>JAODAL010002103.1:0-206082 GCA_025379985.1 Phyllomedusa bahiana | reverse complement strand
ACCATTACTGAACATGTGTTTCAAAGAGGAATCATTAAATTTGCATGACCTATGGATCACAAGATTTGGTATGAGAAAAATGCATCAACAAAACAATTTTGCTAAAATGCATTTACTTAAAAACATTATTTTGCAAAAATATCACAAAAAAGCCTTAACAATTGCATATGAAGGAGGTCTAAAGTTATTTTTTAAGCCTATGCTTGATAATCCTTGAAAAAAATTTCTATTTATTGCCTTGTACCACAGTGGGACTGTTTATAAAATGGGTCCCTTTTCTCCTTGTACTTGTTTTCACCTTTTTTGATTCGTGACTTAGGTCATACATTTTTGTCATTGGATTGGTAATTAATTTTTGTATTTCTGACTAGAAATTATGGACGACATGTATGATTTTTTGGCACCAGGTCCATTTTTTTTGCGCACCATTTTGTAGCGTAAAATTTGCACCTGAATTATGAACCCGCTACGCGGGCAAGATTTAGCACTTATCGAGCTATAAAAGACACTTCGGGCTCAGGTAAATCCTTTTAAAGTGATCTATCTGTTCCAGCATTAATGCGCCTGGATTTGGCGTACTAAAGCTATAAATGTGTAGCTTCGTACGGTTGTAGTGAGGCGCCTCCAGCATGCCCGCCGATCTCAGACGCATTTCAAAGTGCCTCGGGCATGTTGTAATCCTGCCTGATACTGGAGTGCACCTGTTTAAAAGTAAAGTAAACAGGGCTTAGTGTCTGAATGTTTCACATTCAGACACTAAGGGCGACATGTATGAATAGGGCTGCAGCAGTTTTCTGATGTGCTGTCACGGCATGTGCCATAGCCACAGGCATCTTCGCTCGCAGCTCCCGTTCCGCTGTGTGGATACTTACCAAGCCCCGTCCTGCTTCCTCCCGGTCCTGAGCTTGTCTCTGCTTCCTCCTGCTGTGAGATGCAAATTCCTCTGCCGGCCACTAGGGGCGCACGTGTGCCAGTCTTCTGGATTTAAAGGGCGAGCGCGCAACAGGTAATTCTTCTTCTACCAATGTGCTTTGGGCAGGGGCTTTTTAGTTATTCCTCGTTTTGCTTTACCAGAGTAATCATCTGAGAGGAATGGTACATTCATTGTCATGGAGCCAACTCTTGAGAGTTAGGAGGATTGTTAGTGAAAATGAGATAGTAGACGTAAGATTTGACAATATGTGTTCACAATTTGGGAATAGAGGTTATCCTATTGTCCAAGTTGTTGAATAAACTACGACAATAAGGGAATATAAATGTTTAAAGAAATTCCCCAATAGTATACATGAAAAATCCAATATCCTAACCAACATAAATCATGTATTAAAACTTCACTTTTAAATGATAATCCTAAAAAAATGAGGAGAAAAGAAAAATAACATTTTAACTTAACCTACAAAAAAAATTCTAGCTCACCCTAAAGACCACAGGAGTGCGCCCCGAAAAGGGCGCCCTGCCCGGAACCTACACCCTAATAATAAAGCCCTAACACTAAAAATGTCCCCGACATGTTTCTATGTCCCTCACAACACTTCATCAGGGGACTTAGTAAGGAAAATATAAAAGTGCGGGGCAAAGTGGTCCAAATAGATAAAGGACCAAAAAACTCAGGTCCTATTCTACAGAATTTGTCTAAACGCTTGAAATTCACAGAGTATATGGAGGATTAATGGTCATTCCACCAAAAATAAAGAGGACAGTGGTATGGTGTCCACTGCAGACCTCTACACTCACCGGCCACTTTATTAGGTACACCTGTCCAACTGCTCGTTAACACTTAATTTCTAATCAGCCAATCACATGGCCGCAACTCAGTGCATTTAGGGATGTAGACATGGTCAAGACAAATCTCCTGCAGTTCAAACCGAGCATCAGTATGGGGAAGAAAGGTGATTTGAGTTGCCTTTGAATGTGGGATGTTGTTGGGGCCAGAAGGCTGGCCTGAGTAATTCAGAAACTGCTGATCTCCTGGGATTTCACGGCACAACCATCTCTAGGGTTTACAGAGAAGGGTCCGAAAAAAAAAAAAACATCCAGTGAGCGGCAGTCCTTGGGCGGAAATGCTTGTTGATGCCAGGGGTCAAAAGAAGGGCAGACGGGTTCGAGCTGTAGAAAGGAAACATGACTCAAATACCCCCCTTACAACCAAAGTAGGCAGAAGGAAAACTCTGAACGCACTACGGCGAATTTTTGGGGCAAAAGGGCTACAGCACAAAGACCACCCCGGGGTCCCTCTTTCAGCTAAGAACAAAACTGAGGCTCCAATTTGCCCAAGCTCATCAAAAATGGACATAGAAATTGGAAAAACGTGCCTGGTCTGACATCCGTTTTCTGCGGGCCCATTCGTGGAGGGTCAAAATTTTGGCATAAAACAACTAAAGCATGGACCACCTCCCTTTGTATCAACGGTTAGGCTGGGTTTGGTGGTGCATGGTGTGGGGATATTTCTTGGCACCTTTGGGCCCTTGGAACCCAATTTGAGCATCTTGCAACACCTTGTGGAAAACATGCCACAAAGAAAATTTAGGCCAGTTCGAAGGGAAAAGGGGGCCAACCCGTTCTACAGGGGGTCCTAAAAAGTGGCCGGTGATGTAATACAAAAGGGAAACAAAAAAAGCTTGGAAAATGTATGGGTTTCCCCCAACCCCAAAAAAATAAATGCGGGAAAAGTTCCCCGCAACGGTCAAAATTTGGAAAATATATAAAATATAAAAATATATATTAAAAAATAATAAAAACACTTTCCCCAAAAAGGGCCCCAAATTTTCGCCTCACAAACAAAGCGGATTTTTCCGTTGGGCAGGACAGATTCAGAATACAAAAACATAATGGCAAAAGTTATCCGGAATAAACTTAAATCTAGAAACACTGGAAAAAGAAAACCTACCATCCAGTATTTTAAAATGAATGAATCACCCTCAAAATTACCAAGAATCCCCACAATTCATAAAAAAAAAGGTTCCCAAACAAAAGCATCCATACTCAAAATATCACACAAGCCCTCTAATAGGATTAGCAAATCCAAGTGGTTTAAAGAACAAAAAAATGCTCTTTCTCCGCAGGTTTACATATACTCACAAACCGCACCGTTACAATACAGGATAAATTTGGGGATCCTCCAGACAAATGAAACCCCAAAACAGACCTATGGTGGGATCCTTTTTGCTCAGGAAGAGGGGGGAGCTGCAGTCACCTGCAAACGCCGCCAATAATGCGGTCCCCCAGCGCCAAGCGCACCCCCCCTTCCGGGCCCCCGGGACCGCAGGCCCCGGGCCATGACTGAACAGCTGACATGTAACCCGGCAACCTGACAGATCACAAAAACCGGCGCCGAGACACAGAGGGAGCAGAAGTTACTGCGCCAAGTTACACACAAAAACAAAAAAGGTATTAAACAACATAGGAAAACACAACAATGATAAAACGAGATGACGAAGCAAGGATTTAATTTAAACATAGCAGTCAGGGAAAAACTATAACAAAAAATAGAGGCTCTTTCCTTTTTTCTAGTTGGGAGAAGGAAGCGACTAAAGGCTCCCCAGGTTTTTTGCAACTGCTTTTTTGGATGATGAGGGTCTAATTTGGAGCCCCTGAATGAAAAAATTAAAAAAACAGGTTAAAATGTGACTAAGACATTTCAGCAGGGGGAAAGGGATTTTTCTAGCTAAGAAAAACAATTCCCAAAAAAAAATTTAAAAACCCAATTTCCTTTATTAGCAAGCAAAAACCCGGGGGTTTTACTCTTTGACGTGAATAAATTTTAAGAGAAAACAAGGCCTACCCTTTTTGGGGGAAAGGGATACTAGACGGGAACCAGAGACAACTTATCCTCTACGAAACGGTCAATCAGATTTAAATAGGGGCCCCAACATCGAGAAAGAAAGGGCCCCCGCCCAAAAGGGAAAAGGGAGGGTAATCGGAATAGGGGTTTCGGGTACGGGACGGGGAAAGAGATCGGACTTTTTTAGGGCACAACATATCTCCTAAAGGAATCGCAACCCTTTTCGCATTGGGCCCCTCCAAATCCAATACCCATCAGGTTTTCTGGCATTCCCCCCGGGTACTACAACAACCCAAATTGGTTATTAAAAATAAATCAAAGAAATCCTTAGTGAAATTGGAACCCAAATATTGAGAAAAAGGGTTTATCTTTTTGTACCAAAAAGGGGGGTTCAATTGTTTCCCGGGGAAAGGAAAACCAAAACCCTTTCTGGGAAAAATTGCATTGGGTAAAAATTTTTTTTCACTCTGGGAACAAACAAAAAGTGTCTTGACGGGGTATACCATTTTGACATCGGAGAAGTAAAGACTACTTGAGAGCCCACGAGGAATCCCCAAAATTTTTGGGGGGAAGGGGCCCCCCTTCACTGATTTTAAAAAAAAAAAAAGGTTACACGAAAACCTCCCAAAGCGAGTCCCCCCTCCCATTGATCTTTTTTTTAGTTGACAACCCAGCGAACTAGAAAAATTTGGACAACTTTGAGGATTAGTTTGGAATTGCAGTAAGGATAGTATAAATTTTTAAAAGGGCCCTGGCTGAAGATAAGAATATCACTTTTAAACCCCCTCTGACAAGGGGGCAAAAAAGTGATCCTTGAATACTGATGAGTATGTAATTTTGTGTATAAACAATTTTGAAAAGACGGGGAAAGGGAAAATTTGAAATTTTAGCAAAATCCCCCTATCCTATTTTAAAAGAACTTAACCCAAATTTTATCAAAAGGGCTCGGGTTTCAGGTCTCATAAAAGGGGTGATTTTTATTAAAAATCCTTACCCCCCTTTTTCCCAGGATGGCGATTTTTAAACAGCTTTCCCCAAAAGGTGCACAAAAGGGTTTTTTCCCCCTTTGGGGCGGGGCCCGAACCCATTGTCTCCGGTGTGGGAACCTTTTGGCCCAAAATATGGGAAACCCAATATAAAAAAATTTTTGGGCCCTTCCCTTTGTGGTGGCACTTCCACCCATACACTGGGGGATTCGATGGATCTTTTTTCGCAAGTTTGGGGGGAAATTACTTTTCCCCCAGTCATGTTTTTTCCCGGGGAGCATTGCGGGGGGCCCTTTTTTATTTCCTCCATCCCCGCATAAATTGGGGGCTGAGAGCCTTCGGGAGAATTTTTGAGTGAAAGGGGGGATGCCCATTTTTTCCAGGAACAAAACAGACTTGCCCCTCCAATTGCTTGAGTTTTTTCTAAACCAAGAACTTTTTTTGTGTTTTTTTTAAAAAGATCCCCCACCAGCCAGGGGCAGGGGCCAAATTGGTAGCTCCTGGTGCCACCTTTTCAAATCTGTTCCTGGGCTGGGGGGGAGTTTTCATTTTTTTTTTGGGTAAAAGCTAAAAAATTCCCGGTATGGATGACATTTTTTTTTTTGGCCCAAGGTATTTTTGATGACACCCGGGTCCTTTGTGAAGGGGACCCAAAAAAGGTTTTTAAGGGTTGTTTTGATTTTTTAAATGAAAAAAAAAATGATTTAAAACTTCGTTTCACAAAACGGGGTTTTAATTTGAAGGGCTCTTTAAATTTTTTGGTTTTTTCATATCTGGGAAGACAGGGGGGGTTTCCCAAATAACCACAATTTTCGGAAACCGACGCTCCCAAAATTCCCTTTGAGGTGGGGACAGCGGGTCATCCTGCCCCTCTCAAGAGGGAACCCCCCAAAGGGCCCAATACTTCTTTTTGGGGGAGAAATTGTTCTCCCCAATTGGAATTTAAAATCAATCAAAGGGACTTGAGGAAGGCGTTTTCTTGAAAAAAGGCTACCCGGTTTGGGGTTTCCTTAAAAACCATAGGAAGGGCTCTAAAAACAACCAAAAAGCCCCACTCTTAAATTCCCCTAAGAGTGATTCGAAAAAGGGGAAACTGGGGCATCTTCCCCCAAAATTGGGGTTTTTGAGGGAGCGGCTGCTCCTTTTTCGGAAAAAATCCCCAAAGAATTGGGAAATTCCTCAACCGATCAGACCTGGGGAAGGTGAAGGGGAATACCCCCAAAACACCAAACTTTAAGGGTAAGAGCATTGGGGACTTTTTAGTCCACAGCCATTTTGAAAGAAATTTCGACCCAAAGAATTTGGGTTTTTAAATCCCCCCTTCCTGAGATTTTTTTTCCCGAAATTTGGGGTTTTGGGGTTGCGTTGAATTCCGGGAAACCCCGGGAAAAATTTTTTTCACAGCAACGTGCCTTAAAGGGTTTTCCAAAGGGGCCAATTCAAAAAATTGCAGAAGTAAAGGCGTGATTTATAAAACCAATTGTAACTGGGTTCTGGAAACTTTGGAAAGACCATAAAGAGAATTTTTCATAGCGTGTGGGTAAAAAGTAAATTTAAATACCCAACCCTTTGGAAAGGATCCCCCAATTGCAAGACATATATAACATACATGGGGGTTTGTTTTAAAAATGTGTAAATTTTTGGGGGATTGACAGATTTTTCCCCCCTAAAAAGGGCGGAAACGGGATGGGGTTCTGCTTAAAGGGGAAAACCCGAGGGGAAAATTTTTTAAGACTCAAAACTGTCCCCCCCACAAGGACAAAATAAACGGGGGAAATTTTTGGGCTGTTTAAATTTGAAAACCCTTGTTTCCTTCTTTTCAGCCTTACCCCTTTTAACTAGTTGTTCCGACCCCTATGTTTAATTAAACCCCTTTTGCCCCCACCCCCCCCCCCCCCCCCCCCCCAAAACCCCCCCCCCCCCCCCCCCCCCCTCAGTTTTTATCCCAAATTGATTTAGCGCCCTGACTGCCCATGTTTAAACCTGTTTTGTTTTTTGTTTTGAAAAATTTGGGGCGCAGCAAAACCCTTCCTTGCTGCCTCTGGGGTCTCGGCGCCTGGTTTGTGAAATCGGTCAGTTCCGGGTTTACGGGGTAAACTTTCATTAAAATGAGCCCGGTCTGGGGCCCCGGGAACCGGGAATTTGGGCGGGGCGCGCTTGGCGCCCCCGGACCGCATTTAATTCCCGGGGGCGTTTGAAAGCTTGTGACTGCAGCGGGCCCCTTTCTTACCTGAGAGAGAGGATCCCACCATAGGTCTGTTTTTGGGACCCTTTTTTGCCCTGGGGGATCTCCAATTATGGCCTGGATCATTGAAACCCGGTTTTGGGTTTTTTGTGATATATGAAAACCTGCGGAGTAGAGCAGTTTTTTCTGTTCAAAATAACCCCCCCCCCCCCCATTAAAATTTTGCAAATTTCTCTATCTAAAGGACTTGTTTTGAAAAATTTTAGAGGGTATGCTTTTGACGGGAACTGTTTTCTCAAATGACCCATGGGGAAATTTTCCCCAGGGGCAAAAAGGGGAAGGAGTTATCCTTTTACAATTTTTAAATCCCGGGAAATGGGAAAGGAATCCCATAAAAACCATTGTTTAAATTGAATCCATAATTCCCCTTCAAAAACGGGGAACAGTTTTTTTTTAATGCCCAACTGTGGGGGGAGTTCATTGGTAAATGTGAGGAGTGTATTCATTACATATTTAAATCCCGGAGGGTAGGGTTTTTCCCAAAAACCCATTTTTTCCCATAAAATTAAACAAAGTTACCTTTCCCAAAGGATAACTTTTGCCATAAAATTAAAACATGTTTTTGTTTTCAGAATCTTTTTTACAAAACGGGAAAATACCCCCCTTTGATCGGTGGGGTTAAAAAATTTTGGGGTCCCTTGTTGGGAAAAGTGTTATAATAAAAAATATACTCCAATTGAAAACTTTTCCCTGGGAAATTTTTTGGGCCGCATTTTTATTTTTAGGGGGCGAGTGGATACCAAAACCCCTTTTTCCAACGTTTTTTTGATCTTCCTTTTTTCCCAATATAAGGTCTGCAGTGGGACACCAAAAACCACGGGCCCTTTTTTAAATTTTTGGTGGAATGACCTTTAATCCCCATATACTCGGCGAATAAAAGGGCTTTTAAGAAAAAAATTCTTGTATAGGACCTGGGGTTTTTTGGTCCTTTTTATCTATTCTGGACCACTTTTCCCCCCGGCATTTTTATTTTTTCCCAAATACTAAGCCCCCCCTATGAAGTTTGTAGGGACATAGAAACTTTGTCGGGAACATTTTTAAGGTTAAGGTTTTTAATAAATATGGGGGTGTGGGTTTTCCAGAAAAAGGGCCCCCCCCCTTTACGGGGGGGCGCACTCCCTGTGTGTTTTTAGGGTGAGCAAAAATTTTTTTTTTGTGGGTTAGGTTATATTTTAAATTTTCCCTTTTTTCCAAAATTTTTTTTTAGAGATTATAAATTAAAAAATGGAAATTTTTAAAAACATAAATTAATTTTTGGGGTTAGCAAGTTGTTGAATACAAAGAAAAAGTAAAGCAAGTTGAGAGAA
Source organism: Phyllomedusa bahiana (assembly GCA_025379985.1). Taxonomy (NCBI): domain Eukaryota; kingdom Metazoa; phylum Chordata; class Amphibia; order Anura; family Hylidae; genus Phyllomedusa; species Phyllomedusa bahiana. Next base: position 197,763 of record JAODAL010002103.1, on the reverse strand, counting down.
AGGATCTTCATTTGAAAAACTTTAAGAAAAAAACTGATGACAGGTTTCCTTTTGCTTCCATATTTGGCCCTTATAGTAGGAAAATAGCTGGTATATTAAGGAACCATTGGCATGTTGTCCAACGAGAATGCTGTAACATTCCGACGTTTGCTACTCCCCTATTATGTCCTATAAACGTAATAAGAATTTAAGGGATATTTTAATGAAATCAGATATAGGTAGTAATAGGGTGGATGTACAGACAGTTCTCATTAAACCAAAAATTAGGAATTTTCCTTGTTGTAATTGCTCCTGTTGCAACTTGATCAGAGGTGATTCGTTCTCACACCCACATACTGGTAAAAAAAAATTATATCACATCTCAATATACATGTAGGTCATCGTTTGTGGTTTACCTACTTGTCTGTCCTTGTGGCTTGAGGTATGTGGGTGAAACAATAATGGAGGTGAGATCACGTATAAGGCTATGTTCACACGGCAGTGATTGCGGGACGTATTTCCCCCCGCAATTACGCCATGTGCTCGGGAGCGGGGGTGATTACCGCACTCCCAACACTCATACCTGTTTTCATTTTTTTAATTGGCATAGCTGGATAAAAGCTTGCTTTTGCTGGATGAGATATATTTTTATTGTCACATTTTTGAGGTATACTGAGGTATACAGTGTATTGAAACATTCTATTAATGGACCACTTCAGGTTTTTTTTCCTCTAGGTCAGGGGTGTCAAACTGCGGCCCTCCAGCTGTTGGGAAACTACAACTCCCATGATTCCCAAGGTTATAGATTATACAAATGCATGAGTTGTAGTTTCCCAACAGCTGGAGGGCCGCAGTTTGACACCTGTGCTCTAGGTCATTAGAAAATGCTTCTAAGTACACAGTAATGCCAGTGATTTTTGCAAACCTGGAGCTGCACACAGGATTTCTTACTGAGTCATGTGACCTGCACTCTGAGTTGCGGAAATGCACAGTATGGTTGTTTGACCTGGGAGTGAATCTCTCTATGCATTCCTATGGAAGATTCAAAGTCAGTCTCATAGGAATGCAAAGAAAGACAAACTTTTTGTAAGCAACAAAAACACTGTCTTTCAGCAAATCAGAGCGCAAGTTACATGACCGCACAGAGACTGTTGCATCAGCCAGATATCCTGTTTTCTACTTAAGATAAGCAAAAGTATTGCACTACAGTGTACCTAAAAGCAATTTCTGATAAATGAAGGGGAAAAAAACTGGAGTGGTCATTTATTATATTACAGGACCCTTAACGTTTTTACACTCATCAACCGTGAAATTGTAATACCAAGATGGAAAAGTATTGAAATTATGGAAATCACAAGATAGACAGAAATGTTATATGCAAATGATAAAACAATGGAAACAAAATATTCAAACCATCTGACTAAGAGCACAGAAATGCATGCACTTACCCACCTTGGCTTTCTATCAGCTAAAGGAAAATAAATATATCCAATCACCACCTTCGTTATTCTTCTTTTCCTGCTTTAATGTCCAGGAGTCTTTTTTGGGCCGAGTTCCCATGCCTGAATGATCAGCATACCGGTCCCCTTAATAACTTAGCATACATTCCTGGGATTCCTGGCTTGTATTAGGCTCCCAGGTGCCCCGATCACCTCTCCGCTGCTTAGGCTATGTTCACACGGCTTAATTGCGGGGCGTAATTACGCCCCACAATTACGCCGTGTGAACGGGGGCGGGAGCAGGGGCAGAAGCGGGGGACCAGCACCTCGCCGGCCCATAGACTATCATTACTAGCGGCGCGTATACGCCGCTAGTAAATAACATGTCACTTATCTCCCTCCGTGGCGTATTCGGGGAGAGGAGACGTAATCCATAGTTCTCTATGAGAACTGTGGATTACCGTAATGACTGGGACGTATTCCAGCCCGTAATTCGCGCAGTACGGCGCGTATTATGGACTGAAATATGTCCCATTTTCAGCCGTGTGCACATGGCCTTAACTTCGCTTGGATCCACTGTCCATTCTCAGCTCCTCAAACATTTTCAATATAGTCCTAATAGACTTTTAGCTCCAGTGATAGTTAAAAATTGCAGTTTTATTGAAGACAAACATGCTTGTACAAAAGATAAACGAAAGATGTGTGCTCTAAGCTACGCGTTTCCAACCTGTAGCGGCTCTTTTTCACGGCTGTGAGAAGATCCTATTCGAACTAGCACTTGAACTCGAACCCCATTAAAGTCAATTGGAGAAGATGTTCGGGTTAATTCTTACACCTGTACAGGTGGGGAGAAGCTGTAATTACCATCTATAACAGTAAACTGGATACATGGAACAACTTAGTGAAGAAAATTTGGCTCTAAGAGTGACAGTAAAAAACTGAGAGGCTAAAATACTTAATTCCTTTCAGTGGCTAAGTGAAAAGATGAGGGGCATAGCTATAGGAGGTGCAGTGGTAGCGGCTGCTACGGGGCTCTGCATCCTGAGGGGGCCCAAAAGCCCCTTTGACACATAGGAGATTTTGATACGGTGTGTTATACACTTACTGAACCCCCAAAACTGTAATAACTGATCTTTTGTGTAATATAGAAATTATAAGCACTCTGTATAATATATCCATGTATATGAGAGTTAGGCGTTATGTGAGCCTGCAAATGTCACCAAATAACAGCTTCTGGGTGTGGGAAAGATGCAGCCAGCAATACCAAACTCCCTAACTATTGATTTCTGTGGAGAGGAAAATGCTATCTAACCAACTAAGAGCAGTCTGTACAGTACAGTAAGGGAGCGAAAATGCTGTTCACAAGGCAATACAGTGAAATATATATAATATGGTCACGTGATTTTAGCAGCCAATGAGAGCCCTACACCTCAGCGATGACGTTTTTGACACCTCTCTGTGCTCTTCACTGATTGGATGGCCACCAAAAGTGCAGAAAGCCTCTGAAAACGAAACTGAAAATGGCGTGTCGAACTAGAATTAGAACTTTACTTGAATGAACAGTACAATGTTCGGTTCGGTTCAAGTTCTCAAAATTTGAGAAGTTCTACTAGAACTTAGGTTTTCTAGAACGGTTAGATCAACACTATCCCACTTCATATGAAACCACCTAGATGCTGCAGTAAAAATTCATATAAGCCATTCTAGAAGATAGGTCACTTCTCCTGACATGTTTATTTTAGTTACATAAAATTTCTAGGACACCTCTCCTTAGAAATATTTATTTTTAGATAAAGTGACAACTTAGGGCGACATGTATGATCGGAGTTTGCGCCTGTTTTCGCCACTTTTTAATGCATAAAGGGGCGTGCAGTGGGCGCGCTGTGGGCTTTCTGGGGCGGGACGCGGCAAATTAAAAAAATCCGAGGCATGCATGATTGCGGGTCGGCAAAGTGAGGCGCATTCCAGCGCTTTACAGCTCCGACAGGCAGACCTAGTTTAATGTGGTCTATCTGAGCAGAGAAGTCGAAGTGGAGCTAGGAATTCTTGTAATGTGCTATAGTTCTACACTTACAGTAGTACACTACTAAAATAAGTGATTTGGCAAGAGAATATATAATTAAGCAAGAAATCCTGCTTGGAGGACCACAGGTCCCAGCAACACCTGTGCTGTGCTGCCTTTTGTTGTATATACTGAATTGCATTAAAGTTGAAAGCAGCCCAAATACATCTAAAATTGTTGTTATGAAAAATGTTTAATAAAACATCTGGACAACATCATCAGTGGCTTATTTGATGTTAAATTAGTGTAATTTTCACGGACTTTGGAATACATTTTCTAGTGGAGAATTTTTTCGTAGGAGCTAATATATATATTGTCATTAATGTTATTGGCTAATATTTACTAAGACATTGATTTCATTGTTAGATCACTTGGATGTGTGTGTTTATTAAGTACTTCATTTAAATTAGCAATTGATTTTATTCTTCTTACTATGGGCAATGTGTTTCTGACGTGAAATCCGTCCTGAAATACATTGCAAATACGTGTCACAAAGTGTGGCACGTATTTCGCGTTGGAAATACATTCCCCATTATTTACTATGGGGAGCGTATTTCCGAAGCGAAATACGTGCTACACTTTGTGACACGTATTTACAATGTACTTCAGGACGGATTTCGCGTCGGAAATACATTGCCCATAATAAGAAGAATAAAATGGATTTGTCATTTAAATGGAGTACTTAATAAACAGACATATCCAAGTGCTCTAACAATGAAATCAATGTATTAGTAAATTTTTGCCAATAACATTAATGCCAATATATATATTAGCTCCTACGAAAAAATTCTCCACTACAAAATGTATTCCAAAGTCCATGACAATTACACTAATTAAACATCAAATAAGCCACTGATGATGTTGTCCAGATGTTTTATGAAACATTTTGAATAGCAACAATTTAAGATGTATTTGGGCTGCTTTCAAATTTAATGCAATTCAGTATATACAAGAAAACGCAGCACAGCACAGGTCTTGCTGGGACCTGTGGTCCGCCAAGCAGGATTTCTATGTTCCCAGGGCTTAGTTCTGGACATATTTACGGACGTATTTACATCCGTAAATAAGTCACCAACTCAGCCTAAAATAAAGAACAAGTAGCTTAGAATGGCTACCAATGGTAAATCCGGACGTATTTACGGACGTAAATACGGACATAAATATGTCCGGGTTTCCCATCGGAAGCCATTCTAAGCTACTTGTTCCTTATTTTAGACTGAGTTGGTGATGTATTTACGGACGTAAATACATTCGTAAATACGTCCAGAAGTAAGCCCTGGGAACATAGAAATCCTGCTTGTAGAACCACAGGTCCCAGCAGTCCTGTGCTGTGCTGGCTCTTGCTGTACATACAAAATAGAATAAAAGCTGAAAGAAGAACAAATACATCTTCATTTTTTATAAATAAAAAAAAAAGGACCAAAATTAACATCAGTACAACATCAGCATTGGCTTATTTAATGTAAAATTAGTTGAATTCTCTCCCTTTTTTTTAAGACCTTTTCTAGCTGATATTTCTTTCTTTTGAGATCTTATATATATTCGCTTTCATTTTAAATTATCAACTTTTTCTATACATTGCAATGGATTTTATTCAACTTTGATTTTTCACTTTATTCATTCATTCTTTTGAAAGACAACTCTTTTTGCTATTCACTAACATGTTTAATGATTTTTCGCTGATTTCCAGCCTGTCTCGAATCGTAACACGTTAGGCGCATTCCTTCTGCGCCTAAGTTCCGCAATGCGCCTCATACACTGGCGAGGCGCAGGGAACTTTACACCACATGTATGAGCGCACCTCGGGCGCCGACATAAATGAGGCGCAGCTTTCACTAAAAATCGCGTGAAAACGTTGCGCTCTGACGCGCTGATCTTCATACATGTCGCCATTAGTGTTACCAGTTGAGGGGGGGAGGGTTGTCCCTGTCCAGTATGACATTGTCCAATCAGTGCAGACACAACCAGACTGTGTAGGGGCATACCTATAAGTTCATTTTCTGAAAGGGATAACAAGGGAACAGCACAGTGTATAGTTTAAATAAAAAATGCTCTAGAATTGTAATTTTATGGGGAGTATTTGCTAAAACAGATGTGGTAGTGGGGACAGGTTTTATTTAACCTTGCCCTTAAATTGTTACTGGCTGCACCTACAAAAACCTACAAAAGTATCTTCTTCACAGAGTTAAGAAAAAAGCCTTGAATTCGAAATCGTTGACATCTAGAGACGTCGCCCTTCAAACACAAGAGCTTTTCCTATTCAGCGACCAATCTCTTTTTCCAGAGACTTGACTCCATTCTAATTTTCAAACACTTAGTACAAATTGCTTTGTCTTCAGAGACTGAACCAATGACCCTGTAAGATCACTTTTCTGTCTTCCTCAGATTAGAAATGGAGAATCTTCCTTACAAAGAATGGCCAAGGGAACACAAAAAAACAATTAAATGTATTTCAAATGCTTGACAGAAAAACTCTTAACCTTTTTATATAAATCAGTTTCTTGATGCCACCTCACCCAAATGTTCCATATCTTATTTTTTGCATTACAAAATTATTGTTTATAAAATTTTTGTTTTTGTCACTAAGTATATATAGTGTATACAAAATTATTAATTCAACTAATAAACCTTTCACATTCAGAGGCTAGAAAACCTGTGCATGACAAATTATATACATCAAGAAAGGTACAGTTATTAATGGACAGAGCTCCAAATTCAGGATGGCGCCCACTCCCTGCGCTAGTGTGTTATTCTCTAGTCTCTGCCAAATGCAGGCTTCACCTTTTGGGGTAAGTATAGAACTGGTCCTTCTGCTATCAGACGTTGTCCATTGCTGCTTGTTATATCTACGCTCTTATGGGCCACATATATTGACATGACGGGCCAGATTTTACCACGGGCTTTGAGTTTGACACGTGTGCTTTAGAAGGAACAATTCAAGATGGGGTTTGTAAATGTACCCTTTGTCTCAGTTAATTATGTTCAGCATGATAGTCAATTGATTACATGAAGAGATTTAGTGGCAAAGCAGTACATTTTGTTCCTTGTTTAGTATTTTTTTTTTGGGGGGGGGGTATTTTGTTTTTCATAAGTGGCATAACCTATCTTTACCTGTTTTGGAGTCCTAGAAAGCTGTTTGCTAGTCCTACCCCTGGTTCTGAGCCTAATTATTTCATGGTTTAGCTAAATATACAGCAGACTGCTTTAAGATTAGGTGGTTGATCACATAATGCTTCTAAAACCTGTAACATTTGTACAAAAGGAAAACATTTGCATGTATCTTAGGTAAAAGGTTATTTTTTGCTTTTGGTGATCTCAGTGACATATATCAATGGCGGGTGTTAGTTATCTAATGTCAAATAAATAACAGCCTTCAATAATTATTGTATGTAAATTGTTTCTAGGAATATAACACTTAGACTGGCACCAAACTGAACTGACTTTAGCAGAGCAAGGCATGCACAATGAGGAACTATTCTAACACGTATTATTAGAAAGCGAAACAAGTCAAGAAGACATTTGAAAGGCAAAGTAATACTGTTCAGTTGAAAATTGCCATGTACAGCTTAGAGGAAGGTGACTGCAACCCTATTAAAAGCACAAAGCACATCTAGCTGGGTACGCTGAACTGATAAGAAATAAAGAGCTATTACTACTGAATAAGCCAAATATTGTGTAGTTTAAGTTACCTCAAGTTTTTCTGAATCTTGCAAACTTTGTTATTTACTGTGTTGACCTTCTTGTACGGTACTACAAAACAGAAACAAACAACGTCGGAGCACACCTCGTGCAATATCATCTGTACAGGTAAATGGTGCAAATAAATAGTGTTGCTCACCTGGTTGTATTGTACTTTGCAAAGGTACAACATATTTTTAAAAGCATAAAAATCGAACCAAAACAGAAAAATCAACCCTTTAAAAAATAACTTTTAATGTATTCTTTACTAAAAAAAAAATTTCCAATATCAAAGGAAAAATACCCATTCAATAGGCATACATACAGTGGTTTTGTTTTTACTCACCACCTCCCATGGAAAGCACTCCTGGTCCACATAAGTAGGTCTGTTAACCTCAATGTCTATAGTTGCGACTCCTTATTTTCATTAATGGACCCCAGGCACCGTGCTAATGTAATATGTAGGTCAGGGTTTCCTATCTCTATCAACTTGTACACCCTGTTCTTTCCCTTAGCGGGGTATCCAGCCTGAGAAGAGCAACTCTGCAACTATACCCCTAATGCACTCCTCACTATACCCTACCTTTATGTAGCAGCAGTGGTACTTAACCAAATGAACTCAACCAGACGTGTTTTACTTAAAGGGGTTGTCTCACTACAAGGATTGCTTTTTAAGTTAAAGATCTTGCAAAAACAAGTCACCTTGCACTATATGTCCATTAACATGCCCCCCTATTCCCAATCCCCTCTTTAGGGGCGTGACTCCCAGGTCAAAAGCTCGCCCCTTTTCATCTCTCCTGACGCTGCCAGGCGGGTCGCTAAAAGCTACAGACCTGGGGGGCCTCACACTCGTCACTCAGGCCCATAGAAGCCTTAAAGCCAGTAAACACGCCCCTGAATTCAAAAATTAAGCTGAGAAAACATGACTGAGGTAAGATAAATCAACATCGTGATACAACCCCTTTAATTCCTCAATAGGTCATCTTTTTCCCAATTTCGATGGGGTAACGAAAACAGATATTCAATGGGGGAACAGGGAAATTGAATGATTTGAACGAGGTAAGCCCATTTTTAAAGGGCCCACGGTGTCATATCACGACAGCATGGTTTCCTCATGGACATCTTGGTGTGGACCCTTGGATACACAACATAGATGGTGGAAAAAGCAACCAGAAAGGGGGAGGGGAGTCTAAGGGGCCCCAATTTTCCCGGGGGCCCCGGCGCAGGGGCCAGAATGGACTTTGCTGCAAGGAACCCCCGGTTTTGCCCCTTTTTGTGGGGGTGGCACCGAAGGCAGGTGATGGAGTCCAGCAGGACAAGAAATATAACAGCAGAATACGCAAAGAACTGGTACAGGAACAGCAACCTGGAACAGCAGGGTTTAACTGAAAAATGGAAGGGGGGTCCCAGGTGGGGTAGTGACAGGCAAATGGAGGATACAGCAAATAAACAGGTATCGGGCCCAGGCTGACATGATAAATGGGTGTAACTGACAGGCAACAAGCGGGTACACAGGTTTAAACAGGTTCAAGGGCAGATAACAGCAAACCCGGGAAAAACCCGTTACAGATCAACAAGACGCAGGAACGCAGGGTTAAACAACACGGAAACAGAGGGAAATTTAATGATAGTAACCAAAAACAATGGTCAGGAGCCGGGGACAATCATAAATAAAAGGAAAACAGAGGCAGGAAGTTCCTTATATGCCAGGAGGTGTAGTCATTGAAAGGTAATTGGGCAGTGTCCCCTATAAATCCAGACCAGGACATGAAACCCCTCTAGGGAGCAGTGAAGACCCAGATAGGAAAAGGAAGCAGAAACAAAAAAGGTGAGCCATGACAAAAAGGGAACGAACGGTACAGGAACCGGACACAAAAAGGAATGCACGAGACAGGGGCCCGTAGACGGGCAGAATGGACCGGGAACGAACCCCCCTCCCACTTAAACCTCATCCTCCTCCTCCCAATCCACAAAAAGGAATCCCACAAGGCTTAGGCCCCCCTCTGGGGCCCCCAACCAACGCACCCCTCGGGACATAATCAGATGGGGTGGAAAGCCTGGGCAACCAGGGGGGTACAGACAATCTGGGGGGGGGAACATGACCAGCAGGTACAACGTCGGGGTACTATAATAACGGTACAGAGCTTGGGTGTACCATAAGTTTTGTAGGTAAGAACTCGGAGGACCATGTGCCAGCAGGTACAGACATTCTGGGCGGGACCATGATCCAGCAGGAACAGATGCCTGGGCAGCCCATAGCCAGCAGGTAAGACACCCTGGATGAGCCATGAGCCGGGGGTACAATGCCTGGGGTGGGACCAGAGCCAGCGGGTACAGACCTGTGGACGAGACCATGAGCCAGCGTTTTAAGACGCTCTGGGGGGCCTGAGTCAGGGGTTACAGAAGCTTGGGGCAAGACCATGGCAGAGATACAGACACCGGGCGAATGTTGATGGGGAGTTGTGCCGTTTTCGGCGAAAACTGTGCCTCACCGTGCCGAACCCCCCGGGGAAACGCAGGGATCGTGTTGGGCACAACCTTCCCCACTTTCGGATGCGCCTAACATAAGGGGCTGGATGGGAAAGCGCTGTGGGCTTCTGGGGCAGGACCAGCAAATTCAAAACTCCGAGGATGCAGATTGGGGGTCAGAAAGTGAGACGATTCCACGCTTTACAGCTCCGACAGCAGACCTATTTAAAATTTTCTATTAGTTGGGAAGTCAAAGGGGACCCCGGAATTTTGTAATGTGCTCTAGTTTTTTCACTTACAGCAGTACACTTCAAAAAAAATGATTTTTAAAGAGAATAATAATTAAGCAAGAAATCCTGCTTGGAGGACTACGGTTCCCACAAACCTTTTTTTGTATATACTGAATTGCATTTAAAAATTCAAAGCAGCCCAAGTACATCAAAAATTTTTTGTTATGGAAAATTTTTAAAAAAATATCTGCCAACATCTGCATTGGCTTATGTGATGTTAAATTTGTGTAATTTCCCCGGGTTTGGAATACATTTTGTATTTTAATTTTTTTTCTTTGGGCTTATATATTGCATTAATGTTATTGGAGAAAATTAAAAATACATTGATTTTATTGTTCCGCATTGGATATGTCTGTTTTTTAAGTACTTTTTTTCAATGACAAATCCATTTTATTTATTTTTTTTTATTTTTTTCATACTGGGAATGTATTTTCCCACGCAAAATCCATCCGGAAATTTCATTGCAAATAGTGCCACACTTTGAGACACGTATTTTGCAATGTAATTCAGGCGTATTTCGTGTCGAAAAACATTCCCCATTATCTACTAGGGGGCTGTATCCTTACGCCAAAAAACCTCCTGAATTTCATTGCAAATGCGTGTCCAAATGTGGCACTATTTTGCAATGTAATTTTTGGGCGGGTTCACGTCGAAATACTTCCTAGTATGAAGAAAAAAGGATTTTGTCTTTAAATAAGAACTTAATAAACAGGGCATATCCCAATGCGGAACAATGAAATAATGTATTAGTACTGTTCCCAATAAATTAATGACAATTATTAAAATATTAGCTTAAAGAAAAAATCTCCATACAAAATTTATTCCAAAGTCCCTGGGAAAATTACACAATTTTAAAATCACATAAGCCAATGCAGATTTGGACAGATGTTTTTTTTTTTTTTTTTTAAATGTATTTGAAATTTCTTTTACCCTTTTATTGTATTTTGTTCTACTCAAGAGCCCGCACAGCACAGGTCTGGCTGGGACCTGTGGTTCCCAACAGGGTTTTATTTCCCGGTTATTCTGGACGTATTTACAGACGTATTTATGTCCGTAAATACTTCACCAACTGAGCCTAAAATAAGGAACAAGTAGCTTAGAATGGCTACCAATGGGAAATCCGGACGTATTTACGGTACAGAAGCTCTGCGCAAGACCATGAGCCAACGGGTACGTAAGTTCAGGTAGACAATCATGAACTGACCAAGAACAGAGGCAGGAAGTTCCTTATATGCCAGGAGGTCGTAGGTCAATGGACAGGTAATTGGGACACGGTCCCTTTAAATCCAGACCAGCTAGCATGTGCACTCCCTAGGGAGCATGTGCAGACCCAGACAGGAACAGAAAGCAGAAGCAGGAACAAGGACAATGTGAGCACACGACATAAGGGACACAGCAACAGGTACAGGAACTGGGGACACAAAAAGGGATGCAGGAGAGACATGGCCATGTCAACCATGACAGACATGATGCTGTCCATACTTCAGTATGCCCCCGAAATATGGACAGCATCATATCCCTGTGACCCCAGTTTGAATACCATATTTAGATGATATGATTGGTATAATTTACAATACATACACATATACCGTATAAAGCTTTATTAATATTGTAAATAGGTTGTGTTTATGTTATGTTTTGGCCAAGGACCATTTGGTAATTTGTAAAATATATTCGCTATGTAAAATGCTATATTTGATCAAACATTTAATAAAAGAGTTTGCACCACAATAAATATTATATTCCATAGCAAACTTTGCAAAAATGTGTTTATCACAAATAAACAGTGTGTATACAACACTTTTATCAACATAACCTAGTTAATTAAACTTATTTCCCTTGTTTATAGTAGTTATTACCATCTACTGCTTTATCTCTTATCTGGTCGAGCATGCCAAGTTCGCACTACTCCTCGACACAGCTACTAACTGCCATGAAAGCAAGGATTAGTGAGTAAGTAAGGTGGTGTTAAATGTAGTTCTGGTCCATTGAGAAATAGTCATGTGACACAAATTCCCACCCGCTAACCAGTAATGCTGATGAATGAAAAGTGGAGGAGTGAGACTTAGGCCATGTTCACACGGCTTATTTTGGGATGGATTTGGTCCCGTATTCCACACCGTACTCCGCGAAATACGGCGCAAATCCGTCCCAGTCATTACGGTAATTCACAGTTCTCATAGAGAACTATAGATTCCGTCTCTTCTCCCCACTCGCAAAATACGCGGGATACACGCCGTGGATAATGGATGTCTATGGGGCCGGTGGGCAGCCGCCCACCTCCCCCGTCCCAACCCCACTACACGGCAGCCGGCGTGATTGTGGGCGAAATCCGTCCCCGCAATTACGCCGGCAATAAGCCGTGTGAACATAGCCTTAGGTATAAGAACAGAATGTAATGGGAGGGTTATTTTTTCTGTGACAAATATATTATTTAACCCCTTAACTCCCAGGCCTCAAAAAAGTAGTTAATGACCAGAACGTTTTTTTAGTTTTTACCTCCTTGCGTTTCAACAGTTGTAACTTTTTTATTTTTTCAATGACGTAGTTGGATGAGGTCTCTTTTTATTTGAGACAAGTTGTACTTTATAGGGGAATAGTTTAAGTTCACTTATAAATAATTGCAGAATTTAAAAAAAAAATTTTTTTGTTTTTTTACATTTTTTTTTTTTACACCGTTCATATTTTACATGTAATAACTTGTTAGATTAAATTTACAGGTCATTACGGTCATGTGGATACCTAATATGTGTAGTTTTTTTGTGTGTGTAATTTATGCACAATTATTTTTTATTAAATATTTATTTTTATTTATTATTTATTTTTTTATTCTTTTTTTTACACTTATGGTTTTTTTTTTACTTTTTTTTTAAAATCCCATGAAGGGAGAACTGTTTTAAATTTTTATTATTTTTTTTTTTTTTACACTTAGTAATGTATTAGCATATTCACATATGCTAATACATTATAATCTGTGTCAGTCTGACACAGGCAGTGTTCAGGACAGCACACAGGCTGGCCTGATCACTGGCTTGTTACATAGACAGCTCTGGGGCCACTCTAGGTCCCCAGGGCTGATTGTGCAGCCGTTTCCCGGGCTCCGTTGGGTCACCAGTGTTCCGATCACCAGACAGAGCAGGGGAACCATTTGATTGCGGTGCGGTAACGCACCGCCGCAATCAAAGGGTTAAAGCATCGGGTTGCGGAGGTTCCCTCCGCTCTCCAGTGCTCGCAGGACATGCTCTGGGATCGGGGCTGTGTAGTTGCCAAAAGACGTCGCTATAGACGAACGACCCGCACCAGCTGATGCCAAAAGTCAGTGGGCGGTCGTTAAGGGGTTAACTTAACTAAATAATTTGTAATAATCTGTATAATCTTAATGATACTACAACCCCTTGAACTCATCCTTAATCTAATAGCTGGAACTGGTTCTCTCCTTGGTCTGCACAAGTACAGATGCATATTGCTGAACAAATAAGTACTTCAATCATCAAACCTCCTCCATGTTGTTTACCCACTACCCATATCAGAGGAGAAAATGCATAAGCCAGAGTTGTAACTAAAGCCTTGAATGATTGTTTAGTTGATGGTGAAGATCATAATGGTAATGGGCCCGTTTCTACCATTAACCACTTCTTTTTTTCTACTGCTTTATTTACTATATTGGTCACTACAGCTAACCCCTTTACATTTTTTTGTGGATCACTGAGGAATCCTATAATATAGTTGAGAGAAAGACAAGGGCATTAATAAAATTCACCATGTTACTTGTATATTTTTACAGGGTAAGTGTTAGGAACCCTGGAGCGAGGATAGAAGAACAGGGAAAGACAGACTGTGCCCAAGTGCTAAGTCCACCAAGACTGTCCCTGCATACTTGCTGGCCTGACCCTAAGTGGTCGGCGACAACTGGACTGCTTTCCCTACCTTGATAACATGCAAACACAGAACTGACAAGACACACAAACACAAAGTGGGAGGTCAGACAGAGTAGCTCAAAACCGGAGAGAGCAACACAGTACTAAATCGTCAGGCAAGAGGAATGTCAGGAGGAAAGGTACAAGAATGGGATACCAGGAAAAACAGTAGAACAGCACAATATCAGACCGTGATCAGACAGAGCAAAGAACCTGTAATACAGGTGAACTTCATGGCCAAAAGCACGGTCTCTGAAGTACTTGGTGGACAGAGGACTGTGCTGCACAGTCATAACAGTAAATTAAGGATGTGCTAGGGGTCAGGTTTTGCAGGGTCATCCTTTTCAGGGTGGTCAGAGGTAGAACATCTAGTATAAGATATTAACTTACAAATTTTTTATGGTCACTAACCCAGAACACCCCAGAAAATACCTGTATCCTGATAGTATCCTGATAGAATCTGTTATGGGCAGGAACTGTTTGAATCTCTCTAAGGCCTGGTTCACATATGCGTCGGAGGTGCCCGTTGGAATCTGTCACATGTTCAACAGCTAGCTGTGCTATGTTGTCTGTCTAAACGGCAGAGCCCTTGGCGCGTAGCGGGCTGACATTGTGATTAATGGGGTCCTTCGGGCCCGCTGGGTGTCCATTGTGCATTGAATCCTCAGGCATCCATTTTTACCTCTGCACCTAAGAGGTGGTGTGTAATTGCTCTCTATTATTCTTGTATCACACTTGGATACTGTTTGATACAAATTTGTTCACATTACTCTCACCTTACAGATTTTACTATATTTGTTACAAATTGCTTCCACTGCATCCTGATGAAAGCATTTGTGCAGCTCCTACTTCTGCTCTGAGTACTATATTTTGTGGCATTTATTGTTGTCCGACTGTGACTAGTATTACTTATTAAAAATTAGGATTTAAAGGACATACATTTTCTCAGTGATTTGGCATCAATTTATGCTTTCCATTTGTTATATTTTTTGGTGTCAGTGATCTGTTTTGTTTTAACACTTTAATAAAAAAAAGAAGATGTAAGATGTGTTAAAGTACAGAAAGCATTGTATATCAGTTTGGTACCAAGCTGAGTGGGGTCTCCCCACCCATCAAAACAATCCAAGACAGAGAGCCTGGTGTACTAAAGGCACTATTATAAGAACTTCCAAATCTGAAGGATCAAACATCAAGAGTAACCACATGAGTTCAGTGTACTTCCAGCCAGGTGATGACATCCTCTGTTTTTCAAGATTTAGGAACAATTGCCCTTAACGACTTTGAATTTGGCAGGCTAGAGCATTTCATAATTGAGCTGTTTACACAAAGCCTTCTCTTGGCCTCTACCAATTTCTCATGCCTTTGTTGCATATCCAGCAAGAAATCAGGAAAGATTTCAAAGGATTTTAAAATATCTCAATGGTTTTCCACAATTAGTATTTACTGTCTATCCAAAAGATAGTGGTCCAACTGGCACCCCAATGATTACTATAATCAGAGCCCCTGTTACCCAAATCTTTTTCATTGTAATCTAGCAGTCAGGTTGAGCAGTGCTCTAGTATGCACAGTGCTGCTCCATTCAAATTTGTGTGGTTGACAAAGATAACTACAACCAAATACATAGCCTAACTGTCTTTGACAGGGCACAAGATAGCAAAGTTGGTTCAATAGGGAAATGGAATTAACAAAATAGTCAACTAGGAAGTAAAGAAAAAGAAAAAGAAGTACTGCAGTATATGGTGGTGATAGTCTCCATCTAATACTAACAGCAGTCCCCAGAGGATCCAACATGGCTACAATCACCCCTCCAAGAGCAACACATGTGCAGGAAATAATCAGGTTCCACAGGCAGTGCCAGGATCACATCAATGCAGTATGTCTATGCCAGGCAAGGGTTTCCAAACAAACACAAAATAGTCAGCAACTTCCAAAATTGCTATATAAATAGTGTAGGTGTAAGCTGACATGGCTGCAATAAATGAAAAACACACAATAACGGACAAGCAGCACTATTTCTAATCTGGGTGATTTATACTATACAATGTTAAATCTGTGTTCTGTTTTGCTCAGCACAGTAGCCATATCCCTCACCCTAAGGCCCCATTTTCTATCAAACTAGCCCTAGTAACAACTAGGATAATTTGCCACACTACTTCTGTAAGAGGGAGAATAACTATGTAAAGTACATTTAGTGATCACAGCAGCTAAAGAAGTCTTCACTAATGTTAACAACTACATCTCTTTGCAGTACTTGTCATACTTGGTAATCAAATAGACACATCACTCTCGCTAGTCCCTTCTTTAAAACTCTGTGTTGTTTTCTATTATCCTTCCTAATAAAATAGCATCTTGCAATGTATTTTTTCTGTTCTAAAGTTTTTGAAAGTTTCTTAGCACAAGATTGAGAAAAGTTATTTACTTGAAGATGATCCCAGTATAAATCTTTGTAAAGATGAGCACACGAGATGAAGTTATTGATTTCTTGGAAAGGTTTTTAAATGTTTTGCAACCAAAATATACACTTGTACAGTATTAAGATATATTTTAGCTTCTCTGGGGAAGACAGCCTTAGCTGCATTTCAGAATGCAGCAATCTTGAAGATTTTAAATATCACTGTTAAGTTAAATTCTATAATTTGCCGTTACCCACAGCAGCTTGGCAGGGGATGTCAAGTCATTATCCTAATGGTGGGAGAATGATTGAGGGTGGTTTTATATGACAGTCCTAAGGGGAAGAGTATTGATGCATTTATTTGTAGGTACTTTTGTGAAGAGGTATAATTTGTTATTTATTGCAATGTCTTTTGTGGTAATGAGCAAACACTGAGCCATATCACTATGCACTTAGAATAAGTATATGCGACCATCAACTTTGCAGTACAAAGTAAGTCCATTACAATGACCTTGCTTCACATCTTAAAATTCTAAATAGAACAATGATCAAAAAACAACAGAATTAAGTATTGCACCAAAATATAATAATATGCAATCAAAATAAGTCAAACCGGTACAAATTGGGGCATGTATCAAATAATTTAAAAAGGGGATAAATTTAATTTCATGCCGGGGGCCAAGGAAATAAACAGTGCAATTCTGTACTATATAACATGTTGCTGGGAAACAAAATAACAACAAAGCAGTTACAAAATTTTACGCCCAAATGCCGGGCAGCTCTGCATCTAATAAAAAAATCTCAAGAAAGAAACACAGTTTGCCTCTATACAACAGTGCCCACAGTTTTGAGCACTAAAAATCCAAGGGACATTTGAGCTAGAGGAGTAAAAAGGGGGGCACCAAGTTGTTAAATTTTGGGTTACAATACAAAAAGTAAAACAAATTTGGGTTTATTTATCTTGGAAAAAAGAAACAGCTTAGGGGAGATTTAATTACTGTATTCAAATATGTGAAAGGACAGTACACAGATCTCTCCCGTGATCTTTTTACATCTAGGTCGGTGACAAAGAAAGGGAATCCCTAATCAGAGGCGGGGCCCCATCAAAATTTCGGGGCCCCCATACAGCTGAACTCGGGCCCCCCCCCCCAATTTTTCCCCCCTATAAACACCCCCCACCATCCCCCAAAAAATAAAAAGCTTTTGCACCATTGTTTTTGTTTTCATTCTCTTGTTTTTTACAACGACATTTATCTATATTGTGCAGTCTATGTAAAAAGACCCAGCAATACCGCCACTGATCACTGTATCTCACCACATAATTTTTACGCCCAAAACCCATAACCCAACCAATACAATAACAATAAACACAAACCAAATAATTCCACCACACATCCCACAATCCCCCCCATAAGAGACAAAAAAAACCACTGACTTTTACTAAATAGAAGCCTTTTACACCAAGAAAATAAACCTCCATACAGGACCATATAGGGGAGATCAATGCACACAGTGCAGTACAGCTTTTGACCACGGGTTGACATCCTGCTGATGATTGTTCACGTTCGTTTTTTCTCCACCAGTCCAACCGCCTTTGGCACTTCCCCCCGGCCCACTCTCCCTGCAAATTTACACATACCCCTAATTCTTCACTCTTATCATCCTCCCACTTTTTCTTCCCCCCCTTTTAAAAACCCCCATCCAAGTGTCCAAAAAAGGTAAAAATTACCCCCTTAGGGCCCTGGGATTAGGTTACAAAACCCCCAAAGTAAATTAAATAGCCCCTTCCTAGGTACTAGCGGGCTCCCCGAGATAGATAGGTACTACGGCCCCCCGTAGATAGATAGGTAGCTAGCGGCCCCCAGATAGATAGTAAACTACGGGCTCCCCGTAGATGATAGGTAGCTAGCAGGGTCCCCGTAGATAAAGGGAGGGACAGGCTCCCCGAATAGAAATAGCCAGTAGGTAGGTAGCAGGGCCCCCCATTTGTAAAAACCAGTAGGTGGTAGTGGGAGAACTGTTTGGGGGGGCCCCCCCACCCACCGGGGGGGGGGGGGGCCCCGCTCAACCCCCTAGCCATGTGGAGATTCCCCAAACCCCCCCACTAGGAAGCATTAGCACAAATAAGACACGGACGCAGGCTCTCTTTGAGCATGCGGGCCCCTATTTTTTAAACGAATCTGGGGCCCTTGAGATGAATGGATCCCCCCTCCAGGGCCCTTGGGGCCCTTGTCAAAACTTTCCCTCTCTCCCAAACATTGGGGCCTTGCTCAATTCCCCCCGCTTGGGGGCCCCCCCCTCACCCGCTCATGGACCCCACATGGCTGGAGGGGGGGGGGGGGCTTTGAGAGGGGGCCCCCCAGATTGGGGAGAGGGGGGCTTTTTCCACCCCACAGCGCTGAAAAGAGGGGCTTTGCCAGGGGGCCCCCCAGCACTGAAAAGGGGGCTTTGCCAGGGGCCCCAACCGAAGAAGGAGCTTTGCCAGGGGGCCCCCCAGCGCTTAAGAGAGGGAGCTTTTCCCCGGCCCCCACAGCGATGAAGAGAGTGGGGCTTTTCCAGGGCCCCACACGCGAAAAAGGGGGGGCTTTTCCAGGGGCCCCACCGCTGAAAGAGGGGAGGGGGGTTTTTTAGGGCCCCAAGCGCGAAAAAGGGTGGGCTTTTCCAGGGCCCCCAAATGCGAAGAAAGGGGGGGGCTTTTTTAGGGGCCCCACACGCTGAAGAAGGGGGGGGATTTTCCAGGGGCCCCCACACGAAGAAGGGGGGGGGTTTTCTAGGGGCCCCACGCGCTGGGGTGAGGGGGGCTTTGAGTGGGCCCACAGCGCTGTAAAAAAGGGGAGGGGGGTTGATGAGGCCCACACATGGAGGGGTCCGGCTCGTTCGTGTCCACTCGCCCCCGCCATAGGTTACTGCTAGCAGGCAATTTTAGTTAACTTTCTCTCCTCCCCATGCTGTGACGGGAGCAGCCCTGCCCCTCCCCCCTCTGACCGCGCCGCACCACGAGACTTTTCCCCCCACAGGGGGGAACTCTCAAAAAAAAAAATCGTCGTCCCGCCCACGAGGGGAGCCCCTCGTGGGGGACCTCGGGGTGCGGCGGACAAGGAGGAGGGGGCCCCGGGTCTCTTGTCACAGCTGGGGGGAAAAGTAAGTTACACAAATTTTCCTAGGCATCATTACACCTATGGCGCGCGCAGCTTGGGCACTGAACAAGCACGGGCCCCCACAGTGGCGAGCCTCACCAAAGCCCCCCCCCCCTCCCTATTTTTTAAATATAAACAGGACATGGAGTAAACAGGCTGATTTTCCTAATCTCTCTCCCCCCCCCGGCCCCATACACCTGTACTGCCTGACCCCCTAATGGCGGGGCCTTCTAAGGAAAAAAGGTTTCAAAATCTTCACAAAATATCTTAACTGTAAGAGCAGTGAGACTGTGGAAATCGTGCCAAAGGGGGTTGTGAGGTGGATTTATAAAACAATTCAGTAGATGCAATTCCCCAAAATATAATATTAAGGCTAAAGGATTCCGGGGGGGGGGCGGGGGGGGGGGGGGGTCCCCGGTGAACACAGACAAGCCTTTTAAAAAATACGGGAAATTCACCAAGCTTAGTGTAGACATTGCACTGCAATAGCTTTATTATTAACAGTTTTCTATTGAAATATTTCCTGATATTGGCAGCCTGAACTTATATTAGGATACACATCTTTTCTAGTAACTGCGGGTCTCTTTGTTAGGTGCAAAACTCCACTTTTATTATCAGTAAAACTTTTCAGATAGGTGTTTCTTTTTCATTTGCCCATTCCAGCTTTGTTGTTTATAGCCATTTTGCATTAAATTAGAATCCAGCAATTTTGTATCAGCACAGGTTGATAGGTGCCAAAAATACCTTTCTTTATCCAAATACATTTCAGATACGTGTTTTTTTCACTTTGGCGCAGTACAAGCTTTGTTGATAGAGCTACTTTGCGTTAAATGTGAACCCAGCAATTTTTTAGTCACCACAGGTGAATTAAAGGTGCCAAAAATACCTTTTATTATCCGAAAAAAATTTCAGATACGTGTTTTTTTCACTTTTGGTCAGTCAAGTTTTGTTGATAGATCTACTTTGCAGTTAAATTTGAATCCAGCAACTTTGTAGTCACCCCCAGGTGTACTGATAGGTGCCAAAAATACCTTTTAATATCCGAATATATTTCAGACAGGTGTTTTTTCACTTTTGGTCAGTCAAGCTTTGTTGATTTCTGTGAGGTTAAGTAGTGTCAAAAAGGGCTCCAGGGCTGGACACAAATTGCACAATTTGAGGCTTAAAATTTTCTGGGGCTGGAGTCACTAGGGGGTTTCGCATCATTTGATCTCCGGGGGAGTCTGTCCCTAATACTGAAGAAGGATTTGGAGGAAAAATGAAACCATTGAATTGATTGGCGAATCACTCTCAGAAGCCAGGAGGGCAAATGTCTTATCAATTAAGAAGTGTTTTGGGGATGATTAGGACAATTTTATTACTTTATGGGTGTGCGGATGAAAATTTAAAAAAAATCTACACGTGTAAAAAATACCTTTAAAAACTGAGAGAGGGGTGTATGTTTTATGTTATCACACTTGAAAAAAAAAGCAAATGATAATAATGTAAAACTATAAATAAAACATCCCTAAATAAATTCTGTAAAAAAATGTCAGTTACCAAAAATATACTAAATGAAAGTCACTGTACAAAATAGCATAGTGCCACTTTGTGATCTGTGTATCAATCATGTTAAAGAGTCATGCTGTGGCCCAGGACAGGTATGGTCAATGTCCAGTGAAACTAAAATGGTGGGTTGAAAGACTCCTTTTCCCAGCACTTTTTAATCTTTGGATCAGACAGGTTTAATGGCCATACTGTGGTACAGATCAGGTATAATCCATGTCCAGTTCAACTAAAATTGTGGTTCAAAGACTCCTTTTTCCGGCACTTTTTAAATCTGGGGGTCATGCAGGTTTGGGGCTCATGCTGCGTTCCAGGACAGGGATATTCAATGTCCAGTTCAAGTAAAATGATGGTTCAAATCATACTGCCTTCTGGCACTTTTTAATTTGTGGCTGGGTCATGCTGTGGTGCAAGACAGGGATAGTGAATGGTCTGTGATTTTTTTTCTGTGGCTTTTATAACCTAAGTGTGTTGCCTAAGATGTAGCACGTATCCATTTGACTGTTGTGGATGTTAATTCCAGCTTCTCCAGCCCTGTTTGGGTGTAAGAATGAAGGTGTTGTTGCTCTCCCATAGACTTTAATGGTCATCGGTGATAATCTATTATCGACTATCGAATATCTTATTGATAATTTCCGATATCGACCCGATGACGATAGTCAACGTAATCGCTCATCACTAAAAATTACCAGTGTTCACATATCTATAAATAAAAAAATATAAAGAATATAAATTGTTAAATCCATTGGTAAATTAATTAAACAAGAATGAGTAAATTCATCAATGAAATAAATTAATTTGATTAAAAAAAAAAAATTAAGAAAGGACAGATATAGGAGTATATTTTATATTGACTGAAATACTTTTATTGCACTGTTAACTAAAGCTAAATCGGGGTCCCAAACACATGGCCCATGAGCCACATGCGGCCCCTGAGGTTGTCATCTGCCGCATACATCCTCGTGAGATTAGAGAGGCCTTCTAACCACTTAGGTAGCGAACATGGCATATAAGGGAGGGGGCTCCTCGTGTCCTCTATCAGCACCCTGCTGTGTAATCACGGGCACCTAGCAATGGCCTCCGGCCTTTCTGTGATGTAGGCCTAACAGGCCCTTCCCTGAAAGAATGTCTCACACGCTGACTGATAGCTAAACGATACATTGCAGTACAATAACATACTGCAATGTATTAGAAAAGTGATCAAGCGTATGCTCAGTCTCATCCCATATTGTGAGAATTAACAAAATAAATAAAATGTAAAAAATAAAATAAAGAAAACTCACATCACCCTTTCCCTATTATGAAAGTTTTTTATAAAAAAAACTAAAAACAGTGCACGTTTGCATCGCCAAGTTCGTAACAACCTGGGCAAAAAAACTTAATTGTATCGATCCTTAAAGAAATGCTGCCCGTCAACTTTATATTTTTTCTATGACTGACCCATTTACCTGGCCAAATTTCAGGCCCCTGAGCTAGAAGATGCTAATTGACTGTTGCTGCTTTTTGTGTTCTCTTTAGAATGCTGTTTTTGAAGCCAAAACCAAGAATGAATTTAAAACAAGGAGAAGCTTGGTTTTGTTTAAAAATAAATTAACATTTGAACATAGCCATATGGTCATTGTTGTCTTTATGATTAGGTTACAATTTAGCCATTTCAACAGTTGCTCAAAAGTTGTATATAGACATGATAAAATAGTATCAATGAAAACTACAGCTTCTCCTGAAAAATTTCAAGTCCTCAGACCCCTCCAGAAAAGAAAAATTGTGGGTGTCAGAATATGGTGACACAAGAAGAAAAAAATGTAACCACATATTGCCCAGCTTATTTTAGGCATTAATGATGCAGGATTTTTTTTACATTGTTGCATTAGAAGAGAGTCATAACTTTTAGATTTCTCCATCAACATATTGGGGCTTGTTTTTTACATGGTGATATTTATTTTACAGGCATCATTTTGAGATATGTATAACTTATTGATTAACCTTTATTACAAAATGCAGCCAAACAGATTGGTCAAATTTTCATAATACAGATGGAAAATGACTCAAAACATAAAGCCAAAGCAACCCAGGAGTTTATTAAAGCAAAGAAGTGGAAAATTATTGCATGTATTTCACTTGTTAAAGACTAAACTTTATAAAGAAAAGCCCAAAAACAGGCAGCAACTGAAAACCACTGCAGTACAGGCCAAAAAGAGCATTGAAAATGAGGAAACACAGTGTCTGGTGATGTCCAAAAGTTCAAGACTTTAGGCAGTCAATGCCAACAAAGGGTTTTCAACTAAGTAATAGAAATTAACATTTTATATACAGTACAATTATTTAATTTGTCCAATTACTTTTGGTCCTTTTAAAAACAGTGGCACACGTTAATGAGCTGAAACTCCTAAACCCTTGACCCAATTTAAATGTGGATACCCTCAAATGAAAGCTGAAAGTCTGGACTCTATGTCCATGCCCGTTATATAACTAAAACTTAAATATGTTTCAGTAAACAGGAACACAAAAAACAAAATTTGTGTCAGTGTCTAAATACATATAATGTGGGACTCAGTCCTAAACGATAGCCCAGCAGCAGCCTTTTCAGATGAAAAACAGGGGAATTTATTCTTGCAGTTTGCAACAAACAAAACAGCAAACAGAAAAAATAACAAGGCTTGCTACAGCCAAAAATAAACAAATGAAAAAGTCCTTGTTGTATACTCCCGTTTCTTTCTTCCCCACGAGGGGGTTAGGTGGACCTTGTTCTGGGCTCAGTCCTTCAGGGAAGGCAAGGTCCAGCTCTGGCTCTCACAACAGCACATTCCACTGAGCTTTACTGTCAGGTAGGGAACCACACCCCTCTTTTACCTGACACTGCTGGCTTTATGTTGGCCTTATAAACCCCGGCCTGGAATGTGGGAGTGGCCATTCCACCCAGCTCTTTGACTAACCCAGTAAAACTCAACCCAAATTAATTTCATTGCAGCTATACTAAGAGTATAACTGTGTGTCAGTGGCCCACTGTTGCTGACACCAGAAATAATGGGTTTTTACTTCACTGAATTCAGACACATCGGTGACACATATCTTCCATCCATAATAGCCCCTTGTGACTACATATCCTCCCTCTCTGCCCAATGCCGGGGGTCTTGGCACCTTCAGTCAGCATGTAATTATCTCTAGATAGAGTATCTGTTTTTCCTTGCAGCTTGCCCGGCCTGTGCTCCATCGAAAAGTTAAGGCTTGGAATGCCAAGAACCAGCGGGTGATATGGGCATTGTTACTTTTTTCTCCTTTAGCTACTTCAAAAGGGCATGATCGTACACCAGCCTAAATTTTTGACTTGGTAGGTAGTATCAGAGCAAATCAACCACTTAATGGCCAAACCAGGGGCGTTGCTAGGGTCCTAAAACATCTGGTGCCTGGGCCCTCTGTGTCACATTTTGGTCAGCAGGGCTGGGTTCACACAGCATTTTTCTTGGTACATTGTGAACTGCGATATTCATTTTTATGTAGAAAAAAAAGTATGTTCCCTCCTTAGTTACAGTGGGTACGGAAAGTATTCAGACCCCTTTAAAATTTTCACTCTTTCTTTCACTGCAGCCATTTGGTAAGATCCAAAAAGTTCATTTTTTGCTCATTAATGTACACTCTGCACACCATCTTGAAAGGAAAAAAACAGAAATGTAGATATTTTTTGCAAATTTATTAAACAAAAAAAACTGAAATATCACATGGTCATAAGTATTCAGACCATTTGCTGTTACACTCATATTTAACTCACATGCTGTCCATTTCCTTCTGATACTCCTTGAGTTGTTTCTACTCCTTCACTGGTGCCCAGCTGTGTTTATTTAAACTGATTGGACTTTATTAGAAAAGGCACACACCTGTCTATATAAGACCTTACAGCCACAGTGTATGTCAGAGCACATGAAAATCATGAGGTCTAAGGAACTGCCCAAGGAGCTCAGAGACAGAATTGTGGCAAGGCACAGATCTGGCCAAGGTCACAAAAGAATTTCTGCAGAACTCAAATACTCAAGGAGCACAGTGGTCTCCATAATCCTTAAATGGAAGAAGTTTGGGACGACCAGAACTCTTCCTCGACCTGGCTATTCAGTCAAACTAAGCAATCATGGGAGAAGAGCCTTGGTGAGAGAGGAAAAGAAGAACCCCAAGATCACTGTGGGCTCTAGAGATGCAGTACAGAGATGGGAGAAAGTTCCACAAAGTCAACTATCACTGCAGCCCTCCACCAGTCCACCAGGACTTTATGGCAGAGTGTGCCCGTTAAAGCCTCTCCTCAGTGAAAGACATATGAAAGCCCACATACAGTTTGCAAAAAAAACACATGAAGCACTCCCAGACTATGAGAAATAAGATTCTCTGGTCTGATGAGACGAAGATTGAAATTTTTACTGTTAATTCTGAGAGGTATGTGTGGAGAAAACCAGGCACTGCTCATCACCTACCCAATACAATCATAACAGTGAAATATGATGGTGGCAGCATCATGCTATGGAGGCGTTTTTCACCTGCTGGGACAGGACATCTGGTTGCAATTGAAGGAAAAATGAATGATTGTAACGGATGAGGTAGTGGATCCTCTGGACCACCACAAGCGATGGTATAAGCCACGCCAGGGAGCGGAGTCTAAGTAGGTCCGGTTTTCACCAGAGCCCGCCGCAAAGCGGGATGGACTTGCTATGGCGGATTGCTACTAGGTCGCTACCCCTGACGTGACTTGCTTGCGGTGGCAGACGAGGTGTTGCGCGGTACAGAATCATGAAGCAGGCTTGTAGTTGGGGTCAGGCAGAAGGTCAGGGCAGACGGCAATGGTTTGTGGTCAAAGGAGAGAGGCAGAAGGTACGGTACACAAACAAGATACTCTGGAACGCTTCCTCTCTAGGCACAGGGCACTATCGATTCTGCAAGGCAGTAAGGAAGGGGCAGGACTTAAATTGGGTCAGCGCTTGGTGAAATCAATCACTGTCCCTTTAAATTGAGCTGCAGTGACGCGTACGGCCGGCAGCAGAGACACGCGCCTGAAGCACAGCAGGAGCGCGGCGAGGTAAGTGAAGGGAGCTGCGAGCACGTCGGCAGCCCGAGGGTCGGGACGCGGCACTTCTCGCAGCAAGGGACGCAGCTGGGGTGCGGGTGTGCCTGCAACCCAACACGGGGGTTGCAGGGACACCCGTGACAATGATGCAGCCAAGTACAGAGAAATCCTGGATGCAAACATCTTCCAGAGTGCTCTGGACCTCAGACTGGGCCGAAGGTTCATCTTCCAACAAAACAATGACCCTAAGCACACAGCTAAAATAACAAAGCAGTGGCTTCAGAAAAACTCTGTGCCCATTCTTCACTGGCCCAGCCAGAGCCCTGACCTAAACCCAATTGAGCATCTCTGGAGAGACTTGAAAATGGCTCAGGGAATTGGAGAGGATCTGCAAAGAGGAATTCGCAAGAAGACTCATGGCTGTACTAGCTCAAAAAGGTGCTTCTACTCAATACTGAGCAAAGGGTCTGAATACACTTAAGACCATGTGATATTTCAGTATTTCTTGTTTAATAAATTTGCAAAAAAAGTAATCTACATTTCTGTTTTTTTCTTTGAAGATGGAGTGAAGAGTGTACATTAATGAGCAAACAAATGAACTTTTTGGATCTTACCAAATGACTGCAATGAAACAAAGAGTGAAAGATATAAAGGGTTTTGAATACTTTCCGTACCCACTGTAGGTGCCCTTCATACTAAGGTAGTTATATAAGTCCTCTCTATAAGTAGGCAGGGATATAAATTCTCTCTATAATTAGGTAGGTATAGAAGTCCCCTTCATAATTAGGTAGGTATATAAGTGCCCTGCATAATTAGGCAGGTATATAGGTCCCCTTCATAGTTAGGTATATATATCCCTTCAATAGATAGTCAGCTTTATAGGCCCCTCCCTAGTTAGGTATATGGGTCCACTCATAGTTAGGTATATAAGTCCAATTAGGGATGAGCGAGCCCTAAAAAAATTCGAGTTCGGGCCGAACCTCGAATTTTGAGAAATTTGGGCCGAACCCCGAACCGAATGCCGAACCCCATTAAAGTAAATGGGAGATGATATGCAGGTTAATTTTTATACTACCACAGGTGAGGAGAAGCCGCAATTACCTTCCATAAAGTAAAATGGAACATAAGAAAGAAAAAGAGTCACAAAAAAAAAAATTCACAGGCAAAAATAATTCACCCCTTTTAAAATGGCAAAGAAAAGATGAGGACTGCTGGCTAACGGGAGCACGGTGGCACTGTGGGGGTTCCTTTTGACATAAAAAAGAAGGTATTGGAAAGAACATGGTAACGGGGCAGGGGCCCCCCTATCACTTTTTTCACCAGGCTCAACGCATGTCAATATGGGTGCAGCAAGAACATCCCAATGGGGAATTGGGGTTCAGCTGGCGGGCCGAGTTAGAGGGTGCGGGTTCCGGGCTGCTGTCATCATCATCAACCGTTTCGGGGCCCCATGCAGCGAAATCAAAGGGGGGGCCCAAACCCTTTTTCTAGTTCCTTATTTTAAAATATCCGGGCCCCCTTTTTTATTAGGGCCCCCTGGCAGGAGAAATGCCCTATTGGCACCTTTGGCACCCCTTTTACGTACCCTACCCCAAAAAACCGCAAAATTACCTTTTTGGAATCAGAATAAAATTTGATGATGCTAACGCTGACAGTGGGGCCGAGCAAGGTTCAAACCCCGGAAGTTTTAGCTAAAAACCTCACCTTCCTCGGAGAGGGGAAAGTCAATCCGGGAGTGCTTGAGAAATTTCTCCCTGTACGAGAGGCTTCCCCCCTCATATAAAATTCAAAAAAACCTTACATAGCCCTTTTCCTTCCTTATTCTTAAGCAAAATGGAATATGTTGCAAAGGATTTGTGACATTATTCCATAAACCATAGGGAATGGGCTCAAGGAGCTCGGGTTCCTTTCCAGAGTGGGGACGAAGGGGTTCTCTTAGTTCATTGGCTGCGCTTCGTTCCACCCAGTCCCCTCTCCTTGGCTTATTTTTTTTCCCTTTTCATTTTCCATAAACACGCGGGAGGAAACATCTTGCTTTGGGAGTGGCGAATGTGATCCCCACAGACTTTTTGTTCTTTGGAAAGGGTTTTTCAGTTATCTGCTGTTCAAAATTATCCCCACAATGCAGGTCGGTGGGTCAGAATGACGTTTAAAAATTGTGTTTTCCACCTCTGTTAGAAGTGTCCCCTGCTGCGAGGGGGTTTTCAAGGGGGCCTTTTTTGTTTTGTGTCATGAGATTATGGGGGACTGCCCAAGTAGGAGGTTGGGTCCCTTACTGGAGCTATAAATTGCTTTTAAATATAGGTTTTCCTGTTAATAGGTGGTGTTCCACCAGACTTGATAATAAAAAGGAGCTATTCCTTTTTTTCAGAAGTAAAAAGGGGTTTTAAATGGAAAGGGTTAAAATCATTTTTTTAAATAGTGGGGTATAGGGTTAAGAGCTTTAAAATTTAAAAGTTAGTTTTAGTGTTTTACAGATAGAGAACTGATAGATTTTAAAGTTTGCTAGCAAAATAGTAAATTAGTGATCAAAGCCCACCTTTTTGTTCTCTTGCGAGTTTCCCCAAATTTTTTGGAGACTATGTGACATCCCCTTATGTACACAATGTTGCCTTTCTTGTAGATCGCTGTATGTAGACAAATGCACAACCTATGTTTACAGAAAGGTTTCACCTTTTTGCCCTTTTTTGTTTTTCTAATTTTCGCACCTTAAAGTGGGGGGTTCCGCAGAAAGTGGGGGGACCGCTTCCTTTCCTCCTCGAGGGATCGTGTTGGGAAAAAGCGACAAAATTTTTCCTCTTTGGCCTCTTGTCTTTGAAATGCCTTCGACCCCAACCGCATTGTGTTATCAAGAGCTTTCAGAATATAAAATTTCTGTGCGGTTGTTTATTGGGTGACTTTTGGGCCCGTTTTGCTTCATTTTGGAATGAGAGAGATGATAAAATTATCTGGGGCTTGACAAAGGAAAGGGGAGTTAAAATCGCTGGTGCGGGTGTGTTAAAAACACTGAAGAACAGTTGGCGCTGCTCTTCAGAAATGAGACAACAGGAACCGAATAATCGTCACAGCCGACGGCCCGCTACGGACAATGTCGCTTGTGTGTTGTCCGAACATGGAAGGAGTCCCTTTCTGTACTTCTACTCCACGTCCTCACCCCCCTTTGCCGCTTACCACCTCATCTATTTCATCCCTGTTCAAAAAATTTAAATTTAAAAGGTCAAGATTTTTTCACAGTTCTTTTTTGAAAATGTATCCAAAGACAGCAAACAAAAGTGCTTTAATTCCTAAAAATTTCCAACGGAAACTAGGATTAAAAATAAATTTTTTTTTACGGGATTCGTGAAGTAGGGCTTTGGAAAGAACCGTGACACAAGCGCAATCAATAGGTTCTTAAATCCCTAAAATTTGAAAAGTGGCAAATAGGAGTATAAATGAATTTTTTCTAGGATATCTGTTAAGCTGTTTTAGGAAAACCCTGCCAGAAACATTGCGACACAAAATTTTGATCAAAAACTTTAACTACAAGCAAACGTTTTTAAAAAAAATTTTTCTATGGAATATTGTTAACGCTGTTTATGGAAAAACCCTTTTAAAGCAACACTGAAAAACACTTGCATTTCTTTTAGGGCAGTTTTCTGATAGTGTCTTCTGCAGTAGCTGGCCCAGAAAAAGGGAAATTGAATTTTTGGGCACTCGAATAAAGATGGGAATAATGAGCCGCTATAAAAAAAACAACACATAAAAAAGTTATAAAAAAAACACCCTGAAACGAAAGAAGCACTGAAAATGGCCCCAAATGCATGCCCAAACCCGAATTTTACCGAATTGCGCAAAAAATTTGGTTGGGGCTGGGTTTTTCGGAAAATACTTTTAAAATTCGACCCCCAACTAACCTTTTAAAACGGGTTCGCTCAACACTGGGCCCCAATTCCATAATAGGTAGTTTAAAAACCCACCCCTCTTTTTTAGGCTGATATATAGGCCCCCCTCCATAGTTTGCGGGTATATAGGCCCCCTCTTTGTCGGGGAGGTAATAAGCACACCCCCCCCCCCCAAATTTTGGTTTTTAGTTCCCTCCATAGTTAGGCGGTGTATAGGTCCCCCCCTGTTGACAGGTTATAAGCACCCCCCCCATTTAGGTAATTAAACTGCCATGCAAAAAATTTTAAAACCAAAAATAATATTACCTTTTCTCTTTAAATCTCCCAAAAGGGGAAAAAAAGGTCATAAAATATAACTTTTAATAATAAACATTAAAACAATTAAATGTGCAACATCTAAGTTCAAATGTACAAAAGTCACAGTACATGAACTTAAAAAGAGGGACCCACAATGTTACACAATCCTAAAAGGCCCTGATAGGACTATTCCGCCCTACCCCCATCAAACAGCGGGTGTAACCCCCCAAAAGGGATTCCGTCACCAACCGATCTATCAAAAACTGGCCCCGAAAAAGGTTAAAAAAGGTGCCTTCTCCCCAGCCAATAACACTTGGTGTTGTTTAGGGTATTGATGTACCGAGAAAGCCCTAGCATCTCAATAAACTACTCCACCCATGGCAGGGGGTCTGCATTCACCTTTGGCCATTCACCTCGTTTAGTTTGCTGTAATCATTGCAGAACCACCACTCTTCACTGGTCTTTAGGACTAACAGGATAAGGCTGGAATACCCACTTTTAGATTCTTCAATAACCGCTAGTTTTATCATCCTCTGTACTTTCTTTACAATGACTTTCCTACAGGACTCAAGAATCCTATACAGTTTTAAACTTTTGTATGACGCTCAGTAAGTATCTCATCCTCCAAAAAAAATCTAGCCTGGTTTTCTTGAAATAAATACTATTTTGTGCAAAAAGTTGTTTGCATGGTGTTTTTTGGTTTTTGGCCCGGGGGTTTTTGTGTCTTTCCTTTTTTTTTGTTGTTCGCTGCGTGACGTTGTTGCTGCTGGGTGCTGGGCTGCAAAAGATGCTTTACCAGGTCCTCTCTTACAAGAATCTGGTCTTTTAGGGTGGCAGCCCCCTTAACCAGGAATGCACCCCTTTTTTTGCCGGGTATGCCCAATTGTGGAAATAAATTTTCAAATGTAGCCCATCAGCGTTTTTCAAAAAAAAAAAACAGGGGTATTTTTTTCTTGCAACTTGCAACAAACGAAACAGTAAATGAAAAAAAAACATAAAGGCTTGCTTCAGCCAAAAATAAACAAATGATAATCTTGTCGTACCCCAGTACCATACTTTCCCTTAATGGGATTAAGTGGATTTTTTAAATTTGGGGTCAAACCTCCAGGATGGGAAGGGCCCCGCTCGACCCTCACACCAACCCTTACGGGGCTTTCTATCAGGTAGGGAACCCCATTCTTCTCACTGCATTGATGGGTTTATATGGCCATAAAGCGGGAGCAGCCAACCCCAACAACTTTGATGTCCCGTAAAAACCTGACCTGGATAAACTGCATTGCAGCAATACTAATTGCCTCAATTATATATATAAACCCATACTTGGCCGCAGAGCAGCAATGCTAGCTGCATGGTCAAAACCCATGCCCCTGACACCAAATACTTTCCTTCCCCCACCAAAACCAGGTTTTCGGTGGCACGTGTGCAGCAAGTAATGAGGACTAAGTACAATTACTTTATTTAGATATATAAATGCCTGCAGAACAACACAAATAAAATAAAAACAAAGTTTGTTTAACCTGGATGACAAACTAACACATAAGAGGTAGAAAGACCAAGGTGGAGGTAATCACAGATCATAAATTATCCTAATCCCTATTTGATACAACTCGACCATCAGGACATTAACATATAATATTTAGACTGTGTACTTGGAACTGGGAAAGTATATGCATAAAATATAGCATCAAATCATCTTACTCATAGTGGAAAACTCCCCTTGCCTTCATGGCCCCAATCATGTTTAATAATACTTCTCAGGGGGGGGGGAACATTTGAGAAAAAGGGTGTTGGGGGCATCGGGTTAGCTCCAGCTACTGCGCCCCTGTGTGAACAAGCTGCTAGAGGTGCTGCAGCAGTAGAAGAGAGCAGCACAGGTCTGCCCCTGGAGGTAATGGCTGTCGAACTATGTGTAAAGTTAATGCAGAATGTGAATTAGCTTCTCATGAAATGACAGCCCCAGCTGTAAAGCAAACTAGCTCAAGTGCATCCCTAGAGGTCTTAGTTAGCAGTGCTTAGGGTGTTGCAGAAGCCGATGTGTGTCCTGTGGTGGATAACCAATAGTTCTATTCAAATTAGAGCAATGAAAATACTCTTGTAGGAAACATGTGCTGAGGTTTTGTTTATGGTTTAGTCCCTGTGAATGCTGTAAACTTGTGCTAGAAAAAAAAAAGGTTGATGCCCGTTAATAGAAGTTT
The DNA here is from genome assembly GCA_025379985.1 of Phyllomedusa bahiana. Taxonomy (NCBI): domain Eukaryota; kingdom Metazoa; phylum Chordata; class Amphibia; order Anura; family Hylidae; genus Phyllomedusa; species Phyllomedusa bahiana. Next base: position 165,438 of record JAODAL010002103.1, on the reverse strand, counting down.
GGTTAGGTGCATTAGTTGCTTGCCAACCATTTTTCCCAAATGGTGATCCGAAAAGCTAAGCAATCCCCGGGAGGTTTTTAAGATGTCGGCCAAGCGTGAGTGAGGCACTACTATAAAAATATATATTTAATAACCCCAAACCACCCTTGCCCCCACATGCATTTTTTTATTAGTTATTATTGTTATGGAAATTAAAATCTTCTCAAAGTCCCTATAGAATAAATGGGTGATTAAAGTTTGTAGTTTTTAAAAGAGCAGGCAAAATGTCCGACAATAAAGTTTCCATCTTTCTCCTTGTTAAAAACTCAAGCTTCACTTCTGTTCTTTGCTTTGACCTGGGGAGGGTGGTTAGACATGGATCTTAACTGGCATTGTCATATGTAATTTTTTATTGGTACCACATCGGGGTATATTTTGAATCTTTTAAATTTGTATGCCTTTTTTTTACTTAGCACATCATTGTGTATTGTTTTGGCATATTAACATTGGGTAGATGTGTTGTGGGTTTAAGAGCTATTTGACAATGCCCATTTGGTTGTTCATGTATCTGGGGAAGTAGGAAATGGGGGAACTTTTTGCCATGGCCATGGAGAACAGAGAGGTCACTGTGCATGCACAGCTTTGTCTGTTCACTTTATGAGGTTCAGTACAAAAAAACCCCAAAATGTAACACACATGGTTTTTATCAGAAACCTTTATAAAAAATGAATGGAGAGAAACAAGCATGTACTCATGGGAATACCCCCTTAAAGGGGTTTTATCGTTACAAAGATCATGTTAGATTTGGGGACAGTAAAAATAAGCACTTTTGTAATTGGGTTGCATTACCTCTGTCACTTTTGGGTTTTGCAGATTTGCTTCGCTGTAAAAAAGCTTCATTCTGCGTTGTGGTCAGAAAGCCCCCGGCGATTCCTGGCCCAGACTGCCCCGCACTGTGATTGGTGGGTGACATTTTATTTGCCTGTTGGGTATGCCCCCCGACAGGAAACGTCATGGCCATGCCCCCCTGCGCTGTGATTGGGGTGCCTGCACCCTGTGTTTACCCCCTTGACTGTTAAAATCGAAAGTGAAAAACCAAATTTTCTGGCTCTATGTAGATTCCCCCGCTTAGGGGGAAGAAACTGGGCAATTATCCTGTTTAAAGGGGTTTTGCCCAAAAGGTTATTACCTCCCCCAGATCCGTCCTTAACGCTACTTTGAAAAGGGGCGTTTTTCCCCGATCGAATGCAAACCCGCTCCTTAGACACTATCTTGTTATAACTGAGGGGTTCAACATGTTCTGTTAACTGCTTGTGTAGTGCGTGCATAGGTGTAGCTTGCAAGACGAGGGGTTGGGGCAAGACAGAGGTTGGGAGTCAAAGTCCCCTGTTTTTTTTTTTTGTTTTTTTTATTTTATAAAATTTACCATAGTAAACAATGAAAAAAAAATGTGTAGACATCTATAAATTTTTTATTATACCACAACACCACACAGAAAGCCCCCTATATGTGTCCCTCCCACAGTCACACCAAGCACTTCCAACAATTTGATACAATGTATACTCTGGGGATGGAAGTTAGGGGAGTATTAGTTATTATCATTATGAGATTGCTATATATTTTGGGGCTTTAATATGTGTAGAATTTGTGGGGGGGGAATATACCCTGGGGGGGACTAGAACTCCAAACCCCCCTTTGTTTTAAAACAAAACTCTACCGTTTCCCATCAGCCCAAGTCGTTTTGGTTGGCAGGTTCTTCTCTCAAAGTGATTTGCTTCTCCCCACGTTTTTCACTATATCATGACAGCAAGCAGAGATCTTTACTTGAAGCTGACATTTGTCCTTGTAGTTGAGTAAAGGTCTCTGCCTGTTGTCAGTACAATTTGGTTGAATACCACTAGAACAGAATTTAAAGCTGCTGGCTTTCAGTGTGTAAACTAAGAGATATAATAGATATAATAGGTGCTTGCTGCAGCTTGTGGAGCCTCAAGGCTGCAGACATAAGCATGCAGGAGGCTACAGAGCTGTTATATCCAGACAACCCTCTGCATCCCCTGCTTCAAACAAAATGATGATGTCACAGTTCTTCAGTGAGGGGAGACACGCCTCGTGGGAGGGGAGACACGCCTGCTGAGAGGAAGAACACGCCCCTGGAAATCCCCTTTAAGCCTTAAACTGTTGTTGCTTATCTCTAAACTTAGACTGGAACCATTACTTGACTACCCTTGCTTCCAGATTGTTTTAGCCACAACACCTGGTTCCAGTCCTTGACATATTAGCACTGGTTTATACAAGAGTTTAACATTTTTACCAGGACTTAGCTAGTTCTTTATGCCCTTTTCTATTGTGTTAAATGTATATAACACCTGAGAAATGATGTCACCTAACTCAAGGCAACAATTTAGCGCTACTTTGGACTTATGACAGGTTATGGATGGTGTCTTCCATAGCTGATAGAAGATTGTCCTTGAAACCTTATACCAGGTTAGTACTTACTGAGCATATTTTTGCTCCCAGTATATATTAGAAGAGGCTGAAATTCATATAAACTGGTGAATAAAGTATAATACTATACTACATCTTGAAATACCTTTCCTTAATAGGTGTTTTCACATTAGCAGTAAGGTTTATGGGACACTGCACAAGTAAATCTGTCATGTTCAAAAAGGTTTTCATTAATATCCACTCTGCAAAATGGTTTTCATCACATTTATGGTTGGCAGGCAACTAGTGTGTTTTCCTAAATCTCTTTAAGTGTGAAGGCTTTACTATACAGAAAAGGAGGTTAACCATATCTTCCTCTTACACATTTGTTCAACTGGTATATCTAAGGGCAAAGCAAGGGATTCATAAAATGACCATACCTAGTGTGCACCTAACTGTATCAAGGGTTGGATAGAGTAAAAGATGCATAAGCATCTATACTGCTCACCACAATCTAAATAGTTCAGAAGAGAGCAATGTGTTAAATATATATTATGTGTGAACCACTCTACCATTCTTTACCTTACGTTATACAGTGAAAGAAATAATTATTTGATCCTTTGCTGATTGTCCACTGACAAAGACATGACCAGTCTATAATTTTAAGGGTAGGTTAATTTTAACATTAAGAGATAGAATATCAAAAATTAAATCCAGAAAATCACATTGTATAAATGATATAAATGTATTTGCATTTTGCAGTGAGAAATAAGTATTTGATCCCTCTGTTATACAAGACTTAATACTTGGAGGCAAAACCGTGTTGGCAAGCACACCCGTCAGACTTTTTTTGTAATTGATAATGAGGTTTGTGCACATGTCAGGAGGAACTTTGGTCAACTCCTCTTTGCAGATCATCTTTAAATCACTAAGATTTTGAGGCTGTCACTTGGTAACTCTGAGCTTCAACTCCTTCCATAAGTTTTCTATAGGATTAAGGTATGGAGACTGGCTAGGCCACTCCATGACCTTAATGTGCTACTTTTTGAGCCACTCCTTTGTTGCCATGGCTGTAGGTTTTGGGTCATTGTCCGGCTGGAAGACTCAGCCACGACCCGTTTTGAATGACCTGGTGGAGGGAAGAATGTTGTCACTCAGGATTTTACGGTACATGGCTCCATCCATTCTCACATTGATGCGGTGAAGTAGTCCTGTGCCCTTAGCAGAGAAACACCTCCAAAACATAATGTTTCCATCTCCATACTTGACAGTGGGGACAGTGTTCTACAGGTCATAGGCAGCATTTCTCTTCCTCCAAACACGGCGAGTTGGGTTAATGCCAAAGAGCTCAAGTTTTGTCTCATCTGACCACAACACCTTCTCCCAATCACTCACAGAATCATCCAGGTGTTCGTTGGTAAACTTCATACGGGCCTGCAGATGTGCCTTCTTCAGCGGGGGGACCCTGCAGGCACTGTAGAATTGTAAACCGTTACTGCCTCATGTGTTACCAATGGTTTTCTTGTTGATTGTGGTCCCAGCTACCTTGAGATCATTTACAAGTTCCTCCCGTGTAGTTTTAGGCGGATCTCTCACCTTCCTCATATTCAAGGATATCCCATGAGGTGAGATTTTGCATGGTGCCCCAAAATCAATTGACAGTCATTTTTTATTTTTCCCATATTTTTACTATTGCACCAACAGTTGTCTTCTTCTCACCCAGCGTCTTACTTGTGGTTTTGCAGCCCATTCCAGCTTTGTACAGGTCTATGATCTTGTCCCTGACATCCTTAGAAAGCTCTTTGGTCTTTTATAAAGGTGACAATTTAAAACAGCTGTCTTTACTGCAGGTAACAAGTTGATTAGGAGCATCTAACTGGTCTGTAGGAGCCAGAATTCCTATTGGTTGATAGGGGATCAAATACTTATATCTCTCAGCAAAATGCAAATAAATTTATATAATTTATACAATGTGATTTTCTGGATTTTATTTTGGATATTCTATCTCTCAATGTTAAAATTAACCTACCATTAAACTTATAGACTGTCAGTGGGCAAACATACACAATCAGCAAGGGATCAAATAATTATTATCTTCACTGTATTAATATTAACCCATAACCCTCCTAGAGCACAAATACTAGTAAATTTAATCTCTTCATCTCCGTGGACCACCAGAGATTGTGGGTATTATTCTATAAACCATTCCCTGGCTACAGCATAGGCATAACTATAGCCATAGCAACATTGTTCCTATTGTAGGGAACAAATAGTTGGTAGTTTGCTGCTATATTGCACTAATACGTGGGTTCCCTGATATGTGGTGGTATTATTTATGCTTTTAATTATTGCTTCTCAGCTGCCTTTTAAGTTTATTGCTATTAGGTAGTGGGGCCCCATCTCATTTTGCTCTGAAGCCCTGTATATTCTAGATTCACGCCTGGGCCCCAGGGATATTAAAGAAATGCTTTAATTGTCTCCTTAACTACCATTAATAAAAATAGGTAAATCAGTGCATGAAGAAAGAAAAGTGAGTAAAAGCGGAAGTTGATGAGAGAAGGGAGTTTTGCCATCTCCTTTTCATGGTACTTGGACTCCCAATTAAATATCAAGTGTTTGTCCCTGGGATGATTTGAATAAAGCCATAGTTTAAAGGAGTGTTCCCATCTTGCACTTTGATGGTAATTCTGTGGGAGTAAAGGTAAAGTATATCTGCAATTAAATTATTTTACACAATCAGCAATACATGTGAAACTTTAATAGCTGAAGACAAAGGAGAAGAAAAGGAAGAGGTGGGAGGAGATGATGCTGCAATCTTCATCTGAGATTCCTGCTGTGAGAGGGAAATGGGAGCAGAGGAGACATCTCATTTGGCAGAGCACAAACAAAGTTCCACTCTAGGTAGAGACCACAAACCTAACCCAGTTATAGAGAGAAAATTGACAATCTATAAAATGATGAGAAGAGGAAGACAACAAACCATGAAGGTTGCACATAAAATATTTTGTCTCTATTGATCTAATACATCATAAAAGACAAACGGTAGTCAGCTCACCTGGTCAATTGTAAAAGAGAGACGAACAACGGCCGGACTCGATGAGAAGCAAATCACCAGCAGGAAACAACAAAACAAAAACAGTCCAGCGGAGAACACTCTCAAAGGTGAAAAAATGGTTCCAAAAATTTATGAAAGGCGATTAAAAAAAGATCCAACATGGAATCATGCAAATCGCATCGGGACCGACGCGTTTCGGTGCGGCAGCACCTTATTTAATTCAATAAATACATTTTTGGAACCATTTTTTCACCTTTGAGAGTGTTCTCCGCTGGACTGTTTTTGTTTTGTTTTGATCTTATACATCAACTAATAACACTGGGGAACAAAATTTTTTTTAGGTGCCTAGAAATGTTAACCTTACTCTGGGTATTTGAGTGCTGCTAAGCCCGAAAATACCATTTTCTTTGTTCTTTGTTCTAGCAGCTACAGTTTGTGAGATACCGATTACATGATTCTACATTGTTATTGTGCTTAATTTGTCAATAAATATGTAATGTAGATGAATAGAATTGAACTTGCTCATGCACATTCATGTTTTTTGTTCTTTAAATGTTCTAAAGTTTATGTCTTTCCTGTTTCACATGAATTTCCAACATTTCTTTAGTACAATATTGAATGACCACTACTTTAAGCACCAGATACATCATAAGGTGGCAATGCCGGATCTCCAAAACTACAACTAATAGGAGAAAATAGGTAATTTTTAGAACCAGCCCCCCAAACATATTCAAAAATGGTTCCAACTTTTAAGGCAAGAAAATGAATGTTCCCCAGTGTAATCTAATCAATAAATAAACGAATAATCTGCAAATGCTCCAGCAAAGATTGTGATTTTCTTAAAAATGTACTCTTAATGTAGATCTAATTGTGGGCCTATTTTGCTGAGGATGTCTCTACATTATATTTAAAGGACTAAAAGTATATAAGTATTTCTTCATAGATCTATCCTATCTACAGAAAACATAGGTCTAAATATAAACAGCTAGTGGCACAGAATACATCACTATACAATTTGCAGTCCTGAATGGCAGTTTAGACATACCAGCGATGCTAACTGTAGATCTGGATGTGAGAGGATAGTTCTACGTGTCTTCCATCTACATGTGTCTAGAAGAAAACAGCTGCTGATGAAAAAGACTATTATGTCAGTAAGTAGTCATGTGACAGGGTATGGTAGCTCTCATGGGACATTATATGCTAACTAGCAATAAACACAAATGGACACTAGATGGAGCTGTAACTAAACAGAAATACATGAAAAATATAAAAAATATTGTTGAAGCATATAGCTGAGGCATAACACTCTCCGCCTGGTTCCCCAGGTTACCACATAAACACATCTCAAGAGAAAAACATGATCAGTTCAGTCACAAGTCCAAAACATGTAGCATGTCTGAAGTAGAGAGGTACTGTCTTCTCTATCTATCCTAGAAGACATTTGCAAGGGTTTGTACACTTACCCAGTGGTTTTTATATAAGTCTTTGTCAGTAAACTCCCCAAAAGGAGCTGGACTTCTGGAACAGATTATGGCTCCAGTAGTTCATACGTACTTTTCTCCAAATTGTCAGGTACCAATTAGAAGAGGAATGTTGGTTCTGTGAGCCAGGTAGTGGCTTGAAGGTAAAATACTGGTACAGCTCTCGTAGATTGGTCTGCTAACACCATATCTTGTAAACGGCCTTTGCTCTTGGTTGACCTGAAAAGTAAGAGTGTCAGTCTTGCGGTCCCAGTTAGGCCCTGGGCATGTTGTATAGGTATTGAGTCTGTTGCCAAGTCCAAATATTTCAAATCCATGGCGTGATCTTGAGTGGGGAAAACCTCTATGACAACTTTGCTGTTTGATGCTATATTATGCAATTTGAGGTTTCAACAGGTGAGAATACTTTGGGTTCTTTTGATAAGACTGATTACAGCTTCTGGTGAAGGAAATTATTTATTTTAGTTCATCTACATAAGTCTCTCTCAACAAATTGTCCTGAATCTTGACCATATTCTTTCTCACTCTCTTGAGCAGATAGCCTGAGTCCATAGATAGCAACTGCAAGAGATGGACTGTAGCCAAAAACATGTACCTACATGTGATATTCTAAGATGTCTTTGGTAGAGTCATTATCTGTAAACCAGAAGAATCTCAAGAAGTTCCTGTGTTCTTCTTGGTGCAAAGCACTGCAGTGCCTGGTCCCTGTTGTTGGGGAGACAGCATCGCTATGAAGGGAAGCAGTAAAACCCAGCTGTTGGATTGTTCCTTGAAAAATCCTTTTCCCCTTATCTGCAGGAAAGCTTCATCTTCAATAGAGGGGGCTATTTTTTTCTCTTCCTTTGAACTCTGAAACACTGTGCACCCTAAATGATATCTATTCATGGAAAGAAAGATCCTCAAGTCTCAATAAGCTTCTCTTTGATGAAGAATTTGTTAAGAAAGGGTTGAAAAATGGATGGACCAATGAGTTGGTGAAAACATTGTGTGTTTGTGAACATTTCCTAGGCAGACATCACCTATAACGACCCACCCTAGGCCAAGTTGGAATTGTGAAGGTCTTTTATCTGCTTTCTCACCTTGTGGACTCCTTTGATGTCTATTCCAATAATAAGTATTACCTGAGCTTCTGAGTCTAATGCAAGGATTCAGTGTGCTATGGTTTTCAGATGTATATGATATATACAAAGCAGCATTGGTTTAGGTGTAGGAATCTCATCCTATTGTTGGGGATTAGAGTGCATTCAATCAAGGTAGACAGAGGTAGGGTTATTTCTCCATGGATGGATTCTACTTGATAGCCAGCAGCTCTTCTTCCTGTCTCTTCACTCACACCTAATCAAATCTTGAGTTAATATGAAGATATGTGTCCTTTAATCTCAAAGATATCAAAGAAAGTTGAGTTAGGGAACTGTTTCTTTGATCATGAAGAATGGCATACAGCCTCACTGCCTTCTCTCTGTGACCAATTGGGTAAACTGTAACAGGGCAAATTTTGGAACAGGATTTACAGATATGAGTGTACTGAGGTGTCACTTCAGGAGATACTGTGTCTTTCTCCTCACTGCCATGCTCTGTGGTTTGGTCTGAGAGTGTGAGAATCCATGGAGCTGGTTCTGGGTGTAAAGCTGTATTATGTTCATTGCTGTCACATTCTGAACACTTGAGGTTTGCTGTACAGTCTTTTATAATATGTTAATTTGATGGAAAAACACCTGTAGCAAATACGGTTCTCCTTGAGAAAGGTTTTATGGTCCCTAAGAGGTTTTTAACTAAATCCTCTTCATTTCAGCATTGAATGCATTTTTTTGGGGGGAATATGACATTCTCTGTATTGGTCTCTTGTTGAAGTATTCTCAGTCTCTGCAGTACTGCTAGCATTGCATGAGTAGTCAGTAGGGGCTTTTCAAGTTATGGTATAACACAGGTTTACTTGACTTTGGATAAGTAGTGTCAGATGTTGATAAATCAAAACTAGGATCATTTCTTGTCATTGCTTGCTGGTGTACAAAGTCTACAAAGAAAGAGAATGGAGGAAATGAGACGTTGTACCTTTGTTTGTACTTGGAGCCTTTGGTAATCCAGTTTTCTTGCAAACTATAAGGTAGTTTCTGTACTATGGGGTTGACACCCCATGCAGTGTTCAGAAATCAAAGTCCTTGCAAATCTCCATCAGCCTTGGCAACTTGAAGTTCCATCAGCAGGTCACTTAATTCTCCTTACCTTTGTAAACTCTCTGTTGGAGATCTAAGGTAAGTCTTTGTTTCTTTTAAAGAGTGCACTTTCTACAAATTCTGGTGAGCCATAACACTCGTCAAGTCTTTCCCATATCACGTTTAAGCATCTGCTTGGAAAATTAATGTTAATGTCTCTAATTCATTTTGCATGTTCCATTGACTCATTACCTAGCCACTCGACTGGAAGGTCAGCTTCTTTACTTGCAGACAGATCTAGGTCTTTGATGATTTTCTTGAATGAAGACCACCATGCTCTGCAGTCTTCAGGCCTGTCATCAAACTTTGAGATCCCTTTTGTTACTAGCTCACATCTTGCAAAAAAAATTAAGACATCCCTTGATTACTATGAGGAGTATCTGGAGGCTAGTTGGTGATTGGAAAAATCTTGTGGGCTGTAGCGATTTCTGAATATGTTATTGCTGTAATAGTCACCATCCACTTGTTCTTTCTTAAAGGTGATGGTGCTGTGGACATTCATCGGTTTCGGTGCAGGTTGCACTGAGGGTTGACAGTCTTCATAACTGTTTCTTTATGTAGGGTTACCTGAGGTTACATACCTTGTGACATTATTTTGCTGGAGCTCATAAGCAGAAGTTGACTCCAAGTTGGACCAAAATGTAGACTGGCATCTGACTTAGCATGTTGTAATAAATTGTCTTAAGTATGCACCGAGTTATCACGATCTCTGCGTTCAAGTTTAAGAATGTTACTGAGTCTTTCACTTGTGGGTTTCATTGCTTCCTCTAAAGCCTCTGTTTCGCTTGCAGTGCAGTTCTTTTTCCCATGCTATTTTTCCCATTGCTGCTTCAATCTGTCCCTTTTTCTGAACGTTTGACAAATTTTTATTTTTTGCCATGGCAAACTTAAAACTTATCGTTCAATCTATAAAGCCTATAAGTAACTTTTATTTTTTATACACTTAACCTTGATACACACTTTTTAAAAAAACCCGATTTCTAACCTCTAATTTATCCCTTTCTAATTATGAAGGAAATAACTCCTTTTTTATTATCAGTCTGGTGGTACCCACCTATTAAAAATATGGGTTTTCCCTTTGAGGACCCTCTGCAGAGGTGACATGTAAAAAGAGGTGATAATCAAAAAATTAAAATGTCATGTTGCCCTCCCCAAACATTTTTCAAAAAACTAAATGGCTTCATCAGGGGTAGAGGTCCGTCCCAGTGGTCTGCTTTTCCTTTTTTATTTCTTAGGTACAACCCTATTCATGTGCCCCCCCCAATTGGCCAAAGAGATTCAAAACAATACCCATTCCCCTTTTACTCTCTGCATGTTTTTAAAAAAATGTGTGCTGCTGCTTTTCTTATAAAAAAACTTTCCCAGGCAATCCCATTTCATGATCTTACCATGCCCCCCGCGTTCTGTACCAATGGAATTGTGCCCTAACGGGTGGATTTCCCGCCCAAATTTTCTCAAATTTTCTCTCAAATTTTGAGTCTGCAGGGCCCCCACCCCCCATTGCAATTTCACCTCCCCCCTTCCCCACTAAAGTTAATTTTCATTTCCCAGCTAGTTACCAAATTAAACGTTAAATGGAAGTATGCAGAAATGTAGTAAATTCAGCTCTTTGTTTTGCTAATTGTATTGTTTTTGTATCTGTGTTAGCCAAAATCTAGCAGTCGGTTTAAAACCTAAATTACATAAATGTGGTAATTTACTCCCGAACTGCGTTGTCTAGCAACTACGTGTATATATTATATGATTTAGTTGCTAAAAAATTCTTTACGCAAATAAAAATATTCCCAATTTTTTTAAAAAGAAAAATGTGGCTCTGTGATTTTACTTATCTCATTTCAAAATATGGTTAAATGAGGGACAAGGAGGGGCAGGGGGGCGGGGGGGATAAAGGGGAAAAGAGGAAAAAAAAAAAAAAACAAACGTTGTGAATCTGGGGTGGTGCTCCCTTTGTCATATATTCAACCCTGCTTTCCATACCATACTTTAAACACATATTTTGTTTTTTCAAAATTATATAGGGAATCAGAAGATTAAATAAAGCTAAAAATGAAAAAAACCTTCATTTAGGGCCCTTTGGGGGTTTAAGTATTGAGTCTATATATCCATCTTGCCTCTTCCTGTAGTAAGACTATATACAGATCGTCCTTTCTTTCCCCTTTCTTCTTCACACAGATGCCCCAAAATTTTAGCACCTCTATTTCACCATTATGTACTTCCAAAATGTGTCGCACTAGGGGAGTATCACCTCTAGTTTTAATAGTACTCAGATGTTTCGAGATCCGACGATGAAACTCCTGTATGTTTTTTCCCACATAGATCTTGGGACAGGTACACATAGCCCCATAAATCACCCCTCTGGTTTTACAGGTGATAAATTGTCTTATCTCAAATCTTCTCTTATCAATGGGATTAACAAATTCTTTAGTTTTCCATATGAATGGACAGAATGAACAGTTGCCACAAGGATATGAGCCTATCACCGGAGACTGTAACCATGTTTTTTTGCTATCTCCCTCAAGGTGACTATGCACAAATTCATCCCTAAGATTTTTTCCTCTTCAATATATAACACTAGGATATTTTGGAATCACCTCAGAGAGTACCGGATCTGCTTTCAGAATGTGCCAATGTCTTCTAAGTATACCTCTCATTTCGTTAGCTCTATCATCGAAGGTACCTATACAGCAAATTAAATCAGTTTTTTCCTTTTTCTTTTGTTTACTGATTAATAAATGTCCTCTGTCACTAGTCAAAGCCCTATTAAATGCCTTCCTCAAACATTTTTTTAGATAACCTCTTGCCTGAAAACGTGCATTTAACTTTATACATTCTTCATTGAAAGCCTCTAATGTAGAGCAGTTCCTACGAGCGCTAAGAAATTGGCCTATGGGAATCCCCTTCTTTAGGGAAAGTGGATGGCAGCTAGAAAAGTGTAACAAACTATTGGTAGCTGTATTTTTCTGAAATATCTTTGTCTGAATCTGCTTGTTTTCATCCAACTTAATTTGGAGATCCAAAAAATTAATTTTCTCTCTATTAATTTCAAAGGTGAATTTCATCCCAATTTCATCATCATTGAGTCTAGATACAAAATCCTTAAATAATTCTTCACTACCGTCCCAAAAAATCAAGATATCATCAATAAAGTGCCCCAAAATAAAATCCGATCTGTGAATATTTGAAAGTGTTCAGAAAAAACAATAGCATCCTCCCACCAACCTAAAAATAAATTAGCAAAGCTTGGCGCACAAACTGTGCCCATGGCTGCTCCCTTTATCTGGTGATAAAAGGTACCAAACAAAAAATAATTATGTGTCAAAACAAAATCCAATAGCTGTAAAACAAAATCATTATGTTCCATAAATTGTGTACCTCTTGTATTAAAAAAATACTTAATTGCTTTCAGGCCCAGGTCATATCTAATGTTACTATATAGGACTTCTATGTCTAAACTTGCAAGAAGTGTACTTTCACTCATTACTTGATCGTTAATTCTCATCACAGTATCCTTCGTATCTTTAAGATATGAAGGAAGGCCAGTGACAAAGGGCATCAGTATACGGTAAACATACGAGCTGGGTCCTGAACGCTGCTCCCAGCTATACCTCTCTGGACTCTGCTTCTAGCTCTGATTCCAACTTTGTCTTTCAACACTCTGCTTTTAATTGCATTTCTTGTTCAGTAAAGTTTACCTTGGCCGCCTCAGCTTTAGCTCAAGAAATGGCGACAGTAGCGCTGCTCATTGACCTCTTTGGGCTTTTAGAGCTAGCTGGGATGTAAGACCTCATCTCATATCATGTGCTCTCTCTTGCTGACATGGTGACCATGTGACAGGCTTATACACTTGTGGCTGCCACGTGTGTCTCATAGCGGTCTTGCTGCACTGTAGTACCATGTGAGGTTCAGTCTCCTGCAATCCAGCCTGAAATAAGCCGCTGTTTTACTGCGCTTTTGCTGCACTATGACACTGTGCACAGTTAGGATTCTCAATCCAGCCTGTAGGTACGCCGCTGTTTTACTGTTCTATCCCCCTATGTGTATGGAGCAGCTAAACGCATTGACAAGAAGTGATGTCCGATTTCAACTTTTATTGCAGGGGATAGGGTAAAACTGACGAACATAAAAAGGATACACTTACTGTAATATAATAGCATGCATAAAAACAATCATGTACAAAAAAATGCAGGCATGAACATGTGAATAAGATGCAATACAGGATGAGAAGTTTGGAGACATATACTGTATACATCTGAGAAACAGTTCTATCCTATCTACAGCAAACATAGATCTAACTACAAACAGCTGGTGGCACAGAATACATCACTATATAATTTGCAGCCCTGAATGGCAGTTTAGACATACCAGCGATGCTAACTGTAGGTCTGGGTGTGAGAGGATAGTTCTACATATCTTCCATCTACATGTGTCTAGGAGAAAATGGCTGCTGATGAAGAGAACTATGATCTGGTCTTGTGACAGGGTATGGTAGCTCTCATTGGACGTACTAAACATTATATGCTAACTCGCAATAAACACAAATGGATACTAGATAGAGCTGTTGTAACTAAACAGAAATACATTAGAAATATTGCTAAAGCATATTGCTGAGGTATAACAGTGATGCTTATCACCTCTGCATACTTAGTTGATAATTAAAACTGATAGATGTGAATGGGTATCTAAGCCCCTTGGATATGACTAATATATTATTATGTTTTAAGGTTAAAAACTGTTATACATTGTTATTATCAAACTACGAGTTTTAAATTACTTTTGATCTTGACTCTGAAATCCTACTTTATTCTCAAATATCTGATAGCCTAATAGGTATTCATCAAGCCACTAAGCCATCAATCCATAATAGGAGCCAAAGCTGCATTTACTTTCTTTTCTTTAATCTCCCTGCTCTTAATTGCCGTATTGACAAAAAAAGAAACAGTTGTTTACCCTCTAAAATCTCAGGAGTGCATGCCAAATTAATCCTTTTGAGCAGTGTTTCTTCAGATCCAGAAACAAGTAGCATGCAAAACAGTAAGAGACTTCCTTAAGAGGCAACGAACAACTTAAAGTGTTCTTAAAAATTAACCTTCACCATGAAAGCCAACTTAATGGAAAATTGCAACAACAGGCATGTTGCTTTCAGTTGAATTACATTCTGCAACAGCTATAATTAAATATATTGAAATGGAAACCCATAGTAAAGGAGATGAATAAATATAAAAGGGATTCAACATACTTTGGAAAATGATTAGTAGAACATATTTAAGATTTGTCTCCTCTATAATGTGATGTTTTACTTTATATTATTTATTACAATTAAAAAAGTAGTTTTTTTTTAGATTCTCCCAAATTAAATAATACCAAATTTGATAACCTATTTTAGTGATGCAATTTACCTATTCTTTTCATGTCTTTGGTCGCCCTTCTCTAAACCCGCTGTAGTCCTTTTTATAAACATTTGAGATCTGACTAGTGATTTGTACAGAAGCAGAATGTTGTTCTTGTTGTGAGCACCTATGCCTCTTTTGATTCTTCCCATGATTTTTCTTGCCTTAACAGCAGCTGCCTGAATAGCAGTTTAGACATACCAGCGATGCTAACTGTAGGTCTGGGTGTGAGAGGATAGTTCTACATGTCTTCCATCTACATGTGTCTAGGAGAAAATGGCTGTTGATGAAGAAGACTATGATGTCAGCATAGTTAAAGATAAAGTTAGTTTTTCAATATCTCAAAGTCTTTTTAGTGGTAATTTTATCCAATGACTTACAATTTGATAAGTAATTGTAGAACTTGTTTCTACAGCTCAAGTGCATACTATTATATTCAAACATATTAAACTTAATTTTTTCTGTCTTCACCCAAGCATTCAACTTTCCCAGATTGCATTGTAATATTATATTAGTCTTTTCTGTGTTGATTACTTTACAGAACTTCATGACATCTGCATATATTCAAATTATACTATATAAGCCCCCAATTTGTAACTTTAACGTAATCTAAGCATGTACCATTAGAAAGACATGCATAGTTAAAAAGTGTTTATACCCTGAAAGTGCTGTGGCATGAACAATGGGGTGTTTAATGAGGTTTTTTCACCATGCAGTTTCACAGAGCCACAACCAAATCACACATGCTTTTTAAGTTGTGGGTAGGTAAATAGCAGTGATTGACTTATCAGCTCTACAATCCCTGTTACACTGACATCAGTGCAAGAGTATAATGTCTAGTAGTCAGGCTGCAGAGTGTTTACTTAGCTAAATGAGAAGTTTCAAAGTCCGTTATTAGAGATAAGACTCTGCAGGAGTTGATTTACCATGGTCAGAGTGAGTGAGTGACAGTAGCTCAGAGCAATAAGAAAGAGCAGGAGAGGAGAGATGGTCGGTAACCAGAGAAACTTGTGTTCTATAAGAGGAGATAAAATCTTCTTTCACTTCTGACTAAAGAAAAATCAACAAAGCAATGTATTTAGAAAAAGTCTTCAGTTATCTGTCCCTACATTTAAAAGCTAATTATTTTAGTGAGAAAACCCCTATAAAAGGAACCTATCGCTTTATTAAAATGTCACCGGTTTCCAACCAACTGTCAAAAAAGATCCAGCTGAACAACCTGGAGGCATGAGACACCCTTTAGGTGCTACCTCTCACAAAATCAAATTGTGAAAAGGCAAAAGGTGCCGTGGTGGAAGGCCAATATAAGTTACAGAGGTGCCTGGTCTCAGTGAAGAAAAACCAGTAGTCAGTTGGTCAGTACCCTTAGATTACTGAAATTTTGTGTATGTACTGGTAACCAGCTAAGGGCCAGTTGTTATTGGAGTAGTATAGGAGCTGAGTGGAATGACTACTCCCATTTATCTAGGCCAGGTTTTGCTTGGCTTATTTAAGCCAGGAAGCTTGGAAGAGCTGAGATGTGGCTCCCGGTCTGAAGGGTGTCTGACTGGGAGCAAGCTGGAGATACCTGCTATGGCACATAGCCTGCGATTGCCACATTTCCCCAATCCTGCTAGGGAAAGAACCTGTGAACTGTGAGTAATCCAAGACAAACTCTGTTAAGTCGCGTTCCCACTGCACAGGACAAATACCGGCCGGTTTGCCAGCCGGTATTTGTCCTGTTTTGCGCCCGTCCCCACGGCCGCTGGGGGGACGGCTTTTCTCCGCAATGAGTGGAGAACAGCCCTCCCCCCTCCCATTGAGAAGCACATCTTCCGTCGGGAAACCGGACGGAAGATTGTGCTTCTACAATGTTTTCTGAGCGGACCGCCGGCAGCAAAACCGTCCGACGGCAAAACCTGTGCAGTGGGGACTGCTGCACAGGTTTTGCATAGAGAACAATTGTGCTAATTTTCGGCCGGTTTTTCAGGCGGTCTGAAAAACCGCAAACCGGCTGAAAAACCGGCCGAAAACCCTTGCCGTGGGGACATGCCCTTAATCTTATGTTTACTGGCTGAAGTCAAGCCACGTGTTTTGTTAGCTTTTTGTTTTGAGGCTAAATAACAGCCAAAAAACACTAAACCAAAGCCAAGGACTTTTTGTGTTTTGCTTGCTACCATTTAGGCTGAGCCTCATACCCTAAACTGTGCTCCGACCCCCCAACAGCAAAAAACACAGCCTTCTCTATGTCCCTTTCCAAATACTGAAGTCTCACCACAACGCCTACTATATTTTGGACAAAATGAGAGAAACGAGCGTTAACCAATCTACATGCCTTATCAACTACTCCAATACCTCTAGCATCTTGTCATATCACCCCCCTAGGACAGTAAGTCATCCTTGCAAACAAAACTTAAATCATTACCCTTGGCATGTAAAACAAGAACCAAAGTCACCTGAGACCGATATGATTGATATCAACCACCTGTGATAAAACCTGAGACCATCTCTGGCCACTTATAATTCTCCAGGGAACTGACACTGCTTGAAAACCCAGACTACGGCCACCTGGCCAGCAGTTTGCCCTCTGCACACCCTAGAACACATAGTAGTGCCCAACAATCCACACTGCTTGTCAAGCAGAAACCACTCAAGAAGATAGGGCAGCCAGATTCCTTGCCAGTGCCATCAGTTCCCTGTCACCATATCCCACATTGCTTCTTGGCAAGAAGTACCTCCTGGATCCATTCCTCAGAACACCAGAACTGAAAACAAGGTAGAGCATCAGCAGCCCTATGGTCCATGCCTGGAACATGATGTGCATGGTGAGTAATATTGTCTGATTAACACAAAAGATCACACTGGCGTACCAACTTAACAGTAACAGAAATGAAGATGTGAACCTATTAATACAATTTACCATGCTCAGGTTATCAGTCTAAAAGCAAACATTTTTATTCTGCTACAACTCGCCCCAAAGATACACTGCCACCATAATAGGAAACAGTTACATTCCTGCACCAACCAGGGTCCCTCCACATCTGCAGCAACTGCACCACACACCAATGGAAAACAAGAATAGTACTAAAAT
Source organism: Phyllomedusa bahiana (assembly GCA_025379985.1). Lineage (NCBI taxonomy): Eukaryota > Metazoa > Chordata > Amphibia > Anura > Hylidae > Phyllomedusa > Phyllomedusa bahiana. The sequence continues at coordinate 147,829 of JAODAL010002103.1, read as the reverse complement.
TCACATCCATATACAATCGAAGGCTATCATTGTCCTCTCTCAATTGTCTTGTTACACAAATATGGTGACAAGGGGTGTGAGTGCCAGAGGTGGCTAAAGACAAATTCCTAAAAGAAAAACTACCATAGGCAAAATGCCCAAGACACCCAGCAATGACTGCATCTAAACCAACATAACCTTAATGGCTGCACAAAAAAATTTCCACTAGTTTCCCCAAACAAACTAACTTGACCTGCAGTAAATGGAACAACTTAATCCCCAGCAAGAACCAGGATGTGAAAGGACTTTCTGTCTTGGAAAGTCCATCATTGACAGAAAACCCTTTAATGTAGGACAAGTGATGAATTAAACAAAATTTTCCCAGGTCCTTCTTAGGAACCAGCCAAGGGTGATACACACAGGTTGCAAAAAGGAGGAGAAGTCAAGGCACCAGAAATGTGTGACCCAACACCACCTCCATTTAGATTTTGTTCCTTAACACCTGAGGGTGTTTATAGGCAGATTTTTGATTGTCAGCTGAGAAATCCGATCAACATCTGAAATGCTTTATTAGCTATGACACAACGACCAACGGTGCACAAACTCAGCCGAAGGGAATGAAGAAACCAAGTGAAAAAACACTGCAAAACTTTGCCACGTCCACGACCTCAAGATATTTATAGAGCCACGGCTCTATTATGTGGTCCCCTTGGCTTTATTAGGACCATCGGGATTAGGAACTAACTTGTGGGATTGGGGACACAGAGATAGTAAGTGACTACCACTACAGGTGGAGCACTCATGCTTGAAACGGCAGTGGCCCTCATTGTAAAGCCAACAAGTGCCAGGACATATAACTGCCACTCAAACTGTTGAAGCGGGTAATCCAGTGGTGGCATTCTGAAAGGGGGGGGAAGAGGTTGTGCTTTCATTTGGTGCAACCACACATATGTAGCCTTGACATTCCATTTAATGGATGGCTGCAGCGCCAAGCACCTACAGAACTCTTCATCATATCTCCATCATGCAGAGCCATCAAGGCTCTTACACCCATTGTAAATGATATCCATATATACTATAAGCCTAGAACACCGCTCTGGTTGCTTCTGGACAATAATACTGTAAATGCCTGAAGCCATTTGCCTACTGTCTTCGCAACTCTAGGTTTAAGTTCCCTAAAGGACTCCACCACAACCCGTTTCCTGTCTACTGTAGGTTAATTCACTGTAATCAAAGACCTGACATCCACAAATGCATTATCCCAAATCTTCTGGCGAGTTTTCTCTGTAACATGAGACCCAATTTACCCACCAGGACCTTGAGAACCCCTAGCAACTAAGAACCTCCCACACCCTCGAGTGTTTAACCATCACTTTGCAACAGATGGGAAGGTCGGTCTGAGGTCGCAGCGGCTTTAGTGAATTCTTGCTGGGGGTGGCACTTATGCATCAAACTGCCAGAACTCGCAAAGCAACATCTGTATATCAAAAGTATCAGTCCGATATTGATTATCAAGTTCTTTACTTTTTATCAAACATTTTAACAACACCCATTCACTTTCCGGGTTTCAGTAAGTCATATTATAATACATTTAATGACAAAAACCTGTAATCCAGTCGTATGTATCTCAGTTCTTATAACGGTACAAGTTGGAAATCCATGCTCAATGAAGCAGGTTGAGACATAGCGGAGCACGTAGTTAGATGTTACCACTAAAGCGTCCAAGTGTCATGGATGTTGTAACGTTTCAGAGGACCACTCCTCCTTCCTCAGACTGGCCCTCGAGACGGAACTACATCAGATACCCGGTTAGTAAAGGCTTAAATACTCAATGCATATATAATGCGATTCATACTCAATCTGTAACAAAATCACAAGATATCATCATAAGGTAACAAACTATCACTTACCAATATAAATTACATATTATCTAAATATTTTATACCTAATTATTATAAAAATGTTTTCAAACTGAACGCTTCATTCAGTCCCTTTGGAACTAGTGAATCTAATTTAAATATCCAATATGCTTCATGTTGAAGCAATCGGGACTATACTATGCTCTCCTCATTCCCTTTAATTTCTTCTACTACACACCACCTTAATTCATGTACTAGATGCCGATCACATGAAAATGTCTGGCAACTGTTGTATCACCATATTTATTTTTTTCTTCAGATCGAATATTAGCTCTAGTGCTATATGTTCTTATTGCTGACCTATATTAATTTATGCGGACACGAACAGAACTACTGGTCTAACCCACGTAAACTTTACCGCATGGACATTTAAGTGTGTAAACAAAATTTTTGGTTAAACAAGTAAAAAAAACTTTTATTGGTATATCATAACCTTTCAATGGATGTTTGAGTGTATCACCTTTGATAATTGAGCCAAAGTTTTGACATGTCATGCACGGATGTGTCCCTTTTCTCACAGTTCTAAGAATCATCTGACGTTCAGTTTTTGGGGGACAAATATCCGAAAGAATGATAGTATCACCTATTGATTTAACTTTTTTGTACATAAATCGTGGACCTGATTTAAATAGGTGACCATATTGTGGATCACTTTTTAAAATCGGCCAATGTCGTCGGATTGCTTTTTGTATCATTGTTGAATGATGATCATAAGTAGAGATAAAAGAAAACTGATCTCTAGTCACTTTGTTTTTTGGTTGTAATAGCTCGTTACGATCTATCTTCAATATTTCATATTCAATCTTCTGTAAATCTTTGTTATACCCTCTTGATGAGAATTTTTCAATGAGTCTATGCATATTCTCAATAAACTGACTATCACTAGAACATACTAACTACATGCTCCACTATGTTTCAGCCTGCTTCATCGAGCATGGACTTCTAACTTGTACCATTATAAGAACTGAGAAACATACGACTGGATTGTAACGGGTGGCACCGTGTCCCTCCCTGCGTGTCGCGGGCGCACCCGTGTCCCCATCCCTGGGCGCCCGGCGGGGACGGGTGGCGCCGCTGACTGTGCTACGGCGTGCAGATGCACCCGTTCCATCGGCTTACCTGACCACGCTCCCATCCTGCGCTCTCCCCCTGCCGGCCGGAATGCGCGCGCGCGATCGTTCATGTGGATTTAAAGGGACAGCACGCCGGTGATTGGATAATTGCTGGCCGCTGACCCTATATAATATATGGGTGCACGTGACTTCCCTGCTGGATCTTTGTTGCCTCTGTGTACTAGAGAAAGCGTTATCTGTGTACTAGTCTCTACCGTGTTCCTGACCCTTGCCTATGTTTCTCGACTCTGAACCTTGCCACCTGCCCTGACCTTCTTGCTACGTCTATTGACCTCGAACCGTTGCCGCCTGCCCTGACCTTGCCGTCTGTCCCCGACTACGTCGAGGCCTCACGATTCTGTACCACGCTACACCTCGGCTGCCACCGCAAGCAAGTCACGTCAGGGGTTGCGACCTGGTAGACTCCCGCCGCAGCAAGTCCATCCCACTTTGCGGCGGGCTCTGGTGAAAACCGGGACCTACTTAGATTCCGCTCCCTGGCGTGGCTTACACCATCACTTGTGGTGGTCCAGAGGATCCACTATCCCGGCCGTTACATGGATTACAGATTTTTGTCATTAAATATATTATAATATGACTTACTGAAATACGGAAAGTGAATGGGTGTTAAAATGTTTGATAAAAAGTTAACTTGATAATCAATATCGGACTGATACTTTTGATATACAGATGTTACTTTGGGGAATAAGGAGAGAAATTCCCTTTTTCAGTCTGTCTCTGTAATCCAACCTCTAAGATGTATGGTGGTTTAAATCAATTATAAAGAACTCGCAAAGCCACAGGTCCCCCCTCGCTGATGGGGATCTTCACCGAGAGGACCAAAACCTCTTCGAACATCTTGTTCTCCCAGAAACCACTGAGTGGTAATGGGACCAGCGATGATGGTGCTGAACACCCCCATGGTGACGACAGTCTCTGGACCCCAGTGAGACACAGCAAGATGAACTCTGATGACCACATCCTCATGAAGCACGTCGCACCTTCAACTGGGGCAATGGTGATGCAACACAAGGCTGCAGCTGCACTGGTTGGGGGAGAAGAGAGTCGTTAAAACCCCGTCCTGTGGTGTGGGATATGTCCTAATCCCCTGAAGGGATTACTTGACAGGTCATAGGGGATGACAGTGAAGGGAATATGGCCTGGGCAGCAGCAAAAAATGCCTGCCCACCACAAAGAACACTATAGGGGGCAGAAAGAGGAATACCAGAGGCAGTAGAAGGGGTTGAAGTGGCCCCAATTAGCTGAGTGGATCCACAACAGGTGCCTCAGGGGCACTAGAGCCCACGGAATCAATATAGCTAGTTTATGCTGCTCTCATGTTTACTCTACCATGTGCACTAACAGTGTAGGCAGGAGAAGACCTGGAGAATGAAGGGGCAAAGTCATAAGTCCCATGTGCTGCACAGCATCAGAAATTCCGCTCCTCCCAGAACTCACAGCCACTGTAGAGAGCAGGGACAAGGGAGGGAGGGGAAGACAGGGAGGTCTTCCGGCTCACAATCAGGACTAAAGTAGCTCCAGAACGATGACTGTGAACATGGGAGTGGGAGAGGCTAAGCCTAAGTGAAGGACACGAGTGCTGCACAGGCCTCCTGTGCAACCCATCAAACCTGGCCAGCAGCAGCAGTTAAAATTTCAGAAGCTGGATGATTGGTGACCCCAGCTGGCAATAATGCCTGGGAAGCCACTCCACCTCCTGATGTCTAATCCTCTACACTAATAAGTGGTCAGCCATGCTGCTGCCTAAACTCCAGGGACACAGAAGATGCTCCAGCCAGTCCTTGAACTTAAATATCCTTCCTGTCAGACCACTTGCCCCCTTTAAACAACCAGCATTTTCTCGCCTTACCTTGTCCCTGCAGTCAAAGTGCTCCCCACTTCCACAGTGCGGACCATCATAAGTAGAGATGAGCGAATCGATTCTGATGAAGTGGAATTAGTTTAGAATTTCAGGAAAAATTCGATTCTGAACAAAGCCAAAGTTTGTGGCAATGAATCTAAAATGGCCGTGAGCACATGGCGTGACATGGGGCAAAGAACTATGGGAGATAGAAATGAATGCCCCCAATGACATGTGCAGATATGCAGCCAACCCTCAGCCAGCCAGCTTCTGTGATGTCACAGCCCTATAAATAGGGCAGCCATGTTAAATTCTGCCACTTGTCACTGTGTCTCGTAAGCACAAGCATCTCTAGATTGAACTCTGTGCAAAATGCTTCCGATTTTCGAGTTACTGGGGTGAAATACCTTTCAAATACACAGGTGTGTGTCATATACACCCGTTCCTGAACCAGCGTTTTTTTTATTTTGGGATATTGCTATCTGTGGTAAAGAGTTAATTTTTTCACTTATTGTGGGGAACTCTGTCAAATCCCCCTCTCCCCCCCAAAGAATGGAGAGGTTGTTGGCAATAATTTTGCATTGACGTCACTGATCATTTAGCCCTTCCTTTGACCCGTCAGTTAACAATCCATCAGTATTGCTAAAGCTAAAAAGAAACAGGAGTTGATCCAAGAAAGAGATAACAAGTAAATGGAATATTTGCATGCCTTTTGCATCCACTCCTGCTTTTGGCTACCTAATCATCAGACAATCCTGATGCAAGCAAATGACCATGTCATACTGGCCTTACGGCTTCTCCAAACATACAGTCGGTTGTGCTTGTCCTTTTCATTCCTACTGACAGGTTAAAAGAAGGGGAAAGCCAAACAGAGTGGCATAGCATGGTGGTGGGTGAAAACAGCATTAGGAAACCACAGGGTGGTCAAGTGAGAGAGTGGTCAGTTGGCAGTAGCATGAGTGGCACAATGACATTGTGGAGGTGGCAGCAGCATGAGTAGGCCACAGAGTGGCACAATGATAGTGTGGAGGTGGTAGCAGGTAGGCCGCAGATTTACACAATTACACAGTGTGGAGGTGGCGGCAACAACATCAGCAGCAGCATCAGGCCGGAGAGTGGCACAATGACATAATCTTGAGGTGGCGGCAGCTAGGTGACATAATGAGGAGGTGGCAGCAGCAGCAGCATCAAGCCAAATAGTGACATGGTGACATAGCCAGGAGGTGACAGCAGCAGCATGAGGAGACCTGAGTGGTGAAGTGGCAGCGGCATCAGAAGGATACATAATGGCCCAGTAAGGAGTGGGGAGATGGGTGGCAATTCCAGTCCCTGGTAAAGATGGTGGGTGGTAGAAGGAGCAGCTGGCAGCAGATGTGTGGCATCAGGCGGGTGGCAGCATCAGAATAGTAGCTGAGGCAGGTAGCTAGAAGAATCCAGACTCATTTGTCAAAGTTTGAGTGAGGTGGCATGGCTGATATAATTGGATGCATCAGGCAATGGTGTGTGGAAATCCTGGCTGATCCATGCCTGATTCATCTTGAAAAAGGTGAGTCTCTACACATTTCGGGTGGACAAGCGAATTCTCCTTGGTGTAACTATGGCCCCCACTGCACTAACTCTCCACCTCGGCTCGGCACAAGCCAACAGTTCTCTGAATGGTGCAGAGTCCGCCACTTAAAAAGGGAGGGACTGCATTACCACCAACTTGGACAGGAGCACGGTCAGCTTCTGCACCGTAGGATGGCCGGACGCATAATGCTGTCTCTTGGTAATCGCCTCGGTGACCGACTGCTGGCACAATGAGTGGCGAGGAGCAGGAGCATCTGGACCGGTAGATGATTGGAAAGACAGACAGCTCCCTTCAGCAGAGGTGGTGGAAGTTTGACTACCTGAAATGGGATGCGTGCCGCTAGGTGCTGCTGCTGTTACTGCGGCAGGATGGACCACCAAATCTGAGACACGTTTCTCCCAGGCCACCGGATGGTGACGCTGTATATGTTGACGCAGGGCCTTGGTGTCAACATTAGGTCCCTGGCCACGCTTCACGTTCTGCCCACAGATTCGACATATACCCATGTATTACATAGGTGTTTTATTTTATAAGGGAAAAATGTTACTCTTTGGCGCAGAGAACACTATCCCAAATTAATGAGCTGGCTGTGATTGGAGTTGTGTGTATATGAAAAATACACAAGCTGTATTTCAAAGGTGTTTCACTTTATAAGTGAAAAAAGTAACTCTTTAGTGCAGAAAATAATATCCCAAAATAATAACCTGCCTGTAATGGAGATATGTGTATATGACAAATACACACACTGTATTTCAAGTGAAAAAAGTAAATCTTTGTATCAGCGTTTAACAGAACAGGTTCTGTCATAATCTGTGGAATCATCTGATGACGGTGAAAAAGGAGTGCACTCTTTGATACTATCGTGGGATTGTGGCCCTCTTCTCAGTTCTTTCTAGCTGACATTACCCTGTCAGGATGCATTCACACTTCAATTTTGCTCACATAACTGCCCAGATAAGTGAAGTGTGAAGTGATTTTAAGAGCAGCGCCTGCCATCTGCATGTCATACTAAATCACAGCATTGTTTCAATACCAAACCATGCTCCCTGTGCATATTTCTGTGTGGCACAATGTTCTACAACACCATAAGGCTCTCTGCAGCAAGGAAATAGCTGTTTTTTAACACGATTCATCACAAATAAATTCAGAATGAACCGAGATTTTGGGAAAAATTCAACGAACTGGAGAAATTCGCTCATCTCTCATCATAAGATATGCTACTTCCAGCGGTGTCCCTTATTCAGTAGAATACAGTAGTTTCAGGTTTTCTCACCATGCTGTTTTACAGAGTCACAGGCAGCTTCAGGCTCACACTGTCTCTTCAATGTGTGGGTGGTTCTATAGCAGTCATTAGCATATTTAGTTCTTCTATAACAACCTGAGTCTTACAAAGGCATAAATGCAGGTGATTTAATCTGTGTAAACAAAGTTACAGTGAAAACAGTGAAAACAATTGCTTATCGGTTTACAAAAGCTTATCTTGTTACAGATAAAGGGACACATGTATGAAAACTGTCTAGGTCTAAAACTCACTTTGTTGTCCATAGCAACCAATCAGAGCGCCCCTTTCATTTCTTATAGTGCTCTGAAAAAAATTAGAGGGGCACTCTGATTGGTTGCTATGGGCAACAAAGTGAATTTTAGACCTAGACAGTAGTGTTGAGCGATTATTATCGACAAAGTTGAAATCGGCACAGTTTTTATGGTGATCAGATTTTTTAGATCATGCGATAATTTATGTTTAAATCTGTGCATTATCTATTAAGATCGCGCCATTTTCGGCGCTTCCTGTAATTTTGGTGGCCAGCAAATCAGATTACAGAATAGAGCAGGGTGAGATGTGTGTGCGACGTCATGACTGGGATGTGTATGGTTGCGATTGGCGGGAAAAATCACTTGCCCATCGTTTTACATAGAACGCGTTTCCTGTTCAGCCTCAGTGTCTCTCAGCGTCTCAGAGCAGAAGGACTGCGCTCTGCTTGTGTCCAAACAGCTCAGCAAAATTATTATATTTCTTCACAGATAAAACTCTAATATTAGCTGTTATCCTTAAAAATTTCTTATATTATATTTTGGATTATTTTATATAGTTAGGTAGAGAATTTTAAAGGAGCATCTACCACTTTAAAGTCACGGGGGGGAGCGGAGGGGGGGCCCCCCGCAGGCGAACACAGACAAGCTCTATAAAGAATACTGGATAAAGTTCACCAAGACTTAGTGTAGACATTGCAATAGCTTTATTATTATCCGTTTTCTCTTGAAAATTTCCTGGATATTGGGCACCCTGAACTTATATTAGGATACACATCTTTTCTAGTAACTGCAGGTCTCTTTGTTAGGTGCAAAACTCCACTTTTATTATCAGTTTACATTTCAGATAGGTGTTCATTTTCAATTTTGCCCATTCCACCTTTGTTGATATATCCACCTTGTACTTAAATTAGAATCCAGCAAGTCAGCACAGGTTGATAGGTGCCAAAAAACACCTTTTATTATCCGAATACATTACAGATACGTGTTTTTTGCACTTTTGCCCAGTCCAGATTTGTTGATAGAGCCACCTTGCAGTTAAATTTGAATCCAGCAATTTTATAGTCACCACAGGTAAATTGAAAGGTGCAAAAAATACATTTTATTATCCCAATACATCTCAGATACGTGTTTTTTGACTTTGACGCACTGCAGCTTTGTTCATTGACGCAGCTTGCACGTAAATCTGAAAACAGCAATTTTATAGTCACCACAGGAGAATTGAAAGGTGCAAAAAAAATACCGTGTTTTAAATGCGAAAACATAACAGATACTTGTTTTTTGCACTATTGCCGAGTCCAGATGTGTTGATAGAGACACCTATCATATAAATTTGAATCCATCAATTTAGTATTGATTAGAGGGATTTGAGAATAGCTGTGATTTGCCCGTTTTTTAATAAGAGGACTTTCCAAAACTATTCCATACCTTCTCAAATTTTTTTATTTTTCTGAACATGGAGCGAAATGCAGGTGTAAGCGAGCAAAGAGGGGGGTAGCAATGGAGGTAGAGGTACGAGAGAAGGTGCTCCTTCCAGTGCTGGCGACAACACGCATGCCAGCGGATCGTCAGTTGCAGGCCAGCCCGGGCCCTGTCATCGCTGGGTCAGGGCCCTGTGAATCTCAGTAACGACTAGCGTCGCCCATCTGTCCTGCAGTGGTTAATGCAACCTGCATCCAGCAGTCTTACCTCCTCGTCCTCCCAGTCACGGCCACAAATGTCGTCATCAGCATCATCAGCATCCATCCAACATGAAGCCCCCCAAAATTATCAACTCATGTGCCCACCACTGTGGATAATCCATTTTCTGAAGACCTCTTTGATGACAAAATGCGGTTGGGGTCAGAAGGCATGTTAAAAGATCAAGAGGATGATTTAGTCTGCTCTGACGCCCAGTTATTGATGCCATCAGAAGAGGAGAAGGAAGCCGATCAATCGGCAAAAATCCCGGGCGGTTGGCAACGCCTTGCAGTCCCTCCTGCTTGTAGCCCACAGCTTCTGGATGCCAGAAAGTCAGACGACCAAGTCACCTGTGGTTGATGATGATGATGATGAGGGACATTGCGGATCCATCCTGGTTTTTTTCCGCAGAATTTGCTTGCGAGCACTTCATCAGGGGACGAGGAGGAAGATGATGGGGTAGTGCCCAATACGGGTACCGCCACAAAAAGGGAGAGGGCGGTCGCAGTAGACCGCTGAAATGATTACGCCAGCCACGGTCACCCGCAACCCCGCTCCTCGCGTATCGCCGTCAAAAAGGTCCAGGACCTCTCAAGCCTGGGCCTTCTTTCAGCAAGCCTCTGATTCATCCAGCGATGCCCATATGCCGCCTTTCCCGGAAAAACGCTTTAAGTAGAGCAAGAACCTTAAGTGGTTAACCATCACCAACATGTCTAGTCACATGCAGCGAATCATGAGTTGAAATGGAGGGAACACTTGGCCAAAAAAGGCCAGACCGACGCCGGGCCTCCAACCACTGCCCACACCCTCTGTCTCCGCCTCCTCCTCCGCCACCACCAAGCGTTCCTCAGCTGCCCATGTCTCTCAGAGTCATGATCAGGGATCAGCCTCCGCTTCAGCCTCCACCGTCGCCCAAGTACCACCAGCACCACCAGAGACCCATCTTACCCCTTCTCCTTCCGCCCATTTGACGACCTGCACGCCGTACAGCGGCCAGTCTACAGCCAGCCTTCTGTCCTTCCCAGGTTTGGGAGCAGAAGAAACTTTTTAAAAACCAAACCCTCCCAAAGCCAAAAGCCTAAAATGTCGGCATTGCCAGGCTTTTGGCCTTGGAATGTTGCCTTTCCGTCTGGTGGACACAGGGTTTCCGCCACGTCATGCCCTTGCCTGCCCCAATACCAGATGCCGAGCAGGCATTTCTTTGCCAGAAAAGCCGTCCCTGCCCTGGCCACCACGTGTCATCTAAAATTTCAAGCGCGTTGTCTGCATCTTTGGCCGGAAAAGTCCATCTGACCACCGACACATGCCTAGTAAGCAGGGCCAAGGCCGCTATATCTCTGTGACAGCTCACTGGGTTAGCTCGGTGGATGTCCCCTTGGGGGTGACGGTTGGCTCTCAGGCTCGCCGCACGCTCTTCAAAACCGCAGGGATGTTGCAGGGCTCTTTCCCCCAAGGTCCTCTGGTGGCATCACGTGCCCAGAGAAACCAAGCCTTTTTGAAATTAATCTGTCTTGGAGACCGTCCCCACACAGGTCAGGAGCTGTGGACGGTTCTCCGCAACGAGACCGAGCGCTGGCTGGGTGACAAGAACCTTGTGCCAGGCAAGGTGGTATGCGATAACGGGTGAAATCTGCTGGCTGCCCTTAAGATCGGTAGGCTGGACCACACCCTTGCCTGGCACATGTCATGAACCTGGTCGTCCCGAAATTTCTAAAGAGCTACCCGGGTCTGGACTGTCTGCTGAAGAAGGCTCGAAGGTCTGAGTTTGCAAATTCCGCCGTTTGCACCCTGCTTCGTCCCGCCTGGCTGCGTTGCAGCATCAGCTCGGCCTTCCCGTCAACCGTCTCATTGTTTGACGTGGCAACACGCTGGAATTCCACCCTCCACATGCTTCCAGCGATTTTGTGGCAGCAAACGCAATGCCATTACGCATACGAAGTGACGCATGGCCTGACAAGCAGGGGGTGGCGGACCTCAGGGTGTTGACCCACCGAGAGTGGAGGCAGGTGAAAGAGCTCTGCACCATCCTTGCCAGTTTTGAAGAAGCCACCAAAATGGTCAGTGCGGGCAATGCCCTTGTCAGCATGAGCATTGTGGTTATCTTACTTCTGGAATGATTGTTGGACACTCTGAAACAACAGGTCCCCGCCAGCGACGGAGGGGGAGACGGGAAAAGATGCGGACACGGAGCCTTTTCTCTCCCGTCAAATCCACAAGCCCGACAGTTTCACAATTTCATCGGTCTTCATTAGGCAGTGGTTTGAGGTCCAGAGCTAGTGCAAGGTGGCGCATCAGCTCTCAGGGTGCATCATCTCAGGCAATTTAGGGCTGTGTTGAAGCTTTTGCCGAGGCAGCGGATGAGGAGGAGGAGGAGGAGGAGGATGAGGAGGTATTCCTAGACACCGATGTTACCGACGTCCCTGCCTTGGAAAAGGGTTGCGCGAATTTGAGGCGGAGGAGGAAGATGAGGAAAAATCAGTTTGCTAGTGCCCCTCGACCCAGAGGCTTGGGAAATCAAGGCTCCATCTCTCACATGAGTGCTTGGATGCTCCATTTCCTCCAACCTGATCCTCGCATTTAGGCCCTCTAAATGACCAACTGTTTCTGGGTGGCCACCCTCCTGGATCCCCGGTACAAAACAAAACTCAGCACTTTCCTTCCACCCACCCAAATAGAGAGTAAAATGCAGGAAATGGAGACCTTGCTGATTGATCAACTGGAGACATCTTTTGCGTCTGCTTCACATTCTTCAAATGTCACGGTGGAACAACGCCAGCGACGTGACAGCAGTAGAGTGCCAAGTAGCCGAAACAGCAGCAGGCAAGGTGGCAGAAGCCTAATGGGAAATCTGGCAATCTTTAATTTACCACCTCACCAACGTAGCAATGCAGGGCACACGTACAACATCCAGAGACCAGCTTAAGATCATGGTGCACGACTACTGCGTCTCAACACCGATGTTTTTTGTATGTGTTCCGGGACCCAATAGACTTCTGGGTATCCAAAATGGACGAATGGCCCGAGCTGGCTCGCCACGCCATAGAGGTGTTTTCCTGCCCAGCAGCCAGCGTCATATCTGAGCGGACCTTCAGCACAGCCGGAGGAGTCATTACAAACGCATCCGGCTTTCCACAGATAATGTGGATCGTTTGACTATCATCAAGATGAATCAGGAATGGATCTTTTGATGATATTGTGGACCCAATTGCCGAGTTCACCGATTAGTTGCTGGTCTACTTCACATTCCTCTCCAAACAGAAATGGTCCTCTTGAAAAACCTTTTTTTAAAATGATCATTTTCTTACTGCAATTTTTATTCTCAGTTCCCAACAGTTCATTTTTGCTGGTTTTGTTGTGAGGAGACTGTAAAAGACACCAAGGTTTCATGACAAAACCATATTCCATTTACTCACTTCATCTTTAGAATTTTTCGCATGGTCAATGGTTTTGGGGGCATGTTGCCTCACAATTTTTAACAGTGGGTGGGGAAGTCATATTTATAATATTTTGGTGTAAAGTTGATGTGACATACAGCAATAATTATGGTCATTTGGAACAGAAATGTGGCTTTTAAGTGGCATTTCTCCCTCACAATTTTTAATAGTGGCTGAGAAGTCATATTTTTTAATTTTTTGGGTCATGCTGCTTTGAAATGCAACAATACTACAGGTCCTATTCTAAAAAATGTTGTTTCTAATAGACATTTGTTCTTCACAATTGTCAAAAGTGGCTCATGGGTCATGTTTTCAATTTTTGGGGGCATTTTGCTGTGACATGTAGCTATACTACAGGTCCTATTATAAAAAAAAGTGTTGTTTCTAACAGACATTTGTTCTTCAGAATTGTCAAGAGGGCTCAAGGGTGATGGTGCTGTCAGAAACAGGAATAGGTAGGGCACCCGTTATTTGGGCACATATTGCAAAATGACTTGTTTTTGCAATATCTTTAACATAGCTATCAATCCCTGTATTGAGACAACCCATTTAATATAATTAAAAAAAAGAGAAACAAAGACATGGTGGGTTTTCATCCTATTTTAAAAATGTGTTTTCTAGAATAAACTACTAAAAAAACTTGCATGTACAAAATAGCTTAAAAAAAATTCCTCTGAATTGTACAAGGGAGGTACAGGAAAACTTGACCAGATGTAGGTTTTTCAGAGGACATGGAGTATGGAGCACGGACATAGAACAAAGTACAGAGAACCCATTCCTCCAGCACGTTGAGTAAAATGAGAAAAAGAATGCCAAGAAAAAGGGCACCTGGGTGTAACAGGAGCGTTAACCACCAGTTTTTTCCAAGTGAAGCTCAATTGGTCCGCCCCTCATATGGAGGGGCATGCGCTACCCCGGTCTTGACTGTGTACTGAGGAAGGCTGGAGTTCTCACACTTCCGCTTTCCCCCCACTCTGCTTCAGCACGACATTTTTCGTTGCTGCATCATCAGGGCATTTTAACCTGCGTGTTAATAGATTGACGGACGCCAGCCTGGCTCTCACCGCACCCACTGTAACTCCGGCCCTGGGTCATGCTGTGGCCCCAGGACAGGTATAGTCAATGTCCAGTAAACTAAAATGGTGGTTGAAAGACTACTTTTTTTCCGGCACTTTTTAATCTGTGGGTCAGACAGGTTTAAGGATCATGCTGCGGTCCAGGACAGGGTTTGTCAATGTCCAGTCAACTAAAATGGTGGTTGAAAGACTACTTTCTTCCGGCACTTTTTAAATCTGTGGGTCATCAGGTTTTTTAGGTCATGCTGCGTTCCAGGACAGGGATATTCAAGTCCAGTTCAAGTAAAATGATGGTTCAAATAATACCTGCCTTCTGGCACTTTTTAATTTTGGGTGATGCAGGTTTAAGGGTCATGCTGTGGTACAAGAAAAGGGATAGTGAATGGTGTGTGACCTTTTTTTCTGTGGCTTTTATAGCCCAAGTGTTGTGCCTAAGATGGGGCAGGTATCCATTTGACGGTTGGGCTGTAATTCCAGCTTCTCCAGCCCTGTTTTGGGTGTAAGAAATAAGGGTGGGTTTTTGCTCTCCCATAGACTTTAATGGTCATCGGAGATGATCGACTATCGAAAAACCTTATCGATGGTGGCCGTCTATCGACTGTCGCCCGATGTCAATAGCCAACGTAATCGCTCAACACTACTAGACAGTTTTCATACATGTGGCCCAAACAGTTTGCTGCAACTCCCTGCTCTCAGTAAAATCAGGAAGTGAGATGTGGATGGTAATCTAGAGACACTTGTGAGCAGATAAAATCTCATCTTATGACTATTATATCAGTAGAGCAATGTATTTAGAAAAAAAATTCATTTACCTTTCCCAAAAAGTTGAAAGATAATCTTTTTAGTAAGAAATCCCTTTTGATCGGGGTGTAGCTTGGACCCCGTCACCCAGGAAGTTGCTCTTCAATGCTGTGGATCACTACTTTATAACAGGTTTCCTACTCAGTGATTACTGCTGTGTGGTGTGCCATGAAAAATTATTCCTACCTAAACAATCAAATATATCAGATAAAGAAAATGAACTGCACCCCAGTTTGACATGATACACCGACTATACATGCACCTCCTCACATAAATAATTAAGAAATGCTTAAAAAAAAAAAATCACATTTTTGATGTCACAATATTTTTGTTCAACTTTATTTTTCTGTCAATGGAGGTGTGAGAGCTATTTATTTGCAGGATATACTGATGTTTTGTTTGGTATTGTAATGGGGTAGATGAAAATTTTTGATCAATTATTATTTTCATTTTTGTGAGGTTGAAAGAACAAAGAAATGCAACTCTGGTATTTTTTTTATTTTTTTGCAGCATTTACTTTACAGATTAAATAATATGATAATTTTATAGATTCTGGCATTATGGATGGCGCAATACCTATTATGTGTCTTTTTATATTTTTTTTAACAAAATAAAGTTTTTTTCATTGGGAAAATAGGTTGTGTGTCAGCTTTTAATTATTTTGAAATGCTGAAACATTTATTTTCTTTTTCATATGTCCACTATAGGACTACACTAAACAATCATTTGATCACTTTTGCAGAACAAAGCAATAATATAATTGTAACTGCGTGGTGTGGGGGCATGTCTTCCAAATGGGGATATCACAAATTCAACTGCCAAATAGCTGCAACGGTCACATGCCTTTATTACATCACAGTCAGGAGCTGGTCACTTCTGATCAGTGATGTAAATTAGTTGCATGTGATAGCTGCAGCCAATCAGCGGCTACAGTGGTGATGTCCCCATTCAAAAGAGACACAATAAAAACAGAAGATGGGAGGGACGCGGCTGTGAAATCTGGGTTTGGAGGAAGGTGAATGTACGTTTTTTTTATTTTACTGGCGCCTCAGGAGCTGCTTATTAAAAGGTGGACAACCCCTTTAATCATTAAGATGAGTAACAGTGTAATCACTTGGAGTGGTAGTGTGTCAGAACTGCAAGCTATCTACTGCAAATTTCTCTAGGCTTGTAATGTGGTTATTGACTAAACAGTGAAAAGCATCTGTGTTTTAATGACTGCAGTATAACACCATGATAAGACATGTTTGGTTTTGCCATGAGGTTGTTTTGAACAAGTGGCTTGTGACAATACCCCCTTTGTCACTGTTTTTTGCTGTGACTACAAAAAAATTTAGCAAAATGCTATAGGTTTGCTGATCTTTCACAAACCATGCCACTAATTTTGTGGTAATTGTAGTAATTCTTTGCTACATGAACCCTATATATGAATACCATAGCAGAGGTCCATAGGGATACCCTTGAATTTCTGCTGTGGATTTTATGTAGTCGCAGTTTGCACCACTGCTTTGAACATAGAATAGCCCCATTGTAATGCGACTAATTAGCGTTAGGCTCCCAAAAACGGAAACCACTATTATTCTGCATAAAAGAAGTGAAATGTGTTCTGCATTATAGATTTCAAATCCATGGCAGAAAGCATCTAATAGGATAAAAATCCCACTTGCTTTCAACATGGAATCTGAGGAAACCTAAACTTTGGATTATACCATACATACTTGTGTTCAAAATGTGTTGAATTGTTGGGAGTCAGGACGTGTTTTTGCAGTGATTTATGAAAAATTATGGCAACCTGAAGTAATTTTGTCACAATGAACAAAATCACTGTAAAATGGCACAATTGTGCCTCGATTTTAAGTCACTTGCAGCAAAATGTAACCATTGCACATAATCATGGCAAAATTGCATAATTTTAAAAAACCAAGGCAAGCATGCATTTTGACAGCTAAATTTTAACTCACTTTAAAATATTTGATTACTGTAGAGCCACAAAAAAGGACAATTTAGGAGGATGAGAAATCCGAGGAGGATTTGGAGGAGGCATTGTGCTGCACAGAAAGCAGCAAGGACTCCAAAATTACCTTAAGCACCATGGGTGAAATGTCATGAAAGAGGCGCCGCCACGCCATTTTTAAGGCACATTAAATGAATGTATAGTGCCCCTGGATGAATGAACTTGTCAAAAATCTGGCATCTAGTATACCTTGCATAATAATTGATGGCACATAGCATAACCTAGGTGCATAGCATATCACTACTAGCATATTTGATGCACCTACTTTAGAAGTATTGAAACGTGTTGTGCCTGGCGTATAATGCACCTAGTTTTGGTGTATGAAAGTTCATTTATATAGAGAATAGAGCATAAACAGCTTTTTGGCACAAGATACACCAAAAAAATGGCACAGCCCAAATGGGTCAACCCATGTCTTTATACAGCGCACTGGGAACTCAAATGGACCCTGCATCAGGCTAATGAAAGGAGAAGGTTCTTCTGTAAATTTACCTCCGTCTACACACAACAGTGCTGGCAGTGGGTGACTCATACAAATACAGAAACTTACACTCTTCTTCTACTACTGTACTGTTTGGCGGCACCGCTAACCCTCTCCACTACCCCCCCACCCCCACTCCATTCTTCTCCAAGGAAAAAAGGTCCTGAGTTCAAGATGTGCAACAGAAAATATCGTAAAATATGCTGAAGTTTACTTTAGCACTATCAGGGAACTGAAACGGCTCTACCCCCCATTGTGAGAAGAGTAACAATTGGTTGAAGAGGAGGCAGGTGAAGCAGGGCCCAAATGGTATGTCTTTGAAAGCTTCCCTGGAACCTGGGTAACTGTGCGTCAGAGTTGGGGGTGAATTTGTCCTCTATCTATTTCTCTCCCTTGGGCTTTAGGGGACGGGGGCCGTGTGACGATCCCGCAGCATTGTATCACCACAGTATTTGTTTTCACCTTTTATTCCAGACCTTACTTGATTACATAGGTATATGTGATTATGTCTCTTATACATAACTGCGTATGGATACCACTGTTTTGTTTTGTTTTGTTTGTTTGTTTTTTTGTTTGGAGGGGGGGTTTACTCTTTAATTATTTTTTGTTTTCTTTCTTTAGTGAAGATGTAGCCGTCTTTTGCTTCATCCTTATTATTATGATGCCAAAGCATGTCATTAGTGCTATTTTGTACTTTCATTGCTTAGTACTTTTCTTATTTTTACTAATGATGCCTTATATTATTTCTTTGTGTATCAAGTGGTATCTCATCTATTGGACAGTATTGTATGTTTGTTATTGAAAATTTAATAAAAATTATGTTTACAGAAAGCTTCCCTGGAAAATGCCAAACCCCTTTTTCCACCTGATATCCCGGACTTGACACAGAAATATTGAGCTTCCTGTTCTGTCCGAAAATAACAGATGTAGAACTAAAGTTAGCTCACATGAAATTTAATGAAAGTACATTACAGAGGTGTCTAATAGATTTATTATTTAAAAAAATAGGTTTTATAAAGTTTGACGTCACAGTTTAAATATAATTGTACTGTGGCACAGAAAATCATTTCCTTAAAGGGGTTTTCTCGCTACAAAGATCATGTCTGTAATGATGGGGACAGTAAAAATAAGTACTTTGGCAATTGGTTTGCATTACCTAAATCATTTAGTATAGAAGATATGATTACATCTGTGTGTGTCTAGAGATAAATCAGCAGCCTGAAGTCAGGCCACATCCCCTTTGCTGTGATTGGCTAACTGATATTTAGTTCAGCCTGTTGGGACATGCTCCCTGGATGAACACGCTCCCCGTGCTGTGATTGGCTGCCTGCATTCTGTGCTTTCTCCCCTCTGAGCTATGGAAACCAAAAGTGAAACGGATTTCTGTGCTGTCTATGTCTGTATAGTAAAGACTGTGAGTTCCTTTATGCTCCTCTTTCAGTGATGGCTCTATGTGAAGGTTCAGGGTAAGTCTCTAGCTGCTAGATTCACGCGCCCCCATATAACACAGCCTTACACTTTCTGCTCCCCTTTACTTCCTGCCTGATAACAGAGGGGGAACAGAGTGCATTTCTCACATTTATTTCATGAGTTCACGTTGTATGTATAATTGTTTACAATAATGCAGTTGTCCTGGTTACAAGGAGCTTGTGAAGGGAAGTGACAGCTCTGCAGACATGAGAACTGACCATTGCAGGAGGTCTGCAGGGCTGTGACATCCTCTGCCTTCCCATGCTCACACAGAATGATGCCTCAGGAGGGAGCAGGGGGAGGGAGGTGAAAGCTCTCCAGACATGAGAACTGATCATTGCAGGAGGTCTACAGAGCTGTGACATCCTCTCACTTCCACTGCTCACACAGAATAATGATGTCACCAGTCTTCAGTGAGGGGAGACCCACCTACTGGGAGGAGAGACACCATCCTGGATTTGAAGCTGTAACAGACAGAACCAGCTCAAGTCTGTGAAAGCCTGTGATGAGAAAACTCCTTTAATGCTTTTTAACTCCTTAACGATCGCCCACCATCTTTTGATGGCGGGCATTTGATGTCATTCGTCTACAGTGACGTCTTTTGTCGTCGCTGCAGATATCGGAGTTTGCGGTGCCCGGCGCCACAGCAGCTCTGAGATCGGGGCTGTACTACACAGCTCTGATTCCAGCACAGCTCCTGCGAACACTGGGGAGAGGGGGAACTTCCGCTCCCCGATTCTTTAAACCTTTGATTGCCGCGGATCGTCACCGCAGCGCAATCAAAGGGTCTCCCTGCTCTGTCGGGTGATCAGAACACCCGGTGACCTAACAGAGCGGGGAACGGACCCTGCCAGTCAGCCCTGGGGACCTAGAGTGGCCCCAGGGCTCTGACTGTCTGTATAAGAAACAAGGATCAGAGCAACCTGTGTGCTGTCCTGATCACTGCCTGTGTCATACTGATACAGATTATAATGTACTTTTATATATGAATATGCTAAAGGCTTAGTCCTTTCCCCACCCTCCAACCCCTTAGGATACTAGACCTCTAAGTTATGGCTTGTACCCGCTCTCCCACCCCTGGGAAGTTTGTACAGAGTGGGAAGAATGGGTTTAAAGAGGGTGATATTTGGTGTAATTTCTGCAGGGATGAGCGGTGGCCGGGACAAGTCATCATAGTGAACTTAAACTATTCCCATAAAGAACAACTCGTCTCAAATAAAAACAAGGCTAATAACAACTGCATCATTGAAAAATAAAAAGTTACAACTGTTCGAAACACAAGTAGGCAAAAAACTAAAAACAAAAATTCTGGACATTAACTACTTTTCGGCGTTCGGCTTAAGGGGTTAATGGCTGTTATGTTATGCTACATCTGTATAAGGACTATAGTTTCTAGGTTCACTTTCTGACACTTTTGTTAATACTGGGAACCAAATAGGTTAGTCCAGAAGGACCCTGGACCCGGTCATTATAGCATCTAAATATTTAAAAATATAAGGGGCTTTCTGTCAATGTATTCCTTTAGGGTTATAGGTGGGGACATTTAGTCTTGTTAGGACAATAGCATTTCTATTTACTTTATGTGTTTTTCTGTATTTCTAATCAGTTTATCCATATTAAATTTTAACAGGCTCCCCGTGGGCCCGTCCGCGCATCGGTCACTGATCGCCTGTCTCTGAGCGCCTGCGTCCGAGCGCCCAGAGACCGGCCCGGGTGTTGGGGACTAATGTGCCCCGATCCTGGGGCTGCGCGGTGTCAGCGAGCACGACACCACTAGCGCTACCGCTCCGCTGTTCTGCCTGGCAGACTGAAGGAACTAGGCCTTCAGCCGCCGGGCGGCCGGCCCCTACTGCTGGACGTAGGAGGCGCGGTGACGTCACTTCCCACCGCGTCGCCTTTGCCGGAGCGCAGTGAGCAGTCAGTACGTGCCGGCGGCCTAGGAGGGCAGGGCGCAGGAGCCGGAGCAAGGTAAGTGGCTGTTTGTTGTTTTTTGTTTTGTTTTTTTAACTACCTAGGGGTCCCTGGCTACAAGTGGGGGCCTTGACGACAAGGGGGGCCTCTGACTTACAAGGGGGGGTCCCTGGCATAAAGGGGGGGGCCCTGACTTCAGGGGGGTCCATGGCTTCAAGGGGCGGGGGGGCTTGACTACAAGGGGGGCTCTGACTACTGGGGGGCCCTGCTACAAGGGTGCCGCTGACTAGAGGGGGGGCCCTGACTACCGGGGAGGGGTCCCGACTGCCAAAAGGGGGCCCCGGCTTACCTTCAGGGGGCCTGACTACAAGGGGGGGGCTCCTGACTACTAGGTGGGGCCCTGGCTCCAAGGGGGGGGCCCTGGCTACAAGGGGGGGGTGCCCCTGGTACAAAAGGGGCAATGGCTACCTACAGGGGGCCCCTGACTACCTACAGGGGCTCCAGACTACCTACAGGGGACCCCTGACATACAGGGGGCCCTGGTACCTAAAAGGGGGCCCTGGCTACTCTAAAGGGCGGCCCCTGGTACCTAAAGGGGGGGCCCTCCTACCTAAGGGGCCTCTGGCTACAAGGGGGCCCATGCTACAAGTGAGCCCCTGGCTTACCTAAAAGGGGCCTGGCTCTTCAAGGGGGGGCCCTGGCTTAAAGGGGGGGCCCTTGACTACTATAAGGGGGGGTCCTGACTACAAGGGGGCCCCGGCTACCGAAAGGGCGGCCCATGGATACATACAGGGGGCCCCTGGCTACTAGGGGGGCCAATGGCTACTAAAAAGGGCCCTGGCTATAAGGGGCCCTGGCTACAAGGGGGCCTGGACTACTAAAGGGGGCCCTGGTCTACCTAAAGGGGGGCCCTGGATACCTAACGGGGGACCCTGGCATACAAAGGGGGCCCTGGCAAACCTAAAGGGGGCCCTGACTACATGGGGGCCTGGACTACCTAAAGGGGCCCTGACAACCTACAGGGAGGCCCTCTCTGCACTACTTAAAGGGACGCCTTGAATACTCAGGGGGGCCCTGGCTATCCTAAATACTTTAGGGCCCATGACTACTACACTGTCGCCTACAAGGGGGGGGGGGGGGGGCTATCATGACTTCCTGCACACTCCTAAAGGGAACCCTAACTGACCTGCAACACTACCTATAGGAGGGTCTTAACTGCCTGTATTACTACTTCATGGGACGCCCTAACTGCCTGACATACTACCTAAAGGGGGTCCATAAATGCTGCAAGCTCTATCATAATGGGGACCCTAACTACCTACAGCTTACCTATTGGGAGTAACCACCTTACCAACAGACTGGGGGCTTGCCTATTGCCTATCTACCTAGGTCTTGCCTACCTACCTGGTAATATAACGAGAGGGCAGCAGCCCATGTGTGATAGCATTATCTCCAGAGGCTTTGTCCTTTACCCACCTCCAACCCCTTTGGATACTAGACCTCTAAGCTTCATGGCTTTTGTACCACGCTCTCCCACCCCTGGAAGTTTGTTACTAAAGGTGGGTATGGGTAAAGAGGATGATATTTGTGTGTATTTTCTGCGAGGGAGAGTGGTGGCCGGACAAGTCATCAATGGCCGGTGTGGAACGGATTGCAGAGGGGAAAAAATAGAGAAGACTCCTCAGATTGGACGTCTCTGGTGAGTCCATGATTTCAGGAGGTTATTTTACTTCTATACTGGTTCGTGCTGTATTACTGTAATGTGATGGACCGAGCGGTATGTTGACCTCATGTGGTTCTCTTTATGGCGGTGTTGTAGGTTATACCTGAGTGGTTGTTGGACCTCTTTGTGGTCTCGATATGGTCGGTGTAGTAGGTTATACCGAAGCTGGTGTTGACCTCTATGTGGTCTCTATATGGCGGGTTGTAGGTTCATTCCTAGCTGGTTTCTGTCACCTCTTTGTGGTCTCTAATGGCGGTAGTTGTAGGTTATTATATCGGCCACCGGGTATAAATGCCAGCGTACATCGTGTCCTGCTTGACCATGTTTATAAGGAGTTATCACTTTTACTTTCTTGCAGAGGTGTTTATTTTAGGAGGTGGTGAGTTGCGTGACCAAGGGAAACGTGGAGGGGGATATTGTAGTGGGCGGAGGGGCTTATTGTATGTGGGTGGCGGGCGGCTATTGTATGTGGGCTATTGGGGGGGGATATTGTTTGTGGGCTATTCGAGGATATTGCATGTGGTGTGGAGCGGGGTATTGTATGTGGGTAGAGGGGGATTATTTGTATGTGGTGTGGGGGGGGGGGATGTTGCATGTGGGTGGAGGGGGGATGTTGCATGTGGGTGGAGGGGGATGTTGCATGTGGGTGGAAGGGGATGTTGCATGTGGGTGGAGGGGGATGTTGCATGTGGGTGGAGGGGGATATTGTATTTGGGCTATCGGAGGGGGATATTGCGATGTGGGTGGAGGGGGATATTGCATGTGGGTGGAGGGGGATATTGCATGTGGAGTAGGGGGATATTGCATGTGGGCTATTGGAGGGGGATATTGTATGTGGGCTATTGGAGGGGGAGATTGTATGTGGGCTATTGGAGGGGGATATTGTATGTGGGTATTGAGAGGGGGATATTGTATGTGTGGTGGAGGGGGGATATTGTATGTGGCTCTCTATATGGCGGTGTTGTTGTTGAGGTTATATCGGCGCCGGTATAATGCCCAGCGTACATGTGTCCCTGATTGACCTGTGATAGGGAGTTACATTTTTACTTTCTTGCTTGTGTTTATTTTAGGAGGTGAGAGGTGCCGGTGACAAAGGGAAACGTGGAGGGGGATTTGTATGTGGGCGGAGGGGGATATTGTTATGTGGGTGGAGGGGGATATGGTTATGTGGCTATTGGAGGGGGTATTGTTTGTGGGCTATTCGTGGAATATTGCATGTGGGAGGGTGGAGGGGGATATTGTATGTGGGTGGAGGGGGATATTGTATGTGGGTGGAAGGGGGATTGGATATTGTATGTGGGTGGAGGGGTGATATTGAATGTGGGGGAGGGGGTTGTGCATGTGGGTGGAGGGGGATATTGCATGTGGGTGGAGGGGATATTGCATGTGGGTGGAGGGGGATATTGTATGTGGGCTATTGGAGGGGGATATTGCATGTGGTGGAGGGGGATATTGCATGTGGGTGGCGGGGTTATTGCATGTGGGTGGAGGGGGATATTGCATGTGGGCTATAGGAGGGGATATTGTATGTGGCTGTTGGAGGGGATTTTATATTGTATGTGGGCTATTGGAGGGGGAATATTGTATGTGGGCTATTGGAGGGGGATTATTGTATGTGGGTGGAGGGGGGATATTGTATGTGGGGGGAGGGGAATATTGTATGTGGGGGGAGGGGGATATTGTATGTGGGGGGAGGGGGATACATTGTATTGTGGGGGGAGGGGATATTGTATGTGGGTGGTGGGTGATATTGTATGTGGGTGGAGGGTGATATTGTATGTGGGTGGAGGGTGATATTGTATGTGGTGGAGGGGGATATGGATGGTGCTACTTAGCCCGTGTGTCTCATGATATGTTAGGGACTGACAAATTTGTGTGAATACAGATATGTGACTCTTGCTATTGTACTACACGTTTTTTTTTACCAGTTCTGTTTTGTACACTGTATTATGTGTAAAATGGGCGCGTTAATGTCCGAGAGGCCGGTAATATTTTCATGTACAGTAGGGTGTAGCTTAAGTCCTCCTACAATCTCCTTGTCATCTTTGACACCAACACACCAGCATCCTCTTCCTTCAGGTGCAGACAGTCCCTGCTATATAACCTGTAACCAACAAGGAAGTCAATCTAGTTGTTTAAGAACCTAAAACTACAACAATTCTTGAAGTCCATGCCATTAGCTTTCTAAAAAAAACGTTATCAGGACTAACTGTAGTTAATCCCTTGGGTCGTGCATGGATCTAGCATTTTGCTCTGTTAAAGAGCAGAGGATGAGAAACAGCAGGTCTTCACCTTCAACATCTGCAAGGAAGTTTGCAATTTCGCAGGACACTTTTGCTACCTTTAGTGCAGTCACCAGTAGCAACATCTAATGTGTACTAAATGTGGTACAGAAGGGTCAGGTGACAGGTCAGGGCAGGCAGAGTTTATTCTTTAGGCTAATCATAAAACGGATTATGATAGGCGGCAGACAAGAAGAATAATCATGTGGCAAGTTCAGAATTAAGAAATTACAAACTATAGATACAATATCTATTCACTAGCAAATGGAAACCCATAACCCATGAAACAAGCATATCAGAAGTGCCTCTTTCAGTAAATTCTGCCGAGCAAGCCTAGATAGTTTAGGAATTCAGTGGTGTGCACTGGCCCTTTCAATATGCAAACACCAACATAATGGTGAAGTAGGAGGGCAGTGGTGGACACAGCTGACTGCAGGCTACCTGTCCATTGTGCAGAGCCAGATGCTGGCTTGTGACACCAAGGAAGATATGTATGAAAGGGTTTTTCACCCTTTTCTGGCATCAAATGCACCAAAGTGAGCCGGCTACAATGCCTAATGCGCCTAAGGAATGTGTTAGGCGCATTGTTCATAAGCCTCGACACTTTTTAATATGCTTAACATGAGGGGGCGCTTTGGGGCATGTCACACCACATGTATTATTAGACACATATATGAATGTGGTTCGGAAAAACTAGGCGCATTACTGCTCGGACATGCAGACCTATTTCAATGTGGTCTGCCTGAGCCTGAGGAGTCGAAGTGGAGCTGGATTTGCTGTTAGGGGAAAAAAATGTCCAAAATTTCTGAACTTACACTAGTACAATCATAAAAAGTAATTTATGATAATTATCGAACTTTATAACATTTTATTTTTTAAATTTAATGAAAAATGTTATTATATAAAATTAATATAAAATATATATATATCCAAAAATATATAACTATCTCCTATAAAATGTATTTTAAATTAATAAAATCTAAAACTAATTTTATATTAGATAACCCACTGAGGTTGTTCAGATTTTATAATTTTTACTATATTAAATTTGAAATTTATTTTTGCTGCTTTCACCCTTTATTCTACATACAGCAAGGGCCAGCACAGCACAGGTATTGCTGGGACCTATGGTCGACCAAGCAAGATCAGTACCATAGTTTCTATTCACCGACATGCTATTCTAATGACTTTTCTTTTATTTCCAGCCAATCTATAGCCTTTATACAGTAGCATTACTAATGCGCCTAAGTTCCGTAATGCGCCTAACACACAGGCGAGGTGCAATGAGCTTCAGACACCATTTGTGATCGCGCAAAAAACACTTCATACATGTCTCCCCAAGTTCCTGAAACTATGGTAAGAGACCTTTCACCAACCTCTAAGTTTGTCACAAATGCTGATGTGCAACATGACTGCTGGCTCTTCACAGCCCCTTAATCTATAAATGTGGTCACTGATATACCAAATCAAAGCAACCGGAAGTCTACAAACTTTTATTTGTGACATCTGTCCCGTACCACCAGATCATGTCTGGTCTTGCCTATGCTCCCATTCTTGAGCAGACATTTCCATGGTTGCTAGAGCAAGTGTACTGCTGAAGAACTGCTTTTCCTTAACTGACACCCCGCTTGTTCACCTGGTAAAATTGACACATTTTTGGAGTGTTTCAAATCAATTCGTCTCCCTGACAATCTTCCATCTACATCTCCTTTTGTTACCCAACTAGCTGCCAACTAGCTGCCTCATCTTCCTGAATCTCCCTAGTCTTCCCATTCCCATCTGATCCATTGGGTGCCAGCTGCAAATTCCTTTCTAAGTTGATAGCTGTATGAAGTGTTGACCATTGCTCATTTAGATTCAGATTCTGGCCTTTCTGATATACAGTTTGTGATCAGTGTGATCCCTCTCACATATGTGAAAGGAGTACATACATAGCACAAAATGTATATTTTGTAAGCATTGACACTAATGGATGTTATTGTGACTAATGGCCATCTGACAGCAAGGTTTAATGTACAGCGCAGCGAGTACACCTTTTAAAAAAGAGGAAATACAAATAACAGTAAACAAATAAAGTCTCTTCATCTAAAGTCATTGAATCTCTGATCTAAGGCACTGAATGTTTTGGAAAAGTCCACATGCACAGGTTCTCACATCCATTTAGATGCTCACATTAAATAAGTCTGTTACCACTGAATATTGTATTTACTACAGGTTAGCTTCCTGTATGTACTTACTAGTTGCTTTCTTTGGTAATGATATGTTACCTTATTTTCTACTGATCTTTATGTAACTCCCTCCTAACAGCCAGACATATTTTTTTGGTTCTTCATTTTTTTCCTTCCCACCTTTTGAGAGCCAGAACTTTTTTTATTTTTCAGTCTACATAGACATATAAGGACTTGTTTATTTTGCACGACAAGATGTATTTTTTATTGGTGCCATTGACCGTACTACAGAATATACTGGGAAACCGGAAAAAAATTCATAGTGGGTGAAATAAAAACATACTTGTGCCATATTTACAGTTGTTTTGTTGTTATGGCATTCTATTCGGTGTTAAAATGATGTGTTATCTATATTCTGCTGATTGGTATGATTCCTGTGATACCAAATATGTAGTTTTTTTTTTCATGTTTTAGGACTTAAAAAAAAAAAAAATTAAAACATCCTGTTTCTTAAATTTGACCTGCAGAGTCGTTTTCTGTGACCAATAACTTTTTTGTTTTCCCCCTATGACCCTGAGTGAGGGTTACTTTTTTGCAATGTAGTTTTTATTGGTTCTATTTTTGGATATTTGAGACTTTTTAACCACTTTTTATTCCAATTTTTAGTACATAAAATGACCAAAAAAACCCATTTTGGCGTTTGGTATAGTTTTCTTCTACAGTGTTCAATGTACGGGATAAATTATGTTATATTTTAATAGATTGGTCTTTTATGGATGTAACAATGCCAATTATGTGTTACTTTTTAATATATATTTTAATTTGTAAAAAGGCAAAAAGGGGTTATTTGAACTTGGAATAATTTTTATTATTTTAACATTTATTGTTATTGAAATTTTTTTCAATGTGGAAGGGTGTACCATGATGGCTGCTCTATTGCTTACTGCCTGAGGCCGGAAGTACAACAGAACAGATAACACATGATCTTATCTCAACTTTTTCAATAGCCTTTATTTACAGATAAGAGCAGATAACACGAAAAGCTGTGATATCACAGTCAAGCTGGACTCTGCTACATCTGTAAGGCTAAGTCTACACAGCACAGGATTTCCGTCAGATTTTTGCAATGAAAAACCTATGCTGTAGTATACAGCATGAGTTACCGTCGCGTTAAAAATCTGGGGGAATATGCAACATGTTGTATATTCCAACGGATTCCGCTCGGAATTGCCGTTGAACCGTACATTGAATGTACGGGGCCAACTACACATCTGAAAGCCAACCGCAGCTTTTGCGTTTTTTTCTCATCTTCTCCTCCATGCCTTACACTGCATCTATTTTGTTGCTGTAGAATCCACTACAAATTTACCAGAGTCACTATAGGGAGGTCATTTGAACGCAACTATATCAGCTAAAGATTATCGGTACTTGTGATGCATACAAAAAAGCCTTATTAAGGGAGAAAAATAGATGCCTTGGTTAACTTTACAAAATGAAAAACATTACTGACTGTACACAATTAATTTGTGTGAACTTTTAATTTTTTTGGTTTGCTTATTTATTTTTTATTGATAGTTTTCTTCCATTCAGTGTATAATGTAAAATCCTTTATTTCCAGCTCCAGATTAAAATGGGAATGAACTTTTACCTTGAAGAATCTCTTTAAGAACACATACACACACAAAAGTGAGAAGAGTAAAGTAAATTAACTTGAAATTGACTTGTGAGTTTGATGCTTTTATGTCATCTGAGTTGATGCGTAACGTCTTTGGTCTGAACTGTGCCTGTCTGTAATGGGATTTTGAAATCAAAGGGTTTTTTTCATATTGGTATTTCAGGCTTGTACGACTCTATGTTATTTTCCTTCGCTACAATTTATTACTTTAGAATTTGATATCAAACATGGGAATTTCTATTTTTTTTAATATTTCCTTATAAAGTTATAGTAACAAAAACGCAAATGGAAAATTAGATAATACTCGGCCATCTAATAAATAGTGTGTGTTATTTGAAATCGACTCACCAGGACTTATTTCATTTACTTCACCTGCTTTGTCATCATTCCATCATCGCATCAGTGACTGAGTGTTGAAACTGAAAACTGCATTCTGCTTCATCTCGGGATGTTAGCAATTTAATCAGTATCCTTTTGACTTGAATATTGTATTGGTATTATAAAGGTAAACATGGTAAAATCTTCAACTTATGCTACACACTTGGGATGGGGGAACAAGTATCATGGTTGCATATTAAAAAAATAAGAAAAGCTGAGTACAACTGTTATAGCGAAGGACTTTATTAATGGTAAGCAAACTGAACCACGGCAACTAATGTCAGGTAGCTGCTACCAAGATAAACAATATTAAAGGGTCATATCCAAATGTATACAATAAAAGTCCAGGTCTTTCTGAAAACAACAGTGTTTGTTGTAAATCCATTAAAATGATGTGATCAATAGCATCAGGTTGTCTCATATGTGTAAGCACTTTTTCTTTTTTTGTGCATGTTGATGATCCATAGTAATAGATTTACAACAGTAATGGATTTACAATAAACACTGTTGTTTCTATGAAGAGCTAGAATTTTGTTGTATACATTTGGATATTTCCATTGCTGTCCGCCTATAGCATCCATTCTCTCTCTGTACAGATTTTTTTTAAAATATTAGGGATCATACAAAAAGTTGAACATGATGAGAACATAATTTTACTTCTTTACATATCACTAGTTAAATACAATCTGGAATATTGTGTTTATTGTTGGCCATCGATAAACCAAAAAGCAGAGTTAAAGCAAGTTTAGAGGCAACACCCAAAGTAATATATGGAATTGGAGCACTATAGTGTTCAGATAAATGATCAAAACTGTTTTTATCTAGTTTGGTAAAAAGATGGTTGGTGGATGATTTAAAGAATATGTAGTGAAAAGCTAGCTGGTAAAGATTTTAATATAATGTGCACAGGCACTAGCTTTAATTGTTACTGGACACAATACCATATTTCTAGTGTAATCAGCCAGGTGAGGTGTTTCATTGTAACATGCATGTCAGCCTTCCTAGTCTAGTTATAACTTTATCCCCTTCTTATCTGTGTTGATGACTGTATTCACCCCACAGATTGGTATATCTATAGATATCCCTTTTCTCCACCTTGGGTATATAGTTCTTATTATATACCATTTTCCTAAAGATTAAGGATGCCAATTTTATTGCGCACAATAGTAGTGTAGAATGCATCTGAATCTATGAACCTGTTCTACTGCGGGTAATAAATCAGGCGCATTCTAGTGCAAAACCGACAATTCAGGCTCAGGTAAACCACTTTTAAAGTAGCTGTACTGAAGCTATAAATGTGTGGCTTTGTACGGTTGTAGTGCGACACGCTTCCAGCACGCCCCCCCCCCCCCATCTCAGGCACATCACAAAGTGCTGCAGGTGCTTTGTAATGCAACTGATATTGAAGTGTACCTGGTTAAAATTATAGCGAACGGGGCTGCACTAGTTCTCGGGCTGCAAGGTCGACAGATTTCTAATGCAGCCCCATTCATGCATGTCGCCTTAAGTCTCCTAATGAGAATAAGTAGGGTTCAAAACGTGTTGGTACTATTAATTGTATCTAGGGTATTACAGGGACAAGCCAGGGACAGGTTCCTGATGGGGTCACCCTTCTTGGTGTGGGTGCTCCATAAAGTAGCCATTCAGGATGAGATAGCCTTGATAGGGTTATCTAGAGAAAGAGCCATACTACTTTACATCTTCCAGAAAACATACAGCTCCGGATCTGGGTAAGATTGAGCCTTTTTATTTTTCTCTATGTATAGTGTATCCTGATATGCGCATTTTGTACTGCATCTTGGCCTTTCTAGTCCGATATTGGTCCAAGAGATAGTTTTATCGTTTGTTCATGGTACTTCTTCCTTGTGTCACATTAGAACAATATGCCGTAAACCACAAATGTTCTCTTTGCGTTTTTATGGATATTTTTATTCTTTTTATATTATAGAACAATCTTCACCAATATTGCCATAATAAAGCGTTGGCTGAAATTTTATATACTTCTCATATAAGCACAACAAAAGTTCAGGAAAATGTAACCTGGAATCCTCGATGAGGTTAAATGTCCCAAAGGGGTCGGCAGGTTTTCCGCCAAAGGTATCTACTGATTTCGTGCTTTCAACAGAGATCATAGGAGCGCCGGTTTAGATGTCCGCCATAAGAAACAACACACCACGGTTAGGGGGTTAACCACGCCCCCATTCTCAAGTGTGTGCAGGATGCTACGTACGCTATCTATTTTACCCTGAATGCCAGGTGAGGTAATTAAACCCGCCTACTATGCAATACAAGACATCTACACTCATGTACCTAATATACTCACTTAAGAGTTAACATACTATCTAGTACAAATGATTCTATTCAACAGCAGTTAAAAGGCATTACATATTACATATTCCATGTTAATCCCAATATAAACTGTTCAAGATAGAATCCACATATGGAGGACAGTAAATTGCAACATTAAAAATCATAAGAATACCTTCCACGGGCACGTTTCATTAAGCCTTTTGGAGCTAAAGCATCCAATCTATTGATCCAGAATACTTAAACGCTGCAACAATCGCAGATTAACTGAACTGGGTCACTACCCGTGACCTCCTCCAACACACACCAGCGCAAGTCTGATCCCTTGGGTTGAGATCTTAAAGAAATGTCTAGCGCCCGCCGTTTAAACCAAACTTTTTTTGTTTTTGTTGTTTGGTCCTGACCCATCAACTCAGCCCACGTGGATTTTTTTCCAATCCGGGACTTATAAAAAACGAATTAAAGATCTATTCATTAAGCCTAACACGTATAAATGCTAAATGTCTGGCCGACAAACATTTGCCGCATGGGCATTTAAAGTAGATATATAACATTGCTGGTAGTGAAATGTGAAAAGCCACGGATAGGGACCAGAGTACCTTGGGATGGGTGTGCAATAGAATCACCCTTTATGATCCCATTGCAATTGTGACAAGCCAGGCAGGGGTAAGTACCCCTTCTCTGAGTCTGAAGAAATTGTTGGCGACTAATCTTCTTTTTAAGGTCTAAAAGAAACAACAAAATTTACCGATAGATTTACCTTTCTGATAAATAAACTTAGGATAGGTTTTAAATAAGTGCCTTTATTTTTGATCTTTTTGCAGTAAATGCCAGTATTTCCTAATAGTTCTCCTAACTAGGTTAGCATGGGAATCATACACTGAAATGTATCCGCATCTATGATCGCTTTCTCTAGGTTTGGGAGCCCGCGCTTCATTGCGTGATAGGGCGCCCACCTCTTCTCCTATTTTAGAAACTATCTCTTCAGAGTAACCTCTTGCAGTGAACTTCTGGATAAGCTTCTCTTTTTGTTGTTGATAATTCTCATAAGAGGAACAAATTCGGCGAGCCCCGAGGAAAAAGACCATTAGGATGGCATTAATAACACTAGGGGCATGTTGACTACGACTACAAGTAAGTTATTTTTGTCTATCTCCTTAGAAATATAGTGATTTGATAAATTAGCACCTTCCTTCTTAACAGTAAATCTAAGAAGTGTATAGTTTCACCCATCTTTTTTCAAGAGTGAATGCAATCTGGGCATGTGCCGCATTGATATACCGCATGAAATCATCCAGCTCATCCTCGCTGCCTCTCCAAAACATGCAGACATCGTCCACATAACGCTGCCACAACTATGTGACAGCTCCAAGGATTATGCATAACATGCAAATCCTCGAAAGATTTTCCCTGAAAATATTTGGGAAAGGCAGGGCGCGACGGGAGAACCCATCGAAAACCCCTGCCGTTGCCAAATAGCAAAACCCTGTCCCCAAAAAAAAAAATAATTTTTCGTGAGGATAATGTCCATAACTCGAGCAGAAAAAACAATAAATCTGTTCGAGAGACTGGCATCACATATAAGTTTGTTCTTAATAGCTTGTATACCTTCTTCATGTGGGATACATGTATATAAACTTTTGGGCGTCCAAGGTACCTTCTTCAAATTTGGGATACCTGTATATAAACTTTTGACGTCCAAGGTACCTTGGACGTCAAAAGTTGATATACATGTATCCCACATGAATAAGGTATACAAGCTATAAAGAACAAAATTATATGTGATGACAGTCTCTCGAACAGAATTTATCTGTTTTTCTGTCGAGTTACTGGGCATTATCCCCCACGAAAAATATTTTCGTTTTGGACAGGAGTGCTATTGGCAACGGCAGTGCGTTTCGATGGGTTCTCCCGTCGCGCCCTGCCTTGCCAATATTTTCATGGAATCTTTCGAGGATTTGCATGTTATGCATAATCCTTGGAGCTGCCACATAACTATGTGACAGCGTTAATGTGGACGATGTCTGCATTTTTTGGAGAGGCAGCGAGGATGAGCTGGATTATTTCATGCGGTATATCATGCGCACATGCCCAAATTGCATTCACTCTTGAAAAAGATCGTGAAACTATACACTTCTTAGATGTTACTGTTTAAAAAGGAAGGTGCTAATATATCTACAACACTATATTCTAAGGAGATAGACAAAAATAAAATTACTTGATAGTCATAGTCCAACATGCCCCTAGTGTTATTAATGCCATCCCTAAAGGTCCCGTTCCTCAGGGGTCGCCGAATTTGTTCCCTTATGAGCATTATCAACAACAAAAAGAGAAGCTTATCCAGAAGTTCACTGCAAGAGGTTACTCTGAAGAGATAGTTTCTAAAATAGGAGAAGAGGTGGGCGCCCTATCACGCAATGAAGCGCGGGCTCCCAAACCTAGAGAAAGCGATCATAATGCGGATACATTTCAGTGTATGATTCCCATGCTAACCTAGTTAGGAGAACTATTAGGAAATACTGGCATTTACTGCAAAAAGATCAAAAATATGGCCACTTATTTAAAACCTATCCTAAGTTTATTTATCAGAAAGGTAAATCTATCGGTAATTTCGTTGTACATTCAGACCTTAAAAAGAAGATTAGTCGCCAACAATTTCTTCAGACTCAGAGAAGGGGTCACTCCAGGACACTGCTCTCGCTTGGTTCTCTTCCTACCTCTCTGACCGCTTCTTCAGTGTCTCATTTGCAGGTTCTACTTCCTCCCCTCTCCCTCTTGCCGTTGGGGTCCCTCAGGGGTCAGTTCTTGGTCCACATCCTTCTTCTCAATCTAACGCCCCATTGGCCAAACCATCAGTAGATTTGGCTTCCAGTACCATCTCTACGCTGATGACACTCAGTTATACACCTCCTCCCGTGACCTCACTCCTGCCCTGCTACAAAACACCAGTGACTGTCTGTCCACCGTATCTGATATCATGTTCTCCCTCTATCTACAACTAAACCTCACCAAAACCGAACTTCTTGTTTTTCCCCCATCTGCTAACCAACCCCCATCTGCTTTTCTCTCTCAGTTGTGGCATCACCATAACTCCTAGGCAGCAGGCCCGGTGTCTTGGGGTTATTCTAGACCCTGATCTGTCTTTCACCCCATATATCCAATCCCTTGTGCGCGCTCCTGTCACTTGCACCTCAAGAACATCTCCAGAATCCGTCCTTTTCTCACTGTGGAAACAACTCAAACTCTCATTGTTGCTCTTATTCATCTCGTCTTGACTACTGTAACTCCCTGCTTATCGGTCTCCCTCTCTGTAAATCTCCCCTCTCCAATCTGCCACTGAATGCAGCAGCCAGGCTTGTCTTTCTTTCCAGCCGCTATACTGATGCCTCTACCCTGTGTCACTCGCTCCACTGGTTGCCCATCCAGCACAGAATACAGCATAAACTCATCTCTTTCACCATAAAGCTCTCCACAGTGCTGCACCCCCATACATCTCCTCCCTCATCTCTGTCTACCACCCTGCCCGCTCTCTCCGCTCAGCTACGGACATCAAACTAACAGACTACAATCATCCGAACCTCCCATGCCCGTCTTCAAGATTTGCACGTGCGGCACCCATTCTCTGGAACATGCTACCACGTACCATCAGGCACAATCCCAGCCTCGGTAGTTTAAAGAGTGTCTGAAAACACATCTCCTCAGGCAGGCCTACCAAAACCACTAATTGCTAACCCGCATCTTCTATCACACACATTCCTGTCACTCCCTACACTAGGGCACTCACAGGCACTTATCTGTATATAGATGTACAGTCATGGTGGCAGGTTCACCAAATCTTTATGTAAACCTCCCCATATTTATAAAACATGGCTGGCCATTGTAAATCTAGTACTTCTCCCTCTTTGTTTCCCCCAGGCACCCTCTTAGATTGTAAGCTCTTGCGAGCAGGGCCCTCACACCTTGTGTCTCACCTGTAGGTAGCGTTCACTGTGTAATGTCTGTTTTTGTCTGTAATTATACCCTCTACATTGTAAAGTGCTGCGAAATTTGTTGGCGCTATATAAATAAAGATTATTATTATTATTATAAGGGGTACTTACCCCTGCCTGGCTTGTCACAATTGCAATGGGATCATAAAGGGTGATTCTATTGCACACCCATCACAAGGTACTCTGGTCCCTATCCGTGGCTTCTTCACATGCACTACCAGCAATGTTATATATCTACTCAAATGCCCATGCGGCAAATGTTATGTCGGCCAGACATCACGCATGATACGTGTTAGGCTCAATGAACATAGATCTTTAATTCGTTTGTATAAGTCCCGGATGGAAAAAAATCCACGTGAGGCTGAGTTGATGGCTCAGGACCAACAACAAAAACAAAAAAAGTTTGGTGAAACGGGCGTCGCTAGACATTTCTTTGAGAACTCACGCAATGTATCAGACTTGCGCTGTTGTGTGTTGGAGGAGGTCACGGGTAGTGACCCAGTTCAGATTAATCTGCGATTGTTGCAGCGTGAAGTATTCTGGATCAATAGATTGGATGCTTTAGCTCCAAAAGGGCTTAATGAAACGTGCCTGTGGAAGGTATTCTTATGATTATAATGTTGCAATTTACTGTCCTCCATATGTGGATTCTATCTTAGAACAGTTTATATTGGGATTAACATGGAATATGTAATATGTACATGCCTTTTACTGCTGTTGAATAGAATTGTTTGTACTAGATAGTGTGTTAACTTTTAAGTGAGTATATTAGGCTACATGAGTGTAGATGTCTTGTATTGCATAGTAGGCGGGTTTAATTACCCTCACCTGCATTCAGGAGTACAAATAGATAGCATACGTAAGATCCTGCTCACACTTGAGAAAGGGGGCGTGGTTATCCCCCGAAACGTCGTGTGGTGTTTCTTATGGAGGACATCTAAACCGCTGCTCCTATGATCTCTGTTGAAAGGCATCGAAATCAGTAGATACCTTTGGCGGAAACCTGCCGACCCTTCGGGACATTTAACCTCATCGAGGATTCCAGGTTACATTTTCCTGAACTTTTGTTGTGCTTATATGAGAAGTATATAAAATTTCAGCCAACGCTTCATTATGGCAATATTGGTGAAGATTGTTCTATAATATAAAAAGAATAAAAATATCCATAAAAAACGCAAAGAGAACATTTGTGGTTTACGGCATATTGTTCTAATGTAGTATGCTTTCATGCAGGGGGGGTCCTGCTAATGCCGTACATGTAACCTGGGTGGTTTAGTGCTATACTTTCACTTGAACTTCTTCCTTGTGTACCATTGTCATTGATGAAATATAGTTATTTGGTTGTGCAATTGCTTGTTGTGCATATTTAGTGGTGAATGTAATATGTGAAAATTTATATTAAAAATATATAAAAATTATTATATTGTTTTATTGATATAGGTTGACGATTTTTAATCGACAAAGTTGAAATCGGCCTTTTAAATGTTAACGAAATTTTAGATCATGCATAATTTAGTTAAAATCTGTGCTCATCTATTAAATGCCCATTTTTCGGTGCTTCCTGTCTTTTTGGGGGCCCAGAAAATCGGCTTACAGAATAGAGCGGGGGAAATTGTGTGTGCGACATCAGACTGGATGTTTTTGGTTGCGAATGGCGGGGAAAAATCACATGACCTCGTTTACATAAAACAGCCCTTCCTGCATACAGTGTCCTCAGTGTCCTAGCATAGGTGTCGCTCCCCTTGTCCAAACACTCAGTAAAAATTATTCTATTTCTTCACAAAAACTCTATTTTTAGCTGTAAACCTTAAAACTTATTTTAGATAGAGTTTGGGAAATTTTATGAAAATTAGGTAGAGAATTTTTAAAGGAGATCTACCCAGTAAAGCACGGGGGAAGGGGGGGGGGGGGGGGGGAAGCGGGCGAACAAGACAAGCTCATAAAAATACGGATATAGTTAAACCAAGACTTATGTAGACATTGTACTGCAATAGCTTTATTTTTAACAGTTTTCATTAAAACTATTTCCCGGGATATTGGCAGCCTGAAAATTTTATTGGGTACACACTTTTTTGTAACTGCAGGGCTCTTTTTAGGCAAAAACTCCATTTTATTTCATATTCTTTCAGATAGGTGTTCTTTCAATTTTGCCCATTCCAATTGTGGGAAAAGCCACCTTTCGTTAAAAAAGAATCCCAATTTGTAGTCAGCACAGGTTTTATAGGGCCCAAAAAAACCTTTTTTTATCCATACATTTCAGTCGTTTTTTTCATTTTAGCAGTACGCTTTGTTTATTGGGCACCTTTCACTTAAATTGAATACGCAAATTTTTAAAATCACCACAGGGGAATTGAAAGGTCCAAAAATACCTTTTATTACCAAATACATTTAATACGGTTTTTTTCACTTTGCCAGGCCACTTTGTTGATAGATCTACTTTGCATTTAAAATTTTTCAATACAGAAATTTTGTAGTCACCACTAGTTTTGAGCGATTACTTTGGGCCATCGACATCGGTCGATGGTCGATAGTCGCCCATCATCGAAAAGATATTGAGGGTCGATGAAGTTTTATGATCGATGCCATTAAATTTTGGGAGACAACAACACCTTCATTTTTTAACCCAAACAGGGCGGGAGAACGGGAAATTAACATCCACAACATAAAAGGGGATACGTGCAAACATCAGGCAACACACTTAGGTTAAAAAACCACAGAAAAAAAAAAACAACCATTCACTATCCCTGTTTTCCCCCACAGAAACCCCTTAAAAACCTGCATAAACCCACAAATTAAAAAGGCCAAAAAGGCATTTGTTTTGAACCATCTTTTTACTTGAACTGGCATTAAATACCCCGTCCTGAACCTGCATGAGCCCCAAACCGCATGCCCCCCCAGATTTAAAGTGCCGAAAAGGGAGCTTTTGAACCCCATTTTATTTTTCATGGATTTTGACTATACCTGCCGGGCCACAGCTGGCCCCCCAAACCTCAGACCCCAGATTAAAAAGTCCGGAAAAGGAGTCTTTCAACCCCATTTTGTTGAACGGGACAATTAACGTCCCTTTCCCTGGACTGGATACCAAAAACCTGATGCCCTAAAATTAAAAAGTCCGGAAAAGGTCTTTGAACCACCATTTGTTAAAACGGGACATTGAAAATACCTGTGGGGCCACAGCATGACCCCAAAACCCTGAATGCCCCCAGATTAAAAAGTGGGGGGAAAAAGTTTTTTGAACCACCTTTTTAGTTGAACGGGACATGACTAACCTGTTCGGGGCCACGATGACCCCCAAACCCTGCATGCCCCCAAATTTAAAAAATGCCGGAAAAAGGATCTTTCAACCCCTTTTTTTATTTAAACCCGGGACATTAACTATACCCGTCCTGGCCCGCAATATGACCATTAAAACCCTTTGACCCCCAAATTAAAAAGTCCCCGGGAAAAGGAGTCTTTGAACCACCATTTTAGTTTCTTTTATTTTTTTACCTGGGTCGAGCCCCTCCGATGAGGGGGGCCCAAATTTACTTCATTGGAAAATACGGGTTTTTTAAAAACGCTCCTTTTTCCACCCAGGTGCCCTTTTCTTGGCATTTTTTTTTCCATTTTACTAAAACGGCTGGAGGAAATTGTCTCTGTACTTTGTTCTCTGTCCGTCCCAAACTTGTCCTCTGAAATAACCTACCTGGTCAATTTTTCCTGTCCCTTTCCCTTGTAAAATTCAGAAAATTTTTTTTAAACCACTTTTTTTTGTACATCAAGTTTTTTATATTTAATTCTAGACAACACATTTTTAAAATAGGTGGAATCCCACCATGTCTTTGTTTCTTTTTTTTAAATTGTATTAAATGGGTTGTCGCAATACAGGGGTTGATAGCTATGTTAAAACTTGCAAAAAAAAGTCTTTTGGGGAATAATTCCATTTTAAAATGTCCTACCCATTCTGTTTCGAAGCACCCTCACCCTTGAGCAACTTTGGACAATTTTAAGAAGAAAGTTTTTTAGAACAAATTTTTTTTATAATTTGGGCCTGTGTAAGCTGATTTAAAGCAGCATGACCCCAAAAAATTATAAAAAAGACTTCTCAGGCACTATTTAAAAATTTTGGGGGAGAAATCCCCTTACCACATTTCTTTCCAAAGGGCCATGGTATTGCTGGTCTCACAGCAACTACCCCAAAAAATTTTAAAAAAAAACTTCCACCCCTATTAAAAATTGTGAGGGAAAAGCCCCTTTGCCAATTTCTGTTCCAAGGACCATAATATGCTCATCCACAGCAACATGACCCCAAAAACCCTTTACAAAGCGAAAACTTCTAAAGATAAAGGGGGAAATGGAATACGGTGTTTTTCATGAAACCTTGCTGTTTTTTCTTTCCTCACAGCAAAAAAACTGTTGGGAAAAAAAAAATAAAATTGCAGAAAAAAATGACATTTTAAAAAAAAAATTTTCAAGAGGGACCATTTCGTTTGAAGAGGAATGTGAATAACGGACAATCGGGGACCTCGGGAATTGGGGCCCCAACATCAGAGATCCACGCCTGATTTATCTTTATAAAGCAAACGACCACATTATCGTGGGGAAAACGGGTGGTTTGTCTGTAAAAACTGCTCCAGCTGGCTGAAGTCCGTCAAAAATGACGCGGGTGGGGCAGGCAAAACTCATGGGGTGGCGAGCGGCTCGGGCCATTGTCCTTTTGGGTACCCCAAAATCTATTGGGTCCGGAACACATACAAAAAACATCGGTTTGAGACGCAGATAGTCGGCCCAGTCTTAAGCGGTCTCTGGGGGTTGGATTGTGCCCCCTTTCAGGTTGGTGGGTGGTAAAAAAAGTTGCCAGAAGTCACCCATTTGGGTTCTGCCCCCCTTGCCCGCGCGCCACTAAAGGGGACTTGGGGCTCTCTGCTGTCACGTCGCTGAGTTGTTTTCCACCGTGCAATGGGGGAAAGTGAAGCAACGCAACAGATTTCTCCATTATCAATCACTAGCCCCTTTCCTGCATTTTTCTCTCTATTTGGGTGGTGGAAGGAAAGTGGAGTTTTGTTTTGTACTGGGATCCAGGAGGGTGGGCCCCCCAGTAACTGTTTTTTTATTTTGATGGCCCCTTAAGCAGGATCATGTTTTAGGAAATGGAGCATCCAAGCACTCAGTGAGAATGGGGCCTTGATTTCAAAACCCCTGGGGCGAGGGGGGACTACAAACTGATCTCCTCATCTTTCCCCCTCCGCCTCTAAAAATTGCACCAACCCTTTTCCAAGGCAGGGACGTCGGGAAGCGGGGTCTAGGGAAAACCTCCCCTCCTCCTCCACTGCCTCCGGCACAGCTTTAACCAGCCCCGACTTCCTGAAGATGCACCTGAGAGCTTCGCCACCTGCCCAACCCTGGGCCCCGAACCACTGCCTAATGAAACCGAAAATTGTGAAACGGTCGGGCCTTGTGGATTTGACGGAGAGAAAGGCTTTACCGTGTCAGCATCTGTGTCCGTATCCTCCTCCGTCGCTGGCGGGAACTGTTGTTTTTGAGTGTCCTGTGATCGTTCCAGACTAAGATCTCCCACAATGCTCATGCTGACAAGGGCATTGTCCGCACTGACCATTTTGGTGGCTTCTTCAAAATGGCAAGGATGGTGCAGAGCTCTGTCAGCTGCATCCACTCTCATGTGCTAAAACTACCGAAGGTCCGACAACGCTGCTTGTCTTTATAGGCATGTGTCCAGCCACCCCATCGTACTGCGTAAGGGCATTGCGCTGCTGCCACAATCGCTGAAGCTTGTGGAGGGGAGAATTCCAGGTGTTGCCACACGTCAACATGTGACGGTTACGGGGGCCGAGATGTCGCTGCAACACAGCCGGCGGGTCGAAGCAGGGGTGCAAACGGCGGGAAGTGCGAACTTAGACTTAGAGCCTTCCTCAGCAGGCAGTCAGACCCAGATAGCTCTTTCAGAAATTATGGACGACAACGGTTCATGACATGTGCCAGGCATGGAATGTGCTCCACCCTACCGATCTTAAGGGCTGGCAAAGCAGATTCGCCGGTTATCACACACCACCTTGCTGAGCACAAGGTTTCTGGCACCCAGCCAGCGCTGGTCTTCGTTGCGGAGAGCGTCTACAGCTCCTGACCATGTGTGGACGGTCTCCAAGACAGATTAATTTACACGGCTGGGTTTCTCTAGGCACGTGATGCCACCAGAGGGGACCTGGGGAAGAACCCTGCACCGATCACTGCGGTTTTGAAGAGCGTGCGCCGAGCCTGAGAGCCACCGTCACCACAGAGACATCACCCAGCTCTACCGTGAGCTTGTCACAGAGATATAGCGTCCTTGGCCTGCTTTTACTGTCCATGGTCGGTGGTGCAGATGGACTTTTCGGCCACATATGCAGACACGCGCTTGAAATTGTAGATGACACCGTGGCGGCCAGGGCAGAGAGGCTTTTTGGCAAAGAAATGGTCCTGCCCCTTTTTCTTGGCATCTGGTATTGGGGGCTGGCAAGGGCCATGACGTGGCGGAACCCATTGTTGTCCTACCAGACGGAAGGCAACATTTCCAAGGCCAAATCGCCTGGCCATGCCGTCATTCTGGCTTTTGGCTTTGGGATGGTTTTGGGGTTAAAGTGTTTCTTCTGCTCCCAAACCTGGAAGACAGAAGGCTTGGCTGTTAGACTGGCCGCTGTACGGCGTGCAGTCGTCAAATGGGCGGGAGGAGAAAGGGTAGAATGGGTCTCTGGTGGTGCTGGTGGTAATCGGGCGAGGTGGAGGTTGAAAGCGGAGGCTATCCTGATCATGACTCTGGGAGGGACATGGGCAGCTGAGGAACGCATGGTGGTGGGAGGAGGGAGGCGGTGACAGAGGGTGTGCCAGTTGTTGGAGGCCCGGCAGTCGGTCCTGGCTTTTTGGGCCAAGTGTTCCCTCCATTTCAAACTCATCATTCGCTGCATGTGACTAGACATGTTGGTGAGGGTTAACCACCTAAGGTTCTTGCCTTCTACCTTTATGCGTTTACTGCAAAGGCGGCATATGACATCGCTGGGGGAATCAGAGGCTTGCTCAAAGAGGCCAGGCTTGAGAGGTCCTGGACCTTTTTGTCGGCGATTAAGCGAGTGAGCGGGGTTTGGCTGACGTGGCTGGCGGAATCATATCAGCGGACTTCTGCGACCGCCCTCTCCCTTTTTGAGGCGGAAACCCGTACAGCACTACCCATCGTCTTCTCCTCATCCAGGTGATGAAGCGCTCGCAAGCAAATTATGCTAGAAAAGACACATTGGTTCCGCTGATGTCGTCTCATCAACACAGGTGACTTGTCGTCCTGACATTCGGCATCAGGACGCTGCGGGTACAAGCAAGAGGGGACTGCATGGCGTTGCGGACGCCTAGGATTTTTGCGATTGACCGGCTTCCTTCTCCTTCCTCTGATGGCATCAGTAAACTGAGGCTCAGAGCAGAGAAAATCATCCTCTGTTGGCAATCTTGATCTTTTAACAATGCCTCTGAACCAACCGCATTTTGTCAGCAAAGAGGTCTTCAGTCAATGGATTATACACAGTGGTGGGTACACGTAGTTGAACATTTGGGCTGCTTCATTTGGTGGATGCTGTGATGACTTTTGTGGCCGTGAACTGGGAGGACCGAGGTGTAGACTTCTGGATGCAGAGTTGCATTAACCAATGATGGACAGATTGCGTCGTCTGTTCGTTACTAAGATTCACAGGGCACCCTGACCCATCGATGACACGCCTGACGGTCCTGCAACTGACGATCGCTGGCTGCGTGGTTGTCGCAGCACTGGAAGGAGCACCTTCCTCTCCGTACCTCTACATCCATGTCCCCCCACCCCCCCCCCTTATCCCCCCTCTTTGCTCGCTTACCACCTGAATTTCGCTCAGATAAGTATAAAATTTGAGACAGGTATGGAAGAGTTTTGGAAAGTCTTTATTAAAAGATGGCAAATCACAGTATTCTAAAATTTCCTCAATCAAAAACAAATGGCTGGATTCAAATTTAAACTGCAAAGTAGATCTTCACAAAGCTTGCTGACCAAGTGAAAAAAATCACCTGTATGTAATGGATTCGGATAATAAAAGGTATTTTTGGCACCTTTCAATTCACCTGTGGAGACTACAATATTGCTGTATTCAAATTTAACTGCAAAGTAGATCTATCAACATAAAATGGCCTACGCCAATGTGAAAAAAACAACGTATCTGAAAATGTATTGGGATAAACGAAAGGTATTTTTGGCACCTATCAATTCACTGTGGTGACACAAAAATTGCTGTATTCAAATTTTAACTGACAAAAGTAGATCAACAAAGCTGACACTGCGCCAGAGTGA
This sequence comes from Phyllomedusa bahiana, assembly GCA_025379985.1. Lineage (NCBI taxonomy): Eukaryota > Metazoa > Chordata > Amphibia > Anura > Hylidae > Phyllomedusa > Phyllomedusa bahiana. Next base: position 104,137 of record JAODAL010002103.1, on the reverse strand, counting down.
AATAACACGTATCTGAAAATGTATTAGGATATAATAGAATTTTTTGGCACTTTCATTCACTGTGGTGAATACAAAATTGCTGTTTCACATTTAAAAGGGGTTGTCTCGCTTCAATGATTGGGTTTTAATTTAAAACATCTTTAATAAAAACAAGCTGCTTCTGGCAATATATGTCATTACATAATGTCCTACTGATTTGAGCTAAGCCATGTTAGCAGGAGTGCATCAGCTCCTCAAATCTCTATAGAGCTGACCTGTTGACCTTATCTTACGCTGTCGGGTCTGATACTCATCACCTTTGAAACAGGTCGGAGCAGAGACCCCCTCCGCACAAAATGCTTCTGGAGGGGAGGGCTCTGGCGTCTGTGCCCTTACTGCCGGATTAAACCCGGTGTGCCTTTTCCCCCTGCTCAACAAAGATTGACAGCAGTGACCCGTCTGTTATATAATCATGATATGTCTTGGAACGTGATAACAATACTATAGAAACGGCTGTAAATACTTTATGTTCTCCTTTTTTAGTAAGACACCCCCCCCTGAGTAAGAAACACTGCCCTTGTTTTTGCGGAGATGTGGAACTTGAAAGTAAGCAGGGAAAAGGAAACACTTGCATCCTCGGGTCTGTTATTAGCCCCCACCCCCCCTTCACACCCCTTCACTTTTGATGCCCCACCTTTAAAAAAGACAAAAGGCCAGGCCACACAGGGGTGAATTTGGGGGGGGGGGAAAAACCCCCCCCCCCCCCCCCCCCCCCTTATAGAAGTTACGTAGCTGCCTGTGGTGATGGGGGGGGGGGGGAGCAAAAGAGACGAAAAAGACCCCCCTCATTAAAATTACCGGGGACATGACAGGCTGAAAGCTATAAGAGACAACCCTTTAAGTGAAAGGGTGCCTCAAGAACAAAGCGTATGCCCCCAAAGTGAAAAAAAAAACGTATCTTAAGGTATTCGGATAAAAAAAAGGTTTTTTTTTGGGGCACTTCAATTCACCTTGGTGATACAAAATTGCTGTATTACATTTAAGTGAAAGGGGTGCCTCAATAAACAAAGCTGTATGCCCAAAAAGTGAAAAAAAAACCCCGTATCGTAATGTTTTGGGATAAAAAAAGTATTTTTTGCATCTTCAATTCACCTGGGGGGACTACAAAATTGTGTATTAATTTAACTGCAAAGTTCTATCAAAAAAGGGCCCTGCGAAAAAGTAAAAAAAACACATATCTAAAAGAAATTGGGAAAATAAAAGGATTTTTGGCACCTTTCAATTCACCTGTGGTGACTAAAAATTTGCTGATTCACATTTAAGGCAGGTGCCTCAATGAAAAAAGCTTACTGCCCCAAAAGTAAAAAACACTATCTGAAAAGTAATGGATAAAAAAGGGGATTTTTTTGCCCCATAATTCACCTGGGGTACTAAAAAAAATTGCGTATTAATTTACGCAAAGTGCTCTATAACAAGCTGATTGCCAAATAAAAAAAAACACCTACTGTAAGTTCGGAAAAAAAAAGGAAATTTTTGCCCTTTAATTCACCTGTGGTGACACAAAATTGCTGAAATTCACATTAATGCAAGTCCTAAATGAACAAAGCTGTACTGCGCAAAGTGAAAAAACAGTATCTGTAATTAACGATAAAAAAAGGATTTTTGGCACCTACAATTCACCTGTGGGACTACAAAATTTACTGTATTCACATTTAACTGCAAATAGCTCTATAAACAAAGCGTAGGGGCCAAATGAAAAAACACCTATTGTAATGTATTGGGATAAAAAAAGGTTTTTTTTTTGGCACCTATCAATTCCCCTTTGGGGTGACTAAAAAATTGTTTATTCACATTTAAGTGCAAGGTGCCTAAATGAAAAAAGCTGTAGGCCGCCAAAGTGAAAAAACACGTACGTAATGTATTGGGAAATAAAAAGGTTTTTTTTGGCACCTACAATCACCTTGGGGTGACTAAAAATTGCTTATTAAAATTTTTAACTGCAAAGTGATTATCAAAAAAGCTCCCTGCACCAAAGTAAAAAAACCGTATCGAAATTATTTGGGATAATAAAAGGTATTTTTGGCACCTTTAAAATACCTGTGGTGACTACAAAATTGTGTATTCCTTTTAATGCAAGGTGCCTAAATGAACAAAGCTGTAGTGCCCCAAAAGTGAAAAAGCAGTGTCTGAAATGTATTCGATAAAAAAAGGGTTTTTTTTTTGGTCCCTATTAATTACCTGGTGAACAATATTGCTGTACTACATTTAAGTGCAAGGGCCTAATGAACAAGTGACGCGCCAAAGGAAAAAAAAGTATCGAAATGTATTGGGATAATAAGAATATTTTTGGCACCTATAAACCTGTGGGACAAAAAATTGTGATTTAATTTAACGCAAGGTGGCTATATCCAAAGCTGGAATGGAAAAAATTGAAAAAAAACACCTTCTGAAATTTATACTGATAATAAAAGGGGAGTTTTGCACCTAACAAAGAGACCCCAGTTTTAAAAAAAGATGTGTAACCCAATTAAGTTCAGGGTGAACAATATCCAGAAAATTTCATAGAAAAAGTTAATAATAAAGCATTTCAGTGCAATTCTACACAATCTTGGGGAACTTTTTCCTATTCTTTTTAGAGTTTCTTTTTCGCCCCACGCCCCCCCCCCCCCTGACTTTTTCAGGGTAGATGTTTTTTTTAAAATTCTCTACCAATGATAAAAACTTCCCAACTCTGATCAAAAAAGTTGGAAAATTACGCTAACAGTAACTTTCTCTGGAAGAAATAGAATAATTTTTGCGAGCTGTTTGGGCACAGGGAGAGCGCACTCCCCACTGCTAGAGACGCCCCGAGACCTGCATGAACAGGAAGGGGTGTTTATGAAAACGAGGGCATGGATTTTTTTTCCAGCCACTCGCAACCATACCCATCCCGTCATAGCCCCAAAACATCTCACCCTGCCTATTTTGTAAGCTGATTTGCGGGGGCCAAAATGAAGGGAAACGCCAAAAAAGGCGCGATTTAAAAGATGAGCACAGATTTTAACCTAAATTATCGCATGTCTAAAAATTTCGATCAACAAAAACGTGCCCATTTAACTTTTTCGATAATAATCCCCAACACTATTAACATGTACCCCTGCTAAGATAAAACCTCATTACTTAACGGAATACTTTCCCCCAAATATTTAACCCTTTTAGCCCCTATTTCATTCCACTCTTTTATGATAGATATTGATCTGTCTTCCCAAGCAAAACAATCTATGCAGGATCAAAGACTGATTAAGTAGCTCCCTACTAGCTCTGTTAGGAAATTGAGGATCTTATGTATGAAAACTGTCTAGCTCTAAGACTGTCTGTTGCCCATAGCAACCAATCAGAGCTCATAACAATCAATCAGAGCTTGTAGCAACCAATCAGAGCTCAGAGCAACCAAATAGAGCTTATAGTAACCAATCAGAGCTCATATAACCAATCAGGGGCCCTAAAACCCCAAAAGGGGCCCCTACAACCAATGGAGCCTAACAACCAAACAAAGCTCACTTTTATTTTTTTCCCGAGCACATATCTATGGGGAAAAATACAATCTTCGATAATACTTTTTCCATACATAAGGTCCCTAGTTTTTAAATATGGGTGTCTGGAAAAAAGATTTCAATAAAATTCTTCAAATTAGGAACCATCAGGGATAAATGTGTCTAAACCCTTTTCCTTCAATAGCCCATAACTCAACTTCCAGGAAGAGAAAATAAATATCTACAGGCTATAATCTCCTGAGGTAACTGAATATCTTCACATCTACATGAACAGAATGATAGAGTTAGAAAGAGATTGAGGGTCAGCCTTCTCCTCAGAAGGCAGGTATTCTGCCATCTCATGGACCAGAATAGTTTCTAAGGATTCAAGACAAATTTTTCCACAAAATGCTTTTTGGATGCTATCTCACACAATCTTGTTTGGCTTATTTTGATTGACTAACACAATACCTACAGATATGTCCCTCCTGTTTTTTCTTGGCTCAACATATTTTGTTATAAGTAGTGTAAGATAATCAACTTTGAAAAAAACATGATTTTCCATTACTCTATCGGAAGTTGTTTATGCTCTATTTATCTATACACGGCCATCCAGTGGTTGTCATGTGAACTGCAGCCTGTTGTGGGTTTTGTTAGCATGTTGTAATAAAGTTTTTTCTACTGGATAGAAATTGGAATCCTTAGAAAAATTCTTGGAAGGGTAAAGGTGGACAAAGCTTGTTTGAATGCCTCTATGTACAGGCCTTCTCGCTTACTGATATTCAACTTACTAACTTGTTTCATCAAAACTTGTCCCTGCTTTTGTACATTAGGGAATATCAAACTGCAGTAAACTTCACCTCATAAGTGCACCATAGTGGTTAGAATGATGATCACTGGATATTGGAAACTGGACACTACACTCATAATTTTGGATTTAGGCACTGGGGGTGGGGAGGTTGGTAGCATTAATTACTTAACACTCGTTAGTCCTTTCTTCTCCATAGGAGGAGTACCCATTAAATTCTGATACTTTTTTGCCATCTGGAACTAATACAGTGGTTTGACTGTCAGAATCAAGAGGGAGAAAAGTCTCTCCTTGAGGAGAGGAACCAATAAATTGGTCAGTGTGAGGATTTACTCGCCATTCAGACCTCACTGACTGTTTTACATAAAGCAAAGGCTTATGGGAAAAGAGCTGAGGAGCTCCACAGCGCACCCACTTGGATGTAGTTATCCTCAGTTCACATGTAGCTCGCAGGAGCCTAGCAATGTAAAAGGGATTTGAGCCAAACCAGTGCAGTTCAACGACAGACAGCTGTTTCGGGGTATTTTCCCCTTGTCAGTGCAGTGCAGAACTTACTGGTTTCACCAATTCAATAAGGTCCAATGCTCAGTCTACGGTCATTATATCACATAAACATGTTAACCAAAAAAGAATCCAATGACAAAAAAGTCATAGGGAAATATATATGGTGGGCGTGGTGCAGGAAACCAAGATGGAGGTATCCATTCCTCCTAATATAGTTTAAAAGCAATATGTGCCAAATACAACGAATAGTTCTGCACAGAAAAACATTTCTGAGAAAAACAATGCGAACCTAGGTGCCACTGGCATGGGTGCAGCACATATATATATGCACACAGTCCAATACCAGTGGCACGCCACTGCTAAAAGGGCGAAAAAACACATGGAAATCTCCAAAGAAGCATTTATGCTATCTACAATATATGAAAAAAACTTTGAGATTCTTAGTTCGCATGTTTTTGGCCAAAAAATGCTCAAGCCACCCCCGACTTACAACGCCCACCTCCACAGGCTGTTATATCAATGCACTATGCTTTGAAGGTTGGTGCTTTTTTTATTTTTCTCTCTGCATTTTGGAGGCCGTTTGGCACAGTGAGAGGTCTGAAGTTGACCCTAGTGAGAGATAAGATAGAGTAGGACCACCCGCCTGAGATCCCGTTGTAAGTCGGGGGTGGCTTGAGCATTTTTTGGCCAAAAACATGCGAACTAAGAATCTCAAAGTTTTTTTCATATATTGTAGCTAGCATAAATGCTTCTTTGGAGATTTCCATTGCTTTTTTGCCGTTTTAGCAGTGGTGTGCCACTGGTATTGGACTGTGTGCATATATATATATATGTGCCGCAGCCATGCCAGTGGCACCCAGGTTCGCATTGTTTTTTTCAGAAATGTTTTTCTGTGCAGAACTATACGTTGTATTTGGCACATATTGCTTTTAAACTATATTAGGAGGAATGGATACCTCCATCTTGGTTTCCTGCACCACGCCCACCTCCACAGGCTGTTATATCAATGCACTATGCTTTGAAGGTTGGTGCTTTTTTTATTTTTCTCTCTGCATTTTGGAGGCCGTTTGGCACAGTGAGAGGTCTGAAGTTGACCCTAGTGAGAGATAGACTAGGACCACCCGCCTGAGATCCCGTTGTAAACCGGGGGTGGCTTGAGCATTGTTTGGCCAAAAACATGCGAACTAAGAATCTCAAAGTTTTTTTTATATATTGTAGATAGCATATATACTATTTAATCACTTGATCTCTAATATAAGACACTTTAATACTAATGTTAAATACTATAGGTTATACACTTTAAATAACTTTCTATATTCAGGAATGGTGTGATTTGTATGCCTTGTTTGATATGGGCATTATTTTTAATTGTTTTTAGCCTTAAATTTGTCCTATTTGTGACATATTAGTTTTCAATATTTATTATTGAATCAATAAAGATTGTCAATATATATTTCCCTATGACTTTTTTGTCATTGTATTCTTTTTTTGGTTAACAGAACTTACTGGTTGGCTGGGTGAGAGGCAAGAGTGGCTTCAGAAGGGGAAAAGTCTCTCCTTGAGGAGAGGGACCAATAAATCGGTTCTTTGAGGGTTTACTTGCCATTCAGACCTCACTGACTGTTTTGCATAAAGCAAAGGCTTGTGGGAAAAGAGCTGAGGAATCAAGCAAAGTTCGGTCTGGGGCAGTCCAGACGAAATGTTTGCACCACTGTCCTCATGTACTGATAGATAGAACCATTTCCTAGAGGTCAGCTTGGACCATATCCTTGTCTTACTGTTAATTTCTCTCCTTCCATACCAATCTACTCCTTGGGCGACATGTATGATTCTCGCCATGTCAGAGCGCACGTTTCCGCTAGTTTTCCGGTGGAATTTGCGCCTCATGTATGTCGGTGCCGAGGTACACTCATACATGCAGTGTAAAGTCCGCCGCACCTTGCCACAGTGTGAGGCGCAGTGCAGGACTTAGGCGCAGTGCGGGACTGCGCCTCAGATTCGCCATCCGAGGAGGTGCGCTCATACATGCGGAGAAAAGTTCACCGCGCCTCGCCAGTGTGTGGGGCGCAGTGCGAGACTTAGGCGCAGAAGGGACTGCTCCTCACATGTATTCCGACTCGAGCCAGGCTGGAAAACAGCGAAGAATCATTAAGGATGTCCGTGCGGAGTATGAATAAAGAGATCGCCTTTATAAAGGCGTAAAACATTCTCTGAAAAAGAGCTCAAACCTAAACGCGTTGTTAGGGATTTCACTGATTTATTTTTAGAGAATGTTTCAGCTCTTTATCTGATAATGTTTTACACTTAATAAAAATGATTTTTTTCATCATACTCCATGTCGCACGGCGCTGAGCGCCGATATTGCATTGCGCCGATCACTCCATAGACTACAATGGGAGAAGTAGCTCGCGCTCTGATTGGCTGGGATAGCCAAGCCCCCGCTAGCTCAGCCAATCAGCTCTTTACTGTATTTTTGAACTGTCCCGCCTTTGAATTTGATTGGTCAATAGTTCTCCATAGGTTTTAATGGTTCACTGTCGCTCCTATTCTGGTTAATGTCGACCAATGAGAATAGCTATCAGAATTTGAATTACTGTATTTCCCGGCAATTTCCAGTATCCTAATTCTTGATATTGCGGCGTTCTAGATTTTTGGAAAGTGATTTTTTAAATTATTGTTAATTGTTGAGGTTTGAGCTCTTTTTCTGATAATGTATTACGCCTTTATAAAGGCGATATTTTTTCTTCATACTTCATGCTGCACGAGCTGAGCGCCGAGATTTCTGTTGCGATCTTTTATATGCTTCCTCTCATGTTCCGTTCTCGGTTCACTTCGCCTCCGCCGGAGCATTTAGACCAAAATCAACCAGGTCTGACTGTCGGAGCTGGCGAGTGCTGCAATGCACCGCACTTTACCGACTCACGATCGTACATGTCTCAGAGTTTTCGAGCGCGCCACGTCCCACCCCGGAACGCCTACAGCGCGCCCACACCGTGCCCATTGCCCGCCCCTTCATGTGAGTCGCAGCCGAAAGTGCCGACAGCGGATTCGGGTTGGTGAGGCGCAGGATACATCAGAAAACAGGTGTAAAGCCCTATCATACATGTCGCCCCTTGTCTCTAGGTGTAGTTCATGCAAAATGTGTCTATTTTATCTTCCTTTTTGGTTTAGGTTACATAATATAGCCCACTCTATCAAAAACTATATAAATACTATAGATTCCCAAACATTCCTCATGAAAACCCAAAATAAGATATACTGTATACCCTTTTATTTTGCATAATTGTTAAAGTTTTTTCTTTCATGTTTTTTTCTGTTCTGTACTTTTTAGTTTTCACTTCTTGATGTTACTCCTCAGCATTTCATTCAAACCATTTTTGCCGCTTCTGTAAACATATTTACATAAAAGAAAGAATAATGGTATTAAATAACACATGACCATGGATACCACAGCCTCTAACATACACCGGCTCTCTGCTAAGTGAGATAACACATTCTACCATTATATATAAATGCTAATTTTAGAATCAATATTAATCTACAATATTTCCTAGAACCACATAGAAGATATCAAATTATACCTCTTCACTGAACTTGTTCCTGTTCACTTCACTGAACATGAAATTACTGCAAATAGCAATGTACCCTGAGTGGGTGGAAAGATCCCCCACACACTGCTTATCAATCTGATAAAACAGAAAATATTACAAAATGTTATAACTCAATATGCACTTAAGCAATCTCAAGCATTTTATGGGATTAGAGGAAACATAATTGATCATTTATGCAAAGTAAAGTATAACTAAATCAATCATATGGATACAAGAATACATACAGTATATCATTTGATTATCTGTCTGTTCTATGTGAGGCACAGACATGTTTGTGGGGTGCTGTAGGGGCAGTGGGGTTATGGTAGGCTATAGACAATCCTGGGTTTTCAGGTTGATGTTGATTAATGTGTCCAGCCATCATACCGCTCAGGAAGGAGATGGACTCTGTGTCTCAGAGATGAACGTGCTTTGGTCCAACATGTGCCTATCAACCCAAGAACAAAAGACCTTGTGAAGATTCTGGAGGAAGCTGGTAAGATTGTGCCATTATCTGCAGTGAAATGAGTACTGTATCAACATGGGCTGAATGGAATTACTCCAATAGAAACATATAAAAGCAAGATTAATGTTTGCAAATGCACAGGAACAAAGACTTAGGGCGACATGTATGAATTCGAATGCGTATTTTCTTTATACTTGGCGCGGACAACCCAGTTCTAAATAGATATAGAAGAGTGTAGAATACGACAGTATGAAGATTTTTGGTGCATTACATAGAGCTTAATGCGCCAAACTTTGTATGGGCATAGAGTGTAATGCGCCAAACTTGGCGCATTAAGCTCTTTGTAATGCGCCAAAAATCTGTCGTATTCTACACTCTCAGAATCTCATTGAAACATTAAGAGAGCGACATGTATGAATTCAAATGCATACTTTTTTATTTTACTTGATGCCGACACCAAAGTTTTAAATAGATATAAAAGAGTTTAGAATACGACAGATTTTTGGCGCATTACATAGAGCGTAGTGCGCCAAGTTTGGCGCATTAAACTCTATGCCCATACTAAGTTTGGCGCATTAAGCTCTATGTAATGTGCCAAAAATCTGTCGTATTCTACACTCTTCTATATCTATTTAGAACTGGAGTGTCGGCGCCAAGTACAAAAAAAGTACGCATTCGAATTCATACATGTCGCCCTTACATTTTTGGAGACATGTCCTGTGGTCTGATGAAACAAAAATTGGCCATAATGACCATTGTTACATTTGGAGGAAAAAATGAAAAGCTTGGAAGCCTAAGAACACCATCCCAACTGGGAAACACGGGGGTGGCAGCATCATGTTGTGGTGTTGTTTTGCTGCCGGAGGGACTGGTGCACTTCACAAAATAGATGGTATCATGAGGAAAGAAGATTATGTGAAAATACTGAAGCAACATCTCAATACATCAGCCAGGAAGTTAAAGAGGATAAATGAGCATAAGTGATGTTATATTTTAGTAGATTGGCCCTTTATTGATTGATGCAGCAATACCAATTATGTGCAACTTTTTTACTGTTACCATTTTTCTTTTAAATAAATATATATAAATATATATTAGTGTTGAGCGAACAGTAAAAAGTTCTAGTTCGATTAAAACCTCGAACTTTTGTGAGTTCAGTTCAAAGTTCTATTCGAACTCAAACTTCAAACCCCATTAAAGACTATGGGTGAAAATTTTCTAGTTAATGTTTATACCTATACATATGAGGAGAAGCTGGAATTACCAGCCATAATAGTAAACTGGATACATGGCACAACATTTCAACATTTTATTGATATTTTATGTGATAGAGCAACAAACAGAAGCAAGTATTTGTAAAGTGTAAAGAAAATGATATGTGCTTTTCTAAATTTTTTCAAATTAAAAACAGAAAAGTCTGGCGTACACATGTATTCAGCCCCCGGAATCAATACTTTGTAGGACACCTTTATCTGCAATGACAGCTGCAGTCTGTTGTGAAGGTCTCTATAGCTTTGTACATCTAGAGGCTGGGATACATTTTTGCCCATTCTTCTTTGTAGAATCGCTTAGTTCAGTCAGATTGGTGGAGAACGTTTTTGAACAGCAATATCCAAGTCTTGCCATAGATTCTCAGTGGGATTTAGGTCTTTACTGTGACTGGGTCATTGTAACCCATGAATCAGCTTTGATGTTAACCTTCCATTGTAACTTTAGCTGTGTGTTTAGGATTGTTGTCCTACTGGAAGGTGAAGCTACATCCCAGTCTCAAGTCTTTTGCAGCCTCTTACAGGTTTTCATTCAGAATTGCCCTGTATTTAGCTCCATCCATCTTCCCATCATCTCTGAGCACCTTCCCAGTCCCAGCAAAAGCAAAGCCTCCCTCCAGCATGATGCTACCACCACCATTCTTTACAGTGTGGAAGTTTTTTTCATGCTTTGTTGGCTTTGCTTCATATATGGGGAGACATGTATGAATGGAGCTGCGCTAGTTTTCAGGTGTGCTTTGAGCCAAGAAAACTGTTGCTGCCCTGTTCAAGAGATATTTGTACTGTCCTATGCCAAAATTTGGAGCATGCTGCGACAGACCCCACTTTTTATGCTCCAAATCTACAGGGGCGTGTTGCACCAGATTCGTATGATGCACTACATTTATAAATGTGTCACGACGAAATGTAGAGTGAAACTGTCGTTCCAATCCATACCAATTTTAAAGTGGTGAGGTTGAGACAAATTTTGGTACACACAGCCTTTGCGACACTTTCTGGCACATAAATGTGTCTCACAATGGATCATTTAAAAAGTGCTGTGAAACACTTTCATACATACTAATGAATGCTACACTAACTTACTGATAAGCTAGACTTTTCATATATGTCCCCCATAGTGTTTGTCATTTAAGCAAAAACGTTCAACTTCAGTCTCATCTGACCAGAGACCCTTCTCTGTATCTTGCTGTGTTCCCTACATAGCTTTTTGCAAACTGCAAAAGGGACGTCTTGTGGCTTTCAAAAGAGATTATCTTCTTGCCCCTAACGGTCAGATTTGTGGGGTACATGACTAGTAGTTGTCCTGTGGACAGATTCTTCCACCTGAGCTATAGATCTCTGCAGCAACTCCAGAATGACCCTCTGCCTTTAGGGTGCTTCTCTAATTAGTGCTCTCCTTGTCTGGGCTGTCAGTTTAGGTGGATGACCATATCTCTGTAGGTTAACAGTTGTTTCATACTCCTTTTATTTATGGATGATGGATTGAACAGTGATCCATGAGTTAATCAGAGCTTGGGCTATTAAAATCTAACCCTGCATTACACTTTGCCACAACTTTATCTCTAAGTTGCCTGGTGTGTTCCTTATAATTCTCATTATGCTGCTGGTTCACTAAGGGGACATTCCCATGGGTTAATGTTCAGCATGGAATTTCAAAAAGAAAACAACCTGGACTGCCGAGGCAGATTTCTGCCTCCCATAATTTAGTACTTGATGCACAATTAACATGTCGCGCGGACAGTACGAGTCTGAACAACAACGCTGATTTTTCATGGCAGTCAACGAGAGGTGTACTAGAACTTTGTTTGACGCTTATTTTGGAGTGTATTTTGGTGTGGATTATGCCCCTCAAATAAGCGTCAAACAATGCTGTGTGAACATACCCTAATGTTCTTTAACAAACCTCTGAGGCCTTCACAAAACAGCTGTAGTTATACTGAGAATAAATGACAAACAGATGTTCTCTATTTACTAATTAGGTAACTTATTAAGGCATTTGGTGACACTGAAATTTAACTAAGGGTTTCAGAGTACAAGGGGGCTGAATACATATGCACCCCACACTTTCAGTTTTTTAATTTGCATACGTGTATGTGTCAATTTCTTTACGCTTCACAAATACTTGCTACTTTGTGTTGCTTTATCACATAAAGTATAAGCATGTAACAGACCTATCCAACTTTCTTCATTATAGCCTTTTATTCAACAAACACATGATCAGTGCAAACTATGCAAAGGAATACTTGCTGTTTACAGTTCGTGCTTTACAAAGAGGGTTCTGCCTCGAAACGTCGCGGGTGTGCATGTTTGCCTCCGATCAAACGCTATCTCTCTCTTTGAGTGGTTAAAACCATGAACTTTTACCAAGTCTCGGATGAGATGTTTTGTTAAGTGGAGCAGCACGAACTGAAAACAGCAAGTATTCCTGTCATGATCGTGCCCGACAGACCCCCAGTTTCAAGTTCTGGTCTCCGGCCACGGCCGTTGCAATGAAAACCGTGGTTTCTGACATAATGCTCAGTATTTGTATTCACCAGTGTGAACTTGGTCTTCTGTTCTGTGTTGTTTGATGAACGCCCATGGTCAGGAATATCCCAGAAATCCACTGGTTAATCTGGCTCTTTGCTGGTCTTGTTCCTATCCAGTCTTCTGTTTCTTCCACCCATCCCCTTCGTCCTTGGTCTTCCTGGCAGGTATAAAAGGGCTATTCTATCTCTTCCCCTTGCCTGCTGTAGCGGTCTGTTTTTCTGCCTATAGTTTGCCTTCTCTCTTCTGTGCCTAACCTCTTATTTGCCTCAGCCTTGTTACCGTTTATTCTCCTGCCTCCTGATTCTGTCCCAAGTCTCCCGAAAGTTACCGACTTGGCTTGACTGACTCTCCCTGATTGTGTTCTGTGTCCGTTTGTCTGTGTCTTGTGTTTCCACATATTTAGTGTAACTCCTAGTATTTTGGTTGGGGCCGACCTATTAAGGAGTCAGGCACCCCCCAAAAGGCAGGGACAGTGGTTGGGACCAGCATCAGGGCCTCACCTGTTTATGTCTGCTCGTGTGCTCCTGACCGGTCCCTTACACTTCCTTTTCATAGTTTGCACTGATCATGTGTTTGCTGAATAAAAGGCTATAATGAAGAAAGTTGAATAGGTCTGTTATATGCTTATGGATTGAGTGGGGAGAGGACTGGGGAAACTCCCAACAGACTTTTCTGCTCCTGTCTAACTTATCTGAAATATCCCGCCACAAGATTATAGGACTTATCACATAAAGTATCCTTGACATACCTTTAAGTTTGTGGTTGTAACGTTTAAAAACAAGAAACAGTTCAAGGGGTAGATAGACTTTTGCAACCCGCTATATATATAGTATATATTTTATTTTTGGAACTTTTAAGTCCCCCTAGGGTACTTGCCCACTATGTGGCCTGAGCTCTTGTACACCAGTCTGTATTATATACATAATGCAAAAGAGTGTACAAAGATGGCACTCCTATTGTATCCTGCTTACGGCAGATGTCACAGGTGTACTATTTGCAGCTGCGGAGGCCTTCATTAGACTTTCATTTGCAATGGCAACTTGGGGAAGGAACAGTATGTCCTCATTTATTTAGGTGCCTTGGTTGTGATGGCACCCAAATGGTTAAACAGCAGGGACCAGAGCCGTCTCCGATCCCTGCTGTTAGCCACAGGTGACAGCCAACAGCGGTCGCATATTGAGTAGACTCATCAAGTGAGCCCAATCCATAGCTCCACGATAGGATGCACCCATACATCCATTGTCAGCAAAGGGATAAAAAGGTATTCACAAGACTGCTCTCTGTGCAACAATAAGATCCCAATTCCAAATTTTGTCCTTGCTTTTTGCCCCAAAGACTTGACTCATTGATAGTAAAAGAGTGGAAGAGGGTGTCAGGATTAGGAAAACTGTTTACTTTCTTATAGAAAAATCACCATGGTTGGTGTCTGCTATGACAGTTGAGCTCTATGCTCTACATTTCCACATACATCTTGTAGGTAGTGCTGTTTTTCAAGGAAATCAGCCATGTTTTTATAATCCTGGACAGCCTTGTGAGATTTTATATTCCTATTGTCTTCCTGCTGAAACATCTCATCCAGGATGAAAGAAACATAGATTCTTCCAAAAACAGCATCTTACCTCTCTACATGTTGTGTGTGGCACTGTATATCAGCCCCGTTCACTTCAATAGAACTGAGGTGCAATACCAAATATAACCTATAGACATGTGTGGCACTGTTTCTAGAAGAAAGCAAGCCTGCTAAGCTAATCATGGATAAACTAAGGAAATACACTGAATAAATTGCATTTTCTTTTCCACATCATTATTTGAATCATTTAAGGTGGAATAATGTAATGACGTTTGATCGTTGCTTCCAGTACAGCCGGGCTCAGCTTTCTCAGTTTTTTATTATTTATCGATGTAATAGCTGATTATCCAGGAATAATTGACTTTCCACAGCTCAGCAGTATGAAAGGTGGCCTTCTAATTTACTTTTTCGAATAACAACATGTCTCTTCTTTAAACATGTGGAGATGTGAACCAGCGGATCTGGAGTCTGCATTTCTATATATATAATAGACATCTCCCATTCAGCTTTATTAACAGTGTTAGCCAGGCACTGGCTGGCACACGGGGGTATAGGGAAAACCCATGGTGGGTCCTTGGGCATGATAGACCTCTGGGCATGGCTGCATATCACAGAGAAAGGCAGAGAAAGTGAGGCAGAAAGGAAAAGGCATGTGCAGTATGTTCAATCATGTACAGTAGCTGTAGGGTAGTCCCCAACTCCTCTGGTGAGCCCCGAGAATCAGCTCCACTGGTGGGCCCCATGAATCAGCTCCTCTGGTGGGCCCAAGATATCAACTCCTCTGGTGGGCCCAAGAATCAACTCCACTGGTGGCTCCAAGAACCAGCTTCACTGGTGGGTCCCAAGTATCAACTCCACTGGTGGGCCCCAAGCATCAGCTCCACTGGTGGGCCCCAAGAATCAACTCCACTGGTGTGCCCCAAGAATCAACTTCACTGGTGGGCCTCAATGATCAACTCCACTGGTGGGCCCAAGAATCAACTCCACTTGTGAGCCCAAAAATCAACTCCACTAGTGGCTCCAAGAACCAACTTCACTGGGGAGTCCCAATAATTAACTCCACTGGTGCAGCCCAAGAATCAACTCCACTGGTGGGCCCGAAGAATGAACTCCACTGGTGGGCCCCAAGAATCAACTCCACTGGTGGGCTCCAAGAATAAACTCCACTAGTGGCTCCAAGAACCAATTCCACTGGTGCGCCCCATGCATCAGCTCCATTGATGGGCCCCAAGAATCAACTCCATTGGTTGGCCCCAAGCATCAGCTCCACTCGGGGGCCCCAAGAATCAACTCCACTGGTGAACCTGAAGAATCACCTCCACTGGTGGGCCCCAAGAATAAACTCCACTGACTCAGCCCGTACACAGCTCTTTTTACGAAAAAGTAAAAAGGTTATGGCTATCAGAAGACAGCGATGCATAAATATTGTTTTACACAATAAAAACACTGATTTTTTTAAACATAAAAAACTATACTAGAAGGGGAGAGAGATGTTTGGACCGCACATCCTCAAAGTATACGTTGATCTAATATTCATTGTTATAATTTTTGCTGAGAAGCATTAGATCAACGTATATATTGAGGATTTGCGGCCCATGCCTTTCTCCCCTTTTGTTTGTATAGAAAAAAATTATATAAATTGGGTATGGCCATAATTGTACTGACCCATGGAGCAAAACTAACTTGTCATGGATACTGCACGGTGAGCGCTGTTAAAAATAAAAATAAAAACCACTGCTAGGATTGTAATATTTTCTTCACCCTTCCAAAAAATGGATTTAAAAGCCTAGTCCCTCAATTTTATTGTGTAAAAGCAGTAAAACATAAAGAAAATACAAATATACAAATTGGGTATCGCTGTAATCGTATCGACCAGCTGAGTAAAGCTAGCATGTCATTTGTACTGCCCGGTGACTGCTGTAAAAAATAAAAATGAAAAACACTACCAGGATTGCTGTTTTTTGATCAATCCCACCTCCCAAAAACCTTGATAAAAAGCGATCAAATGGAAACGGCAACTCATCCCGCAAAAACAAAGTCATTAATCAGCTCTGTATAAAGAAAAATCAAAGTTATTGCTGTCAGACTATGATGATATAAAAACACCATTTATACACATTTTTTTTTTGTAAAAGTAAAAAAAAATTAAAAAAAAAAAACTAAGTAAAAATCATTGTAATTTTACCCGACCACATAGTAAAGTTATCTTGTTTTATACTGCATGGTGAACGCTGTAAATATGAAGCCCAAAAAACAATGGCAGAACTATGTTTCCGCCTCCATTTTCATAGCCCAATGCTTAAAAAATCTGAGGAACACCTGTGCGCCTAAATTGCACAATACACCTAAAGATGAGATCCATGAGGGAAGTTGAATCCAAAATGGGGTGACTTCTGGAAGGTTTCACCTGTTATGATACTAAGGGGGCTTTGTAAATGTGACATGGCCCTACCAAAATCTGTGTTCCAAAAGCCCTCCCTTGTACGCCCTGCCATGCAGCCAAACAGCAGTGTACACCCACATACAGGGTATTGCTGAACTTGAAAGAAATTGCGTAACAAAATTTGGGGTGGTTTTTTTTTTCCAGGATTCCTTGTAAAAATTAAACATTTTCGGCTAAAATTGCAGATTGTTGGAAAAAAATTAATTTATCATTTTCAAAGCCTAACACTAAAAAAATTTGTGAATCACCTGTGGGGTCTATATACTCACTGCACCCCTGGATATTTTCCTTAGGGGCTGTAGTTTCCAATATGAGGTCTTTTTAGGGGTGTTTATTTAGTTTTAGCACCTTAGGGTGTCCTCAAACCTGGAATGGTGCCTAAAGAAAATTGTTATGAAAATGAGACCGCAGAGTCTGGTAGGTGCTCCTCCTATTCTGAGGCTTGTGGTTGTGCCAAATAGCGCACTACGGCCACATATGGGATATCTCTAAAAACTGCAAAATTGAGGGAATCTATACTAAGCTGCATTTCTCTGGTCAAATCTACTCCGTTACAGTTAAAAATGGAAAGAAATTGAAAGTTTGCACACAAAAAATATGACATTTTGAAATTTCACTTCCACTTTGGTTAATTTCAGTTAATAAACTTCCTACATGCTGTTTTGAATACTGTAAGTTGTGTAGTTTCTTAGATGGAGTCATTTTTGGGGGTATCTAACATACAGGCCCCTCACAGCCACGTCAGAACTGGACTGGTCCCTTAAAAAATCTATGTTGCAAATTTTCTTGAAAATGTAAAAAATTACTACTAAATTGTTATAAACAAATACGGTATAAAGACGCTTAAAAAAATTATGCCAGCCAACAGTAAAGATATCGTAGATGCCATTAATAAACTGTTTTGCTTGGTATGACTATCTGTCTCACATGCAGAAATTTTTGAACTTTGAACATGGCAATTTTTTTTCAAAATATTCACATTTTGATATTTTTCACAAATAAACAAGGATTGTATGGACCAAAATTTCTAACTGATTTAAAGAACAATGTGTAAAAGTATTAAAAAGTTATTCCCACATAAATTGACACATGTCAAATTTCAGAAATGGGGCTCTGTCGGGGAGGTCAAAAACTGTCTGCGGCACTAAGAGGTTAAAGACAGACATATATATACTGTATTTTACTTCAATTTGGTACTTCAATTTTTAAGATGTCTGCTTGTAGTTATTGAATTGAAATCTTGAAGGATTAGTCCCATCTCACTGATTATCTTTAAACATGTAGGCAAAAGCTTATTACCAAGTACATTACTGTTCTGATTTTGCTTCCTTTCAGAGCTAAAACATATTTTATCTCCTGCTTTTTTAATAGGTTTACTAGTTAACCAACCACCTCACTCTGCTCTAGCCATGGCCAGGATTGTGAGGTCACTCCCTGCTGTATCTTATCAGCAGCACATGAGCTTGTTTATCTGTCTTACTCCAAATCTTTAACCCTTTAGACCTCTGTAGCCTTGTGCCCTGCTGTTTAGACCCTCCCCCATCACCAATTTCTCTCTAACAGGCTCAGCTATTAATAGCAGAGCTGAAATGCCAGTCACTGCTGTAGAACCACCTAATACATCTAATACAATCTATACAAAAATCAGTGGCACACTAAAAACTAAGTGAAACATCAAGGTATATAGGAATATTGGAAATGCATTACTGCTAAGGAAAATATGAAAAACCTGGGACTCTTAGTTTACAGTTTTTGATCAAAGATTGAATTAAGCTCACCTCCCAAAACGTCAAGGGGATTCCAGAGCAGGTGAGTCCCTAACACTGAACATGTTACCTCACTAGGCGTCAATCCAGACTGCAACTTCTCAGGGAGTGGCAGGAACTTGCAATTGAACTATCCTGCACTGATTTAAATGTTGCACAGCCTAATTAACTTTTGCTGTGGAACCACCAACAGCCTGAACTGGAAGTGGAAGGCTATGAAAAGAAGGCCTATGGCAAGGTGTAATAAAAGTAAAATCATGACAGGCATAGAGGTTTTCATTAGACCCTCTGCTGTCATGGCAACGAATAACACTCGGCAATCTTGCCATGGGCCATGGTATGGAAGAGGCTCCGCACAAGAGCACCCTCCATACACGCTAACAGGAAAATAAGGACATAAGCAAGAAGAACATTAGTCATTCAATGTACATTGTCACACACAGGGGCATTGGGGTTACAAAGGTAGTAATTGTACTATGGTCATGGGACTCGAGTCATCCTAGGAACCCCTCTGCCTTATATGGGGACACCGGTCCTATGAAGGATATACATTATGCATTGGCTTAGGATGCTTTACCTTTACTCTTAACTGTATCACATTTAGTTTACTTCATTAGTGTTGATACTATACAGTGTAATTATAGCGAGCTAGCTGAAGACCTTGTGTCAATTCTCTGTCAATAGTTTACTTTATTCGCATTAGCATCCTTTCTAGCAGAATGAAAGGTTAATAGAGAGAACATGTTCTCCTGCATCTGATATAAGTGTAATGTTCAGGCTATTTGCCATGCTGTTTCACGTAATATTACATAGTGTAGGCCTCATTTATCAAAGCTGTCTAAAAGTAAGACTCTCCATGTTGTCCATAGCAACCAATCAGAGTCCATAGCAACCAATCAGATCATCAGCTCTCATTACTTATACTGCTCTGGAAAAATAACACCTGAGCTCTGATTGGTTGCTATGGACTCTGATTGGTTGCTTTGGGCTCTGATTGGTTGCTATGATCTCTGATTGGTTGCTTTGGGCTCTGATTGGTTGCTATGATCTCTGATTGGTTGCTATGGGGTCTGATTGGTTGCTATGAGGTCTGATTGGTTGCTATGGGCTCTGCTTGGTTGCTTTGGGCTCTGATTGGTTGCTATGATCTCTGATTGGTTGCTATGGGGTCTGATTGGTTGCTATGAGGTCTGATTGGTTGCTATGGGCTCTGCTTGGTTGCTATGTGTTCTTATTAGTTTTCATACGCTCTGATTGGTTGCTATATCTACTATTTATCCACTCTCCAATATCACTCCTTCATAAATAGATCCAGCACTGCTAGCTATGATATGCATAGTTCATTACATTACAAATTTTAACTCCAATTGCTATGGGCTCTGATTGGTTATATGGGAAATAAAGACAGTCTTACTGCTAGACAGTTTTTAAAAATGAGGCGCAAGCATTAAGTCTTTCTTGCCTATAGCAGCCAATCAGTCCTCATAGTAACAAATCAGAACCCATCACAACCAATCAGAGCTTATAGCATCCAATCAGAGCCCATAGCAACCAATCAGAGATCATAGCCAATCAGGGCCCATAGCAACCAATCAGACCTCATAGCAATCAATCATAGCCAATAGCAACCAATCAGAGATCATAGCAACCAATCAGAGCTCATATTAACCAATCAGAGCCCATAGCCACCAATCAGAGCTCAGGTTTAATTTTTCCAGAGCAGTGTAAGTAATGAGAGCTGAGCTGTAATTGGTTTCTATGGGCAACAAGGAGAGTCTTACTTTTAGACAGTTTTGATAAATGAGGCCTACACTATGTAATATTAAGTGAGACAGCATGGCAAATAGCCTGAACATTACACTTATATCAGATGCAGGAGAACATGTTGTCTCTAGAGATGGGTGAATTGATTCTAACGAAGTGGAATTCGTTTAGAATTTCAGGAAAACTTCGGTTCTGAACGAAGTCGAAGTTTGGGGTTCTTCGGGTGAACGAAGTGTGCTTTTGATTGATAAAATGGCTGCGAGCACATGGCGTTACATGGGGCAAAGAACTCTGGGAGGAAGAAGGGCATAGCCTGCAATGACATGTGCAGAGTGAAGCCAATCAGAGACCGCGGGATTCTGTGACGTCACCGCACTATATAAGTCCGGGCGCGACGCCGGGAGCTCACACTCCTCTCACTGTGCTCATCAGGGAAGGTGCTGCCGCGGCTGATAGCTCTTACTGAAGAATTGATTTTTATATAGCGATTTCTGTGGGGTTTCTCAGCTTGTCTCAGAGACTGTTCTCTTAATGTTCTATTTCTAATTTTTTGGGGTATTGGATCTGAAATCCAGTGTGCGTCCACTGCAGCTGCATATACATTCAATATCCAAGTGGGATCTAAGCCAGTTCCTGTTGTATTCATTTAAAGAAACAGCGTTTTTATAATACAAATACCACTTCATTTTTGGCTGCTCAATTCTATTGCGCAATTTACATCCAGGGGTTAATTAAGCGTTGTTTTGCTGGTGTGCTGACCCCAAGAAACCGTCTTTTTCAACGCCAAAATATATACATTTTTCCTGTAGCCTAATTCACAAGCAAAGGTTAATTACAACTGTATCTCTTGTTGTGTGGCGTAGAAAACACGCAATTATAACACGCTACAAAGCTACTAGTTTGTGGGGCTCAATTCTTTGGCGCAATTTACATCCAGGGGTTAATTAAGCGTTGTTTTGCTGGTGTGCTGACAAAAATAAACCGTCTTTTTCAACACCAAAATATATACATTTTTCCTGTAGCCTAATTCATGTCCGAAGGTTAATTAAGCCTGTTTGTGCTTTTACATTTAGTAAAACACACAGTGTTTTTAAACGACACATACAGGTAAATTTTTCCTGGCCATTTGTGGAGCGCAATTTATATCCAAGGGTTACCCAAGCTTGTTACTGGGTTCATTTGGAGTCAAAAACAGGGTGTATATTTATCATATACAGATATTATCATCAAACAGTGTCTGTACATTTTAGAACAAACAGTATGTCAGACAGAGAGGTGGCAGGCTCTGCACCTGCGAGTGGCAGTGGCACAAACATTCCTGGAACAGGCCCAGGTCGCAGCACAGCAAGGGGACGTCGCAGCAGGGGTCACTCGGTGAGGCCACAACTGCCGCTGTCATCTAGCGGCCGTGTGTTGTTCAGCAACCCAAGGGTTCTTGATTGGTTGACTAGGTCATCCTCTTCCTCCCAGATGACATCTGACAACCCCAGCCAAGAGTCGGTGGGAACCTCAGACACAACCCTTAGTTGGCATGGCCCGGGAGCGGGTCAGCGGCCCTCACCTGTCCTCAGCCCGCCTCTGTCCCATCCGGTTCCCTCAGCCAGAGATCTACTATGTGGTCTGGGCTCAGCGCCACTATATAGTGAGGATGAACAATTTGAGGAGGGCAGTCAGCAGCTACTTGGCAGCGAAGAAATGGGGCCAATATCCCCTGCTTCTTGCAGTAGGCGGCAAAGTATAGATGTGGAGAGTGGCATGGGAGGTCATGTTGTGAGAGGTCAGCCTCGGCATACCAAGACCGGTGATGAGGACAGCAGTGACGATGAAACACAAATAGATGATGATGTAGCCGACCGCACTTGGGAGCCGGGTGAGGCAAGGGCTTCATCATCGTCAGGAGAAGAGGGCGTCAGCTTGCGCGTCAGGCAGCAGCGCAGCCAGCAAGTGGGTCGTGTGGCCGTGAGTCAGCAGGATAGCAGCAGTGTGAGGTCGGGAGCCAAGCGGCCACGGGGTAAAAAACCCGCTTCGCAGGTCCAAGAAAGTAGCGGCACAGGGGCTCAGCGAGGCAGCGGCGGCAGTAGTCACTCAGTGCGGAGCGTTGGCGGTAAAATCCGATACTCGGCGGTGTGGCAGTTCTTTGCTAAGACACCGGAGGAGCCGAATATGGGTATATGTAGAATCTGTGGGCAGAAAGTGAAGCGTGGCCAGGGAGCTAACGTTGGCACCACGGCCCTGCGTCAACACATGCAGTGTCACCATCCAGTGGCCTGGGAGAAACGTGGCTCAGATGTGGTGGTCAATCCTGCCGCCGTAGCAACAGCAGCAGTAGCAGCGCCCAGTGGCACGCATGCCATTGCAGCCAGTCAAGGCTCCACCACCTCTGCAGAAGGGAGCTGTTTCTCTTTGACATCATCTCCCGGTCCAGGTGCTCCTGATCCTCGCTACTCATGGCGTCAGCAGTCGTTAAACGAGGCGATTGCAAAGAGACAACAGTATGCGTCCAACCATCCTAAGGTGCAGCAGCTGACCGTGCTCCTGTCCAAGTTGTTGGTATTGCAGTCCCTCCCTTTCCAAATGGTGGACTCTGCACCATTCAGAGAACTAATGGCTTGTGCCGAGCCGAGATGGAGAGTTCCAAGCCGTAATTTCTTTTCCAAAAAGGCAGTACCAGCACTTCATAAATATGTAGAACAGAAGGTGGGTCAGTCCTTGAGCTTATCGGTTTGTTCCAAGGTGCACGGCAGCGCGGACGTCTGGAGCTGTAACTACGGTCAGGGCCAGTACATGTCCTTTACGGCCCACTGGGTGAATGTGCTTCCTGCCCAGGCACACCAACAACTTGGACAGGAGACGCCGCTTTCTCCTCCACGTTGTCAAACTGCTGCACCTGCGCCAATGTCTGCCTCCTCCTCCTCCACCACCACCACCATCTCAGCCTCCACAAGTACTGCTCCATCATACCACATGTGTAGGGCACAGCGGTGTCACCTGGCTTGCCTCGGCGAACGAAGTCACACAGGGGAGGAACTGCTCCGCGTCATGCAGCAAGAAATCGATGTGTGGCTTTCTCCATGCCAACTGCAAATCGGAACCATGGTGACGGACAATAGAAGTAACATGCTGTCCGCGCTGCACCGAGGAGGGATGGTCCATGCGCCCTGCATGGCGCATGTGTTCAATCTGGTTGTGAAAAGGTTCCTGAAGTCTTCCACCGATCTTCAGAACATTCTGAAAATGGGCAGGAAACTGTGCATGCACATTATCCATTCGTACAAAGCCAGGAACACCCTCCTCGAGTTGCAGTGGCAGAACGGCCTCCCCCAACACACTCTATATGCGATGTTTCCACCCGCTGGAATTCCAGCTGCACATGTTGGACCGACTGTATGAACAGAGAAAGGCCATTAACGATTTTTTGATGATCCAGGCAGACAGAAGTACTCCCCTGTGTAACTTTGAGGTCAGCCAGTGGCAGCTCATGCGTGACACCTGCCGTTTGTTGAGGCCATTCGAGGAGGCGACGTTATTTGTCAGTCGCCAGGACTACGGGATGAATAACGTCATTCCACTGCTTCATGTCCTGGAACAGATGCTGAAAAATCTGTCTGGGCAGGGGACTGGAGACGTGGCGACTACATCTCGCGGCCACATGAGTCCGGTGGGGACTGAAATGGAGGAGGAGGGGAGGAGGACATTGGAGCAGAAGCATTGTCTGGTGAAATGATGGATTTTCTACCCAGGTGACAAGAGAGGAGGAGCAGGAGCAGCTGGAGGAGGTGGATGGAGATGAGGAAGACAAGGCAGATGACCCCCAAGCACCGTGGCAGTATACAGTGGAAATGGAGGCAGGGAGCCCCTCGGAGTCACTTGTGCAGATGGCCCGCAGCATGCTTATTTGCCTGGCTAATGACAGCCGAATAGTCAGCATCCGGCAGAGGGATGACTTCTGGCTCTCCACCCTATTGGACCCTCGCTACCGGTCCAAAATGGGAGCCTTTTCCCAGCTATTGAGAGGGAAGAAAAAACTCAAATACTATAGGGAAATCCTCCGTAATCAGTTGGCCGCTGCCTATGTGCGGCATCGTCCCTCCTCTGACAGGTCTGACCGGGGGGTTCCTCAGTGCTCACATACTACTGCCGCGGCTGCTGGTGGATGGTGGAGGGGGGGGGTAGGAGCAGTACCAGCTCCATCAGTAGTAACCTAAGTCTGGAGTCACTGATGAGCAGCTTCCTTCACCCGCCTAGTGAGGAGGGCAGTCGCCAGCAGCAGCAGCAGGACCTGGAGCAGTCCCTGAACCAACAGGTTGTGGCCTACTTGGACAGCACTCTGCCACCTCAGTTAGAAGATCCGCTGGACTACTGGGCAGCCAAACTAGATGTGTGGCCGCAACTTGCCGAGTTTGCAGTGGAGAAGCTGTCCTGCCCGGCCAGTAGTGTGGCATCAGAGCGGGTGTTCAGTGCGGCGGGGGCCATCGTTACCCCAAGGAGAACCCGCTTGTCCACGGGAAATGTGGAATGACTGACCTTTGTCAAGATGAATCAGGCGTGGATCGGCCAGGATTTCCACACACCAATGACTTAGGCGTCAGTCTGGGTTCAAACTACCTGCCTCAGCCACTATTCTGATGCCGCCACCCGCCTGATGCCACACATCTGCTGCCAGTTTCTCCATCTGCCTACCACCATCTTTACCAGGGACTGGTATTGCCACCCACCTCAACACTCTGTCATTGTGCCACTCTATGACCTCATGCTGCTGCTGCTGTTGCCGTGACATCCACACTGTGTCATTGTGCCACTCTCTGACCTCATGCTGTTGCTCCTGCCGCCGTCACCTCAAATCTGTCATTGTGCCACTCTGTGGCCTACTCCTTTTTTTGCCACCTCCAGAATTTGTCATTGTGCCACTGTCTGACCTCATGCTGCTGCTGTGGCTGCTGCCATGTCCTCCACACTGTGTCATTGTGCCACTGCCTGACCTCATGCTGCTGCCGCCGTGACCTCCGCTCTCAGTCATTGTGCCACTCTGTGGCTTCCTCCTGTTTTGCCACCTCCAGAATGTCATTGTGCCACTCTCTGACCTCATGCTGCTGCTGTGACTCCTGCCGTGCCCTCCACACTGTGTCATTGTGCCACACTGTGGCCTAATACTGTTTTGCCACCTCCAGAATGTCATTGTGCCACTGCCTGACCTCATGCTGCTGCCGCCGTGACCTCCGCTCTCAGTCATTGTGCCATTCTGTGGCTTCCTCCTGTTTTGCCACCTCCAAATGTCATTGTGCCACTGCCTGACCTCATGCTGCTGCCGCCGGTGACCGTCCTCTGCTCTCTAGATCATTGTGCGCCATTCTGTGGCCTCCCTCTCACTGTTGTGCCACCCTCCAGAATGTCATTGTGCCACTGCCTGACCTCATGCTGCTGCCGCCGTGACCTCCGCTCTCAGTCATTGTGCCATTCTGTGGCTTCCTCCTGTTTTGCCACCTCCAGAATGTCATTGTGCCACTGCCTGACCTCATGCTGCTGCTGCCGTGTCCTCCACACAGTGGCATAGTGCAACTGTCTGACCGCATGCGGCTGCTGTGGTGGCTGCTTGCCGTGTCCTCCACACTGTGTCATTGTGCCACTCTCTGACCTCATGCTGTTGCCGCCGTGACCTCCGCTCTCTAGTCATTGTGCCATTCTGTGGCATTCCTCCTGTTTTTGCCACCTCCAGAATGTCATTGTGCCACTGGCCTGACTCTCATGCTGCTGTGGCTGCCGCCGATCACACCTCCACACTCTGTCACTGATGTTGCCACCTGAGCTCTCAGCTTGTTTTTTTCCAGCTTTCGCTGGCATGACTTTATCAGGCTACATTCCCCCTTCAGTTTTTTGGTCAGTTTTGCCCTCTTAAGTGCCCAGGGAATTTTATAGTGAAGCGATTCTAAGAGCGGCGGCAGTCATCTGCGTGTCATACTAAAACACAACATTGTATGAAGACCAAACCAAGCTCCCTCTGCATATTTAAGCATGGCACAACGTTCTACAGCACCCTGCAGGCTCTGTGCAGCCTGGAAATAGCTGCTTTTTAACGCGATTCGTCCCGAAGTAATTCGGACCGAATTTATTTTTGTCGGAAAATTTGGCTAAGTGACCGAATCGAATTTTTGAGAAATTCGCCCATCTCTAGTTGTCTCTATTAATATCTCTATTATGTTGTCATATCCTCACAGCTACAGCAACAGAGAATGATAGAATTAGAAACAGATTGAGGGTCAGCCTTCTACCCACAAGGCAGGTACTCTGCCATCTCATGGACCAGAAGCATTTCTAAGGATTCAAGACAAATTTTTCCACAAATGCTTTTTGGATGCTATCTCACACCATCTTGTTTGGCTTATTTTGATGGCAGCCATAAAGTGGCTAACACAAGACCTACAGATATGTCCTTCCTGTCATTTCTTGGCTCAGCATATTTTGTTATAAGTAGTGTAAGATAACCAACTCTGAAAAAAACATGATTTTCCATTACACGGTCGGAAGTTGTTTATGCTCTATTTTTCAATACACGTCCATCCAGTGGTTGTGATGTGAACTGCAGCCCATTGTGGACTTTGTTAGCATGTTGTAATAAAGTTTTGTGTACTGGGTAGAAATTGGAATCCTTAGGAAAATACTTGGAAGCGTATGGGTGGACAAAGCTTGTTTGAACATCCCTATGTACAGGCCTTCTCGTTTGCTGATATTCAACTTACTAACTCATTTCATTAAAACGTGTCCCTACTTTTGTACACTACGGAATACCAACCTCCCCTAACCTTCACCTCACAAGTGCAACCAATCAGAGCTTATAGCAACCAATCAGAGCCCATAGCAACCAATCAGAGCTCATAGCAACCAGTCAGTCCTCATAGCAACAAAATAGGGGTTCATAGCAACCAATCAGTCCTCAAAGCAACCAATCAGAGCTCATAGCAACCAATTAGAGCCCATTGCACCCAATTAGAGCCCATAACAACCAATCAGAGCCCATAGCAACAAATCAGAGCTCATAGCGACAAATCAGAGCTCATAGTAACCAATCAGAGCCCATAGCAACAAATCAGAGCTCATAGTGACAAATCAGTGCTCACAGCAACCAGTCAGTCCTTATAGCAACAAATCAGAGCTCATAGCAACAAATCAAAGCCTATAACAACCAATCAGTGCCCATAGTAACCAATTAGAGCTCAGCATCTGGTTTTTCGCTATGGACAACAAGGACGGTCTCACTATTTGGACAGGTTTGATAAATCTATATCTGGAAGTAGTATATCTATATCTGGAAGTGAAAATTCAGTCATCACTAATATTGCTCTGCTCCAGATTTGTACAAAAACTGTAACTTTCCAAATCTCTTCAGCAATTCAGATTCTGATAAGATGTTGGATTAAAAGGGCTTTTCCAATTGGCATAGTCCCTTCTTAGGCAACCTTATAGCTCACTACGAGCCGGCCTCAGAGAACAGGGAGATGGCAGCGCTTGTGCGGTTCTCCTTGTTCATTTCTGTGTCAGTTCATACCGAGCTATGAGCTGGTCTCAGGATGGACTTTGCTAAATGGATAAAAACTTTTTTAACACTTATGGGGAATTGATTTACATCAGTGTTCTAGAAGAAAAGTCACTATTGTTGGTTTTGGGGTTTTTTTGCAAAAGAGGAATTTACACCTTACATTTTATACCAAGCTTGGCAATTCTTGAAAAGTGGGAAGGGTTTAGCAAAAAATGTGTAGCCTTCCATTGACTGGAAAATGTACTTAAATTTGCACTCAAAGTGGCACAAATCAAGATAGAAATCTACTCCAGGTTTCAAGTAGGTTAGATTCTTTTAGACAGTAAACAGCCACTGAAAAATACACCAATTTTTTTAAGCCATAATAAATTTGCTGCAATTTACTGCTTTGCATTTTTCATTAAGACAAACATATTTTCTGACATTCTTAATAGATTTCCCCCTATCTAATACTTAAACAGTTTAAACTTCGACTAGACAGTCTAAAAAAACCTCAAGAATTAACTACGCTAGTGCACAGTAACTGTAGGGTAAGCCCTAATTTCACTGGTTGGGTTCTAGAATCAAATCCACTGGTGGGCCCCAAGAATCAAGTCCATTAGTGGGCCCCATGAATCAGCACCACTGGTGGCTCCAAGAATCAACTTCACTGGTGGGCCCCAGGAATCAGCTCCACTGGTGGGCCTCAGGAATCCTCTCCACTGGTGGGCCTCACGAATCCTCTCACCTGGTGGCCCCCAAGAAACAACTCCACTGGTGGGCCCCAAGAATCAACTTCACTGGTGGGCCCCAAGAATCCACTCCACTGGTAGGCCACAAGAATTAGCTTCATGAGTAGGCCCCAAGAATCAACTTCACTGGTGGGCCCCAATAATCAACTCCACTGGTGAGCTCCATGAATCGACTTCACTGGTGGCCATAAGAATCGGCTCCACTGGTGGCCCCCCGAATCAACTCCACTGGTGGGCCCCAAGATCCAGCTCCACCGCTGGGCCCCACGAATCAGCTCCACTGGTGGCTCCAAGAATCAACCCCTCTGGTGGGCCCCTAGACTATTCTCTACTGGTGGGCCCCATGAATCAGCTTCACTGGTGGGCCCCAAGGATCAACTTCACTGGGGGGCCCCAATAATCAACTCCAATGGTGAGCTCCATGAATCGACTTCACTAGTGGCCATAAGAATCGGCTCCACTGGTGGCCCCCCGAATCAACTCCACTGTTGGGCCTCAAGAGTCAGCTCTACTGGTGGCCCAAAGAATCATCTCCCCTGGTGGACCTCAAGAACGGATTTCACTGGTGGGCCCCAATAATTAACTTCACTGGTGGACCCCAGGAAATCGGCTCCACTGGTGGGCACCAAAAATCAATTTTCCTAGTGGGCCCCAAGAATCAGGTCCACTGGTAGGCCCCAAGAATCAGCTTCACTGGTGGGCCCAATAATCAACTCCACTGATGAGCTCCACAAATAGACTTCACTGGTGCCCACAAGAATTGGCTCAACTATTGGGCCCCTAGAATTAATTCCACAATTAACTTCACTGGTGGGTTCCATGAAACAACTCCATTACTGTGATCCTAGATAACCCATCTGAAAAACACTCATGAATGTTAGTCCAGGTATCTACTAGTATCCTCAGTTTCTTACAGATTCAAGAACAATCTGCTCACTTTTTTCCACTGGCAGAAAGTTCATTTTCATCATGTAATTTCCAGTGTTACATACTTAGTCACACATCCTCAGCTTAGCTATGAAGACTGAAGTCCTTGTTGTGTGCTAGACCCTGGATTATATACTCATCTGCTTCTAAAGCCTCATTGATGTGACTCTGAATATTATCTTGGTTTGCTTTATTTCTAAGCTAAGCAATTCAATACAGCTTGACCTTACACAGATGAGAAGCGTGTCTTGAAACAAGAGAATTGCCTCTAAGAAAATACGATAGCGAAATGTATTATTGCTCAGGTAGAGCAACAAATAGACACATTAGGCAAATGTATAGATGTAGCTTTTGCATGGTAATAGCAGAGAGGGAAAAGAACTGGAGAAGCTAATCATAAAGCTGAAATAAGAAAGCCAGAACATGGGACTTTACCTGAATATCAAAAAGACTGAGATCATGACGACCACCAGAAACAAAGTCCACATTAAGATCAACAATGAAGAAATAGAAGTGGTCGACAGCTTCA
This sequence comes from Phyllomedusa bahiana, assembly GCA_025379985.1. Lineage (NCBI taxonomy): Eukaryota > Metazoa > Chordata > Amphibia > Anura > Hylidae > Phyllomedusa > Phyllomedusa bahiana. The sequence goes on along the minus strand of JAODAL010002103.1, from coordinate 74,220 downwards.
TTTTTCTTGGATCCCACATTAATCACAATAGTGGTTGGACACTGGGGCATGCAGCCATGCAGAGCAAGCAGCAATTTTGGGAGTGCAAGGATGCCTCAGTGACCACCAAAGACTGATCTCTGCCATTGTGTGTTACCAGTATCACCATATGATTGTGAGACATAGATGCTCATGAAAACAGACAAATCAATGCTTTGCGTTGTAGTGCTGTAGAAGTCTTCTACAAATTCCTCAAAAAGCTGGGATCACCAACAAAGATGTTCTTCATCGTATCAACTCAAAATTGTACCTGAAAGACAAGGAACAATGCCAAATAACTATTGTAGCCCTTTTCTATAGCTGTATGGACAATTGTACACCAAAACTTGACCCATTCTGCACAGTAACAGGCTCTCTTGGAATGTGATCTTTATTTGTAGCTGCCACCATGAGCCAATTTAATTAGCAATGGGCCCGACAAAACTGTTGCTGGCACTTCTCCTCTCACCAGCCCTTCCCCATTTGCTTTTTAAATATTGCATTGATATACCCACCCATCTAACAAAAATGGTCCAATGCTAAAATTCTGCTAAAGTAATCCTAAAACCTGTAATTGTTTCTGGGTTGGATTCTCTCAGTGCTGAACTTCATCCCAGATTTTGCTACTGAAAATTAAAAAGAAGTTGAAAATGATCTTTTTCCAAGATGGATCCGGCCACATGTCTTTAAATAAATGATGGGAAATATGTTCATGCATGGGCTCATTGTGTTGGATTGCAAATTGAAAGAAAATGTTATATGGTGGACAAGGCTGTCTAGAACTTGGTCCAAAGAGACCAACCATGTTTTGATGCTAGTGACATGCATACCATAGAGACATACCAACTACTACTATTGATAGACAGAGATAGTTGGGGTTTTAGGTCAAGATACCCCATCTCCTTTATCTATGGGTGCATCTTCATAAGGTTCTTCTCTCAAGTTAATATAATGTATGAAAATAAGAGAAAGGTGATGACAGAAAGCCAGCTGGAGACAACGTGCTACCACTAGGTTAACAATAGATTTGAAGTTGAGCTAAATCGATACTGGAGTCTAATAGATTGTAGGCACTTCAGCCTCTGTGCCTAAAGGAGGTGTGGGTTACTTACCATAAATCCTGGAGGTTGCTACTTTTTAAGCAGACTCAATAAGCAGTATCTGACATGTAGATTGGTGACGCACACAAAACCGCAGAAACAAGGCAGTGGGCAGAAATACAGGTCAGGTGGGTATGGGTCAAGTTAGATGAAGTTTAGCTGTAAGCAAGAGACATTCAGAGGTCAGAAGAGACAATAAAAAGCAGATGTGGTTCAATAACAAGAAGGGTTAATGCCAAATAAATGGACCCAAATGGACCACAGCAAGGGTTGAAGGTAGATTAGTATAACCCAGAGTATTGGAGGAAGACAGAAACATTTGACACGAAAAGGTTAAAATTGGGCACAAGTACACTTAAGAGGACTGACATATATGGCAGTCCTGAAGACAATGTGTAATGGGGAAATTGACAAGATAATTCGATTAAAAGTAAGATCAGCGACACAACCTGTCAGGGGATGGTATATGGTAAAATAGTGCTGGAATACAGGGGAATGTCTTGAGGATCTATACACCACTTCTGTCCCATAAGGTATAAATGGAGCCAGTTGCCAGATGAGGCCATATGTGTGTGTGACCTATGTAGTTGGACAGGGTACATCAGCCATATACAGTATGCTGAAGGGCGTGCCACCAATGGCCTGGCTCCTGAGGCTTGTGATTACCACTATATAAATTATCCATCAGTATAATTTAGACATAGTATGAACTGTTATTAAATAGCTTTATATCTGGAGTTACTATTTGATCTGTGTATGGTAGCATTATTTTAGCACTCTTTTTGTTACTTAGAAAACTGTATGAATGTTTTTGAGCACTATCCTGCATGGAAATGGCAATTAGGCACTACATGTTATAGGCATTGTGCATGTTTTTGGGCACTATCCTGTATGGTTATGGCAATAAGGTACTACATGTTATAGGTATTGTGCACTATGACATTAAACAATATTGAGGAGGGGTGCTGGGCACAGAAAGTACTACACCTAATATCAGTATTGCACTTCGAATTCGGGTTCATGTCAAATTCTACTCAAATGCAAACAGCCGTCACATGCCTCTAATTTACATAACCATAGAGAAGTGAACAGCTCTGAACAGTGATGTAAGTAGACTCCAACCAATCAGCAGCTGTAGAGGTGATGTCCCCATTCAGAAATGACAGAGTAAAAGCAGAAGAGTATGGATACGCTTTGCTGGAACTGGGGACCGGAGGAAGGTAAGTATAAGTTTATTTTATTGGAGCCCCAGGAGCTGCTGATATGATTTTTATAAGAAGGGAACCCTTTAACTTGCCGTTCTCCGACACCCCTCAGTGCCTCCTTACTCACTGCATTGCTCTAGATGTGGTATCACTATTGTAAGTGACATCATCCAGAAGGAACACTGCACCTTCAACAGCAAGGTAACATGGATTGGAAGTGAGGCCGCACAGTGAGCGAAGAGGAATCGGGGGTGTTGGAGAATGGTAAGTTAACCCTTAAAAGCCAGTAAATAACCCAAACCCTAAGCCCCTTTAGGTATATGGTTTGGAATAGAGTTCGGTTTAGGACAAGAGAACAAAATTGAGTTTGGAAAGTCCTGAACCCAAAGTGTTTCACAAGTTTGGTCAAGCCTATTTAAACCCAAAAAGTCCTACTCAAGCATCATTACCCAGTACCATGCAAAGTAAGGCTGTATGGTAAGGTCAGGAAACATAATTCCCATTCCTACTGAAAAAAGTTTGGGTAATATGGATCAACACCAGTCAGGGCCATATTTGCTTCTCGTTATGGCCCCTTCTATCCTCTAGAGGAAGACATTCAGAACAATACTTATTCAACTATTACCAAGAGACTTCTGGGATACACTATGCTACATGATAAATTTAAAGACACAGCAACCCTTTAGATTCTCATTTGAAGCCCACTGCTTTTCCATCAGGGTTTGGAAAAAAAGACAAATTGATTTGACACCAAAATCCGAATAATAAAACCAATGTCCTATAGTTCATGTATTGACTTTGAAGACTATTTCAATCTCGGGCCAAAACCATTAATCGCAAATTTATACTTAGTAAATGGTGTTTTCTACCTGTGGCCAGTTTAAGTCAAGGGGGCTATCAAGTTTCAGCCAGAAATTCTGCTATTTCTTCTTTTTTACTTTGATTTCAGGCAGATGTTTATATTGAAGTAGTGCTCAAAGAGCTTCACTTTCAAAGTAACATCAAGGAAAAAGAAAAGGGAAAGAAAATAAAGAGTACTTTAGCTTAAGCAATAACAGCTTGACCTTTTGTCCCAGTCTTTGGATCTGTAACCAATGCAGTAAGGAAGAGCCGCTGTCAAAAGATATTGTAACAATCTTCTTAAACATTTTAATTGTGTTTGTGGGATATAGTCATAAGAAATATCGCAGTCATTATGTAGAAGTGTTGAGTGCCAAGTCATTTTCCTATTATAGGGCAAATAGCTAAAAGCAATCACTTACCTAATGTAGAAAATAAGTACAAATGTGACAGCTACAGAGGTGTCCACTCTTACCTTTCCACAATTTTAGTAAGGATTCCAGTTTCTTATGATACAAATTCAATACATTATTACAACTTGCTAGCAAAGCCCTCAACAGGCTTCAGTGTACAACACAACCACTGGGTGGCCACATATAGACAGATATAGCATAAACAACTTCTGACAGAGTATTACCTAATCATGTGTTTTTGCCTTGGGACATATTCAGCCAAGAAGAATAGTAAAGAAATTACATCTGTAGGTAAAACTATCCAAGTATAGCTGGTACCCATATGTCCTAAAATATATGAATGTTGAGTCTAGGCACAAAAAGAAAGAGATCCATATATATTATGTCCCCAACTAAATTTAGATCACCTCGCAGTTGGTGGATGGATACTCACAATTTGATCAAAATGTTCACTGAGAAAAAAGAATTTCATAGATACTAGGGGCGATATGTATGAAACGTCAAATTTCATGTGCATTATAATGGCATAGAATGCGCCTGATTTATGAACCCGCTCTACAGCAGGTTATAAATCAGGTGCATTTTAGTGCTAGTATGGCATTTCTAGCTCAGGTAAATCACTTTGAAAGTGGTCTACCTTTTCCAGAAGTAACGCGCCTAGAATTGCCGTAGCCAAGCTATACATCTATAGCGTCGTATGGTTCTAGTACGCCCTGCCTCTTAAACGCCCCCTGAAATCAGGTGCATTACAAAGTGCTGCTTGCACTCTGTAATGCACCTGATTATGGCATTCGGGAGGCTTTTTGCTAATTCGCACAGAGCTGCGCCAATGTCGGGCTGAAAATACGCCATACTTCTGGCGCAGCCCCATTCATACATGTCCTCAAAGATGTAGCAGTAATGCAAGTTGAAATAGTTCATACATTCAGTGTACAGCTGTATACTTGCCTCTGCAGAGTGTTACTGTTTTATTTCTGTGAGTTTTCATTTGTGTTGCGGCCATGGCAGTGGGTATCAGCACCATTTATTTCACTTTGTTTGGAGGTGCTAACAATTCTTTCCATTTTTTATATGTTGTTTTGAGATGCTAACCATTTTTTTACATTTTTTATATGTAGACAGATGTAGCATAAACAACTCAGTATAGAGTACTGTGAAATCATATGTTTTCTTAAAGCTGGCTATGTCTGGCCACATAATTCAGGATATCTTGAAAGAAGAAGAAAAATGTAGGAAAGGACATATCTGTAAAATTTTACATTATTACCCAGTGAGTCCTCTCACCTAGTCAACCAGTGCCCTGTATGTACTAATGAGGGGCAAGAACAGCTGAACAGTTGTCTACAACTGGTTTGACTAATATTCCTGGTTATGTTTTCTGGCTCTTTTATAGGTTACACAGTGAATTTAAAGGGTGGCTACCTATCAGTGACACAGTTTTCTTACTTCTGAAGAGAGGTGATTTATTTCCTTTAGAACTGCAGTCTGTTGAAGGTTTTGCTAGCATTTAGCATTCGAATCCTGACAAATGGAATTACCTTGTGGAAAGGTAATAGTAATTGCCTCTAAAAAATTGTATGCAGACACTATAAAATTCAATAATAAATCAGTGTACAGTGAGTAGTGTTGCTTTTCGGCTTTGGGTCAATGTCAAATTTGACCCAAATGTAAGTGATTCATTCAGGTTGACCAAATGTTGGCAAAAAATCACAAACAAATTGACCCTAACCTAAAGTTGGGGCTAGGAGCAGCAGTTTTTTAATGAGTTTTTAAAGGTTAACCCACTATTTTGTGGTGTTACTTCAAATCCAATGTCACTAGCAAGAAGGGATGTTGATCTAGAAGTGATACTGGACCGAGGGTGCTGCAGAATGAAAAGTTCACCCTTAAATACCCAGGCTAGGATTAGAGTTATGTTTCCAGTTAGAGTTAAAGGGAACCTGTCACATAGGTTATGCCCCCCTTGCTGAGGACAGCACAAGCTAGTGTCAGACCTGCTGTTCCCAGCGCTGTGTCCCTTATTCTGTAAGATGCTGTAGTTTTAGAGTATTTACCCCTCAAATCTTATTTATGAGTAGGTGTTAGCCCCGCCCACCAAAGGCTAGCCCCACCCACCTGAAAGTTATTCACATGTTTCTACCTATTCAAAGTAATAGGTTTATCAGTTGAGGTGGGCGAGGCTATCCTCAGATGGGCGGGATTTAAAAAACTGACTCTTTGAATGACTCTTCGAATGACTCTTTGACTCACAGATTTGAGCATTAAATACACGAAAACTACAGCATCTTGCAGAATAAGGGACACAGTGCTGGAAACAGCAGGTCTGTCACTAGCTTGGCTGTCCTCAGCAAGGGAGGTATAATCTATGTGACAGATTCTCTTTAAGAGTAGAGTTAGGGATAGAGAAAGAGTTTTGGTTTGGGACATCCCGAACCTGATTTTTTTTCACAGTTTGGGTCAAACCAATGCTGTACCAAGTAGGAACCAGCAACACTTATAGTTGGGTCACCTAATTTAATTTTCTTTTTTTATTTAACTTAATAGATCACTAACCTTTTGGATAATAGAAAACCCATTATAAAGATTGTGTTATGATAATACCATAAACATATTTTCTTGCTCATTTTTGTTTTTTTATGTATAGATACACTACAGATTTCTATTTCCGTATCTTCATTTATTTTCCCAATAAGAATCAGATGAAACATTGTCTGCATTCAGATAAATGTCCCCAGCCGAGCATGTACCTGCCCCATTGGCTGCTCTTGTCGGGTCCAGTTCACTCCGACAGTGTCCCATTAGAGCAGGCTCACGCCTCGTGAACTAACCGTTCTTGAAGCTTTCCTTCCATCTGAATTTATCATAAATGTTTCAGCAGAGCAAAAGCCATTTCATAGTTGATGGGCTAGTCAGGTCTGAGGAATCTTGATGAGTTCTGAGACATAAGTGCCAAAACTTAGATGAATTACAATATTCCCAAGAAGATATATAATGAGTTAGTGAATTAGCTTCATTTGTGAAAGATTGTTAATAGGAAGACATCAGTTATATCAGATGTTCAGGCGAGAACAGAAGCTGTCTCATGCTCGTGGGGTTCCTTAACTCTTTTTTCTTTTCAATACTAACCAGGTAAAATTGATGACTGAGCCAAGAGCAAAGATTTCAGGTCTCTCTTCCTTAGTTTTTATTAGTTTAGATTTTTTTTATGTTTGGATTTCTAAAATTAAGAGGTAGTATTGCAAGAACTTGTCCCTGGTCCCTCTGAAATTGTTTTGACTGAACCTGATAAACAATTGTCCTGAACCTGAATTTTTTTCATTCTGACCTTAACCCTAATTCTAAAAGTAACTGTATCCATTGCCCAAATTTTGGGTTAGGTTTAGGGGTTTTGACTGACTTGTATTTGTTAAAGGGGTTTTATCGTTACAAAGATCATGTCTCAGATTATGGGGACAGTAAAAATAAGCACTTTTGTAATTGGGTTGCATTACCTCTGTCACTTGGTTTAGCAGATATCAGCTTCGCTGTAAATCTGTCTTCTATCTCTGCTGTTGCTGGTCAGAACGCCCCCTGGTCGATTCCAGTGCCCTAGACACGCCCCCTGCACTGTGATTGGCTGGCTGACATTTCATTCAGCCTGTTGGGATACGCCCCTAGAAGGAAACGTCATGGCCATGCCCCTGTGCTGTGATTGGCTGCCTGCACACTCTGTGTTTACTCCCCTCTGAGCTGTTAAATCGATAGTGAAACCAGAGTCTGCTGGCTCTATGTACATCTCAGCTCTAGGGGGAAGGATCTGGGCAATTACTCCCTGTTTAAAGGGCTTTTGCCAAGAGGTTGATTCACCTCCTCACAGGTTCAGTCCTTAAGCTGCTACTTTGAAAAGAGGGCGTTCTGTTCCTCAGATCGAATGCAAGCCCCCTCCTTATGACGTCATCATCTGTAGTGTATAACATAAGGATTCAACACTGTGTCAGTATGAGCTGCTTGTGTAGTGCAGTGCATAGGTGATCAGCTTGGCAAGACAGAGGTTGGGAGTTCAAGCCCCATCATTTTTATTTATTTTTTTTCTTTTATAAAATTGTGCACAAATGTAAAGATATGAAAATATATGTGTAGACATCTATAATTTTATATATATATACACACACACACAGAAAGCTCTCCTTAATAGTGTCCCATCCTCAAGTCACACCAAACACTTCCAACAATGTGATACAATGCATATACTCTCGGGGACGAGACATGATATAGGGGAGCTATGTATGTGTATATATATCATTATAGAGATTGACATAATATATTTTAGGCTCTCTACATATGATGTAGAAATTTAGGGGGGGGGGGGATATACCCTGTTGGGGACTAGAACTCCAAACCCCTTCATTGTAAAACCAACACTCTACCGCTACACCATCAGCCCAAGGCAATTACAGGCTGAGCAGGTTCTTCTCTCAAAGCTGATTTGCTTCTCCACCCACTGTTTTCACTCATATCACTGACAGCAAGCAGAGATCTTTACTTGAAGCTGACATTTGTCCTTGTAGTTGAGTAAAGGTCTCTGCCTGTTGTCAGTAAAATTTGGTTGAAAACCACTAGAACAGAAGTTAAAGCTGCTGGCTTTCAGTGTGTAAACTAAGAGATATAATAGATATAATAGGTGCTTGCTGCAGCTTGTGGAGCCTCAAGGCTGCAGACATAAGCATGCAGGAGGCTACAGAGCTGTTATATCCAGACAACCCTCTGCATCCCCTGCTTCAAACAAAATGATGATGTCACAGTTCTTCAGTGAGGACAGACACGCCTCGTGGGAGGGGAGACACGCCTGCTGGGAGGAAGAACACGCCCCTGGATTTCATACTCAATCTGAGAAAATTAGCAGAACAGCACGAGCAGCTCAAACGATAAATCCCCTTTAATTATCCTCTCCACAGTGCTTTCAGCCCAGCAGTGCTTTTAGTCCGACGTCACTTCTGGTCCAACATCCATTTTGGTCGAATGTCACAATGCTTTTGGTGCATTGGGGCTCTTTGACTAATATCACTTCCACTCCAACGTCACTTTCGATCCAATATCACTTCCATTCTAATGTCACAAAGTTTCTTATCCATCCTTGCTCTTGGTCTAATGTCACTTCCTCTACGGCTCCACTTTTGTTCCGGCGTCACATCCCTAGTGTGATTCGTGAAGTCATGATGTCAGATTAGAAGTGACAACGGACTCGAGCACCACCAGATCAGAAGTGCTGCAGAATGGTAAACTAAGCATTACAATCCAGTAAAGGTTTATGGACATGGTTGATTCTGTGGTGACGAATGCCACAAATTAATTCAGGCCAACCCAAATCAAATTGAATGGATTTAGGTCAAATTTGATAAGAAAGTGCCTTTTAGACTTGGTTGAACCTAAAGATTGATTCAAGAAACCCTCAATCTCGACACAATTATTCATTCAGATGCTGAGGCCGCAATTGCAACAGCATCTAAACGGTTAAACAGCAGGGATTGGAGTCGGCTTCATTCCCAGCTGTTAGCGGCAGGTGCCAGCTGTAGTAATCTAGATACAAAATAGGGTCACGCACACCTCAATAGCATAAAGGTGGTTGGGTGCAAGGTGGAAAAAGCGATTAATAGTATAGATATATATATATCCACTGCACACCATAGGATAATTGAATGCATAAAAGGTATTTATTAATATATACAGGATAATTATATATTTTATAGCATATCAAAGGGAAGTTGCAACAAAGTTTTCAACAGCATTATACAACCAGTGTGTTTTTACATATAAAATATGGATGTCAATATTAGACAATAAGGATGTATATACTAGACGTTTCAAACATGTGTCCTTTTCAGAGACAATCCACTGTGGCAGGATATAGAGATTTGGGAATGAAAATGTCACTGTCAAACCTTGTAGGAAAATGAAGAAACAAGATTATAGGGGATATAGGGATATGCGCTCCGGTACCCATGTGCCTACGGAGCCTGCTATATCCCCTATATCTTGTATACCTCATTTTACAGGTGACATTGACATTTTCATTCCACATTCTTATCCCCCCACAAGTGGATGTCTCTTGAAAAAGGCACACGCCGAAACATCGTCTAGTATATGACATCCATATTTTTTGTAAAACACCTGGTTGATAGTGCTTGTTGAACTTTGTTCACTTCCCTTTGATATAAGCTAAAAAAAAACAGCTATGCCTGTATATATGTACAGTGGTGGCCAAAAGTATTGGCACCCCTGCAATTCTGTCAGATAATACTCAGTTTCTTCCTGAAAATGATTGCAATCACAAATTCTTTGGTATTAATATCTTCATTTAATTTGTCTTCAATGGAAAACCAAAAAAGAATTGTCATAAAGTCAAATTGGATATAATTTCCACCCCAAACATAAAAAGGGGTGGACAAAAGTATTGGCACTGTTTGAAAAATCATGTGATGCTTCTCTAATTTGTGTAATTAACAGCACCTGTAACTTACCTGTGGCACCTAACAGGTGTTGGCAATAACTAAATCACACTTGCAGCCAGTTGACATGGATTAAAGTTGACTCAACCTCTGTCCTGTGTCCTTGTGTGACCACATTGAGCATGGAGAAAAGAAAGAAGACCAAAGAATTGTCTGAGGACTTGAGAATCCAAATTGTGAGGAAGCCTGAGCAACCTCAAGGCTACAAGTCCATCTCCAAAGACCTGAATGTTCCTGTGTCTACCGTGCGCAGTGTCATCAAGAAGTGTAAAGCCCATGGCACTGTGGCTAACCTCCCTATGGCACTGTGGCTAACCTCCCTATGGCACTGTGGCTAACCTCCCCATGGCTCTGTGGCTAACCTCCCATGGACAAGTTGCGAACGCTTTCCCTAAATGCGACTGTGGCCTAACCTCCAACAAGTTGGCTACTGTGGGTAACCTATCCTATGGCAACTGTGGCTACATCCTCCTAAGGGACTGATGGCTTAAACCTCCCCATGGCACTGGGGCTAACCTCCCTAGATGTGGACGGAAAAGAAAAATTGACGAGAGATTTCATCGCAAGATTGTGCGGATGGTGGATAAAGAACCTCGACTAACATCCAAACAAGTTTAAACTGCCCTGCAGTCCGAGGGTACAACAGTGTCAACCCGTACTATCCGTCGGCGTCTGAAATAAAAGGTACAGAATGGTAGAATAACCAGAAAAAAACAACTACTTACCCCGAGACATAAAAAAGCCAGGCTGGAGTTTGCCCAATCTTACCTGAGAAAGCCTAAAACATGTTTTGGAAGAATGTTCTCTGGTCAAATGAGACAAAAGTAGAGCTTTTTGGGAAAAGGCTTCAGCATAGAGTTTACAGGGAAAAAAAGAGGCATTCAAAGAAAAGAACACGGTCCCTAGAGTCAAACATGTCGGAGGTTCCCTGATGTTTTGGGGTTGCTTTGCTGCCTCTGGCACTGGACTGCTTGACCGTGTGCATGGCATTATGAAGTCTGAAGACTACCAACAAATTTTACAGCATAATGTAGGGCCCAGTGTGAGAAAGCTGGGTCTCCCTCAGAGGTCATGGGTCTTGCAGCAGGACAATGACCCAAAACACACTTCAAAAAGCACCAGAAAATGGTTTGAGAGAAAGCACTGGAGACTTGTAAAGTGGCAGCAATGAGGCCAGACCTGAACCCCATAGAAGACCTGTGGAGAGATCTCAAAATGGCCGTTTGGAGAAGGCACCCTTCAAATCTCAGGGACCTGGAGCAGTTTGCCAAAGAAGAACGGTCTAATATTCCAGCAGAGCATTGTAAGAAACTCATTGCTGGTTACCGGAAGCCGTTGTTCGCAGTTATTTTGGCTAAAGGTTGGGCTACCAAGTATTAGGCTGAGGGTGCCAATACTTTTGTCCGGCCCATTTTGGAGTTTTGTGCGAAATGATCAATGATTTGATTTTTGTTTAATTCTCTTTTGAGTTTTTTCATTGCAAGCAAAATAAATGAATATATTAATACCAAAGAATTTGTGATTGCAATCATTTTCAGGAAGAAACTGAGTATTATCTGACAGAATTGCAGGGTTGCCAATATTTTTGGCCACCACTGTAAATAAATAAATACCCTTTTTGCATTCAACTATCCTTATGGTATTATATACACTCACCGGCCACTTTATTAGGTACACCTGTCCAACTGCTCGTTAACACTTAATTTCTAATCAGCCAATCACATGGCGGCAACTCAGTGCATTTTAGGCATGTAGACATGGTCAAGACATCTCCTGCAGTTCAAACCGAGCATCAGTATGGGAAGAAAGGTGATTTGAGTGCCTTTGAACGTGGCATGGTTGTTGGTGCCAGAAGGGCTGGTCTGAGTATTTCAGAAACTGCTGATCTCCTGGGATTTTCACGCACAACCATCTCTAGGGTTTACAGAGAATGGTCCAAAAAGAAAAAACATCCAGTGAGCGGCAGTCCTGTGGGTGGAAATGCCTTGTTGATGCCAGAGGTCAAAGGAGAATGGGCAGACTGGTTCGAGCTGATAGAAAGGCAACAGTGACTCAAATAGCCACCCGTTACAACCAAGGTAGGCAGAAGAGCATCTCTGAACGCACAGTACGGCGAACTTTGAGGCAGATGGGCATTCAGCAGCAGAAGACCACACGGGTGCCACTCCTTTCAGCTAAGAACAGGAAACTGAGGCTCCAATTTTGCCCAAGTCTCATCGAAATTGGACAGTAGAAGATTGGAAAAACGTTGCCTGGTCTGATGAGTCTCGATTTCTGCTGCGACATACGGATGTAAGGGTCAGAATTTGGCCAAAACAACATAAAAGCATGGATCCATACAGCCTTGTATCTACGGTTCAGCTGGGTGGTGGTGGTGTCATGGTGTGGGGAATATTTTCTTGGCACTCTTTGGGCCCCCCTTTGGGAAACCCAAATTTAGCATCGTTGCAACACCCTTGTGGAATCTATGCCACGAAGAATTGAGGCAGTTCTGAAGGCAAAAGGGGGTCCAACCCGTTACTAGCATGGTGTACCTAATAAAGTGGCGGTGAGTGTATATACTATATATATATATATATATATATATATATATATATATATATATATATATATATATATATATATACCCAGCTGTAATAATCAGCTGGCACTTGCTGGGTGTAGGATTGAACAGCACTGACATGTATATTGAGTTAAACTGTGGTCTTTGTAGTGAAAAAATCTACTTTTATCTTATAAGAATCTGAGCCACAAGTGTTCACTGTCCTTGATTTTGCCAGCACTGTCCCCATCTGACTTGATTAACAACCCCTTTGCTGTCTGACATTGCCCAGACTTTGACTGTCAATTAAGTCTAAGGAGAAGATACAAGGCAGATGAGTGGAAGAGAGTGGAAGAGAGTATATGTAGCTGCAGTGATAGGGTCCATTCAATGGGCATCTTGGCTCATTTTCATATAAAAAGTGCATTTTCTCTAAAACAAAGAGTTCACCTTAATTTAGATTTGCTTGTTATTGTGGTTCAAGCCCCAACCTGGTGCTGTATCTTAATGGTAAAACGTCCTCTGACAGATACTTATACACATTGTATACACTCATTCTGATTTAATAAAGAGGGCTTCCTTTTTCAGGTTCCTCAACCTCAGCTACAAATAATGTCTTCGTTCTGAAGGACTTGTCCTGTCTTGAATTATATAACAGAAAATCCATTGATGTGAATGAAAACTTTATAATGCAAAAATTCTCCTGTGGTGGCGCTGTAGAGAAATGAAACATTTACTACCAGGTTTCTCCACGGAAAACAGCTGATTGCTGGGGATCTCATCGGATGGAGACCTTATGATCTGCTTCTTGTCAAAACAAGAGGAATTATACAAAGTGGAAACCCCCTTTAATCAGATAAAAAAAATAATAATAATAATTTACCATGTAGTAACAATTTTATATAATTTGTTAAAGGGGTTGTCTCACTACAAAGAATAGCTTTCAAAATGTAGGTAACACTAAATGAAGACATTTTCCAAATACATTGCTTTGTTCATCTTTTTTGTTAAGGAGCTACAAGTGATTTTATCACCTTCGTGGCTCTATTTGGTTCCCCCAGTGACTGACCTGTTTACTCTTTTCTCCCCTGCTGTTTGTTCTATGTGATAGCAGGGAGTGATGTCATCACACAGAGTGAGAGCATGTGTGTTATCTGAACTTTCAGACAAAAGCTAGTAATTACTGCTGTTTACTTTAGATAAATCTCCTGCAGAAGTTTCAGAGAAGCTTCTAAGCTAATCGACAGTAATTAGCAGACTGAAAACACTAAGTGGACTACACGGAGTGAATGCATAGAGCTCATATGCTAATTACAGACAGTCTAACCAGGAAGTGACAGGATGCATCTATGAAACTCCGAGGGGAGACAACCCCTTTAAGAATAATGAAGCCCTATACAAACTTACATAGTTTAAATGATCCTTCTTCTTCTTCTTCATTATTATTTTTATTTATTTTTAAAGCGCGATTCGGTCCAGGGCACTGTCCATCAAAAGAGGCGTACATACAGAAGACCAAACAAACTAAAACACTTGAAAGGGTTTTGCCACCATCTCATTTCATACCTCCTGTATCCTGTTCTGCAGCTCTGTGTGCTCAGAAGGGGGCGTGTGTGATTTTGATCAAAACATGTGAACTAAGAACCTCAAAGTTTTTTCATGTATTGTAGATAGCATAAAGGCTTTTTTTGCAGGTTTCCATGTTTTGTTTGATAGCTCCAAAAATATTTTAGACGCAAAATATACCAAAAAAACAGCACTTGTGTATTGGGACATGTTGCTCTTAATGAATAACCACTGGTACAGAGGGAGAGAGGACCCTGAATGTGAGAGCTTACACTCTGCAAGAGAGAAGGAATGAACTAGAAGGTGAGAAGCAGACATGTTTGTAGGGGCAGCGGGGTTACTATAGGTTATAGGCTCCTGAAGAGATGGGTTTTTTTAGGTTTCTTTTGAAGCTAGTGAAGGTGGAGGAGAGTCTGATGTGCTGCAGTAGTGAGTTATTACATGAAAAAAAACAACATGAGACCCAGTCTCCACCTGGATACATCACAGAGTAACACCAAACCTCATGAATAGCAACCAATATAGTGCAAACCCTCAAAAGTACTTAAAACTTTTAATATTAAATATTACTAAATTATCATAGATAGACAATGGACAAAGACAAATCTATCCTTCCCCTTTACCTAACGCAGAGGAATAAAAAAAGACAGATACCCTGCCTAGACAGACGGGGCAACTGTCCCAACAAGGGCTACCCCGTACAGGAACCTGTCCCTCTAAAGATCGACCTTTATAGGGACAGGTTCCTCCACGAGATTGCCCTTGTTGGTGGGGTTTCCCTGTCTGTCTAGGAAGGGTATTTGTCTACTTTTTCTTCCTCTGCCTTAGGTATAGAGGAAGGATAGATTTGTCTTTGTCCAGTGTCGATCTATAATATTTGTACGATATTCAATATTAAAAGTTATGTTTTAAGTGAGTTATTATATGATTGAAAAGCCCATCTAATCTGTGAGGGGTGTATCTGCCAGCATAAGGTAAATAGATCCCCTCTTAGGTATATATGTATATAAGTCCCATCTTTAGTTACGTTGGTATGTAAGTGCTCTCCATCATTATGTAGGTATATAGGTCCCCTCAGAGTGAGGCAGGTATATAGGTCCCCTCTCTAGTTAGGCATATATTTAGGTCCCCTCATAGTTAAGCAGGTTTATAGGTCCCCTCTAGTTAGGCAGGTACAAAGGTCCCTCCATAGTCAGGTAGGCAGGTACATAGGTCCCCTCATAGTTAGGCAGGCACACAGGTCTCCTCTATAGTCAGATAGGCAAGTGCATAGGTCCCCTCATAGTTAGGTAGGTACATAGGTTTCCTCCATAGTCAGAAAGGCACCTCTTCATAGGTAGGTAAGTTTATACATTGCCAATGAGAAAAATAATAAAAATAATACTTACCTTCCTCTTTCCCATGCTGAGTGCCTTGTTTACTGTTGTGCAGAGCAACAGTAGTTTTTTTTTTTTTTTAATGAGCAGTCATCGGTGCTCTGGTCCGGAGAAGGTTTGGGGCAGCCGACATTTTATCCGGGGCACAAGCTGGATGGGGTGGATGGGATCATCCAGCAAGACAGTGTGACATATCACACGGCTAGAAATGTCCAACATTGGTTGCAAGAGCAGGACCAAGGCTTTCTTATATTACCCTGGTCCCTCTTTCCCCAGACTTAAACCCAATTGAGCATGTGTGAATGGTGGTGTTGGCTCTATGGCTCCTCCAGCAGCTGTGTGGCCCCTGGATGGTGGTATTTGCTCTATGGCTCCTCTAGCAGCTGTGGGAGCCCCTGGATGGTGGTGTTGGCTCGATCGACCCTCCAGCAGCTGTGGGGCCCCTGGCTAGTGGTGAGGGCTCTCTGGCCCTCTAGCAGCTGTGGGGCCCCTGGATGGAGGTGTTAGTTCAATAGACCCTTCAGCAGCTGTGGAGGCCTCTGGATGGTGGTGTTGGTTCTATAGACCCTCCAGTGGCTGTGGAGCCCCTGGATGGTGGTGTTGGCTCTATGGCCCCTCAAGCAGCTGTGGGGCCCCTGGATGGCGGTGTTGGCTCTATGGGCCCTCCAGCAGCTGTGGGAGCCCTGGATAGTGGTGTTGGCTCTATTGACCCTCCAACAACTTTGGGGCCCCTGGATAGTGGTGTTGGCTCTATCGACCCTCCAGCAGCTGTGGAGCCCCTGGATGGTGGTGTTGGCTCTATCGACCCTCCAGCAGCTGTGGGGCCCCCTGGATAGAGGTGTTGTCTCTATGGCCCTCCAGCATCTGTGGGGCCCCGGATAGTGGTGTTGGCTCTATGGCCCTCCAGCAGCTGTGGGGCCCCCGGATGGTGGTGTTGGCTCTATGGCCCCTCCAGCAGCTGTGGAGCCCCTGGATAGTGGTGTTGTCTCTATGGCCCACCAGAAGCTGTGGGGCCCCTGGATAGTGGTGTTGGGTCTATAGACCCTCCAGCAGCTGTGGGTGCCCTGGATGGTGGTGTTGGCTCTATGATCCCTCCAGCAGCTGTGGGGCCCCTGGATAGTGGTGTTGGCTCTATGGCCCTCCAGCAGCTGTGGGGCCCCTGGATGGTGGTGTTGGTTCTATAGACCCTCCAGCAGCTGTGGGAGCCCTGGATGGTGGTGTTGGCTCTATTGACCCTCCAACAACTTTGGGGCCCCTGGATAGTGGTGTTGGCTCTATCGACCCTCCAGCAGCTGTGGAGCCCCTGGATGGTGGTGTTGGCTCTATCGACCCTCCAGCAGCTGTGGGGCCCCCTGGATAGAGGTGTTGTCTCTATGGCCCTCCAGCATCTGTGGGGCCCGGATAGTGGTGTTGGCTCTATGGCCCTCCAGCAGCTGTGGGGCCCCCCGGATGGTGGTGTTGGCTCTATGGCCCCTCCAGCAGCGGTGGAGCCCCTGGATAGTGGTGTTGTCTCTATGGCCCTCCAGAAGCTGTGGGGCCCCTGGATAGTGTTGTTGGTTCTATAGACCCTCCAGCAGCTGTGGGAGCCCTGGATGGTGGTATTGGCTCTATGAACCCTCCAGCAGCTGTGGGGCCCCTGGATAGTGGTGTTGGCTCTATGGCCCTCCAGCAGCTGTGGGGCCCCTGGATGGTGGTGTTGGTTCTATAGACCCTCCAGCAGCTGTGGGAGCCCTGGATGGTGGTGTTGGTTCTATGGCCCCTCCAGTGGCTGTGGAGCCCCTGGATGGTGGTGTTGGCTCTATGGACCCTCCAGCTGCTGTGGGATACAGTCAGCTCCAGGTACCTGTGAAAACCTGCCAGGACCTTATTGAGTCACTCCCAGCCTGTCTAGCTGCTGTCACTCTGGATAGGGTCATCACAATGTGACTCAGCTGTGTATATTCCATTGAAACAAAATAAATTAAATACATTTTAAGAGGTTGAAAATTGACCTTTCCCAAGGCAGATACACAAAATTAAGTATTAATCCACATATTCACTTTAAATACATGAATCCAGTAACCAGTGATTTCCATGATCTAGTCCTTTTATATAAAGTTTCTCCTCACATCAAGCTCATGCAGTCATGGAAACAGCTTTGCTCTGGCCCTACATTCTTCATCCGAGAAGTGACTGCCATGAGCTGCATTACATTAATGATGGCTAACGATCCCTATGCAGACGCTGAATGCTGGAGACTCATTGGCTGGATGCTTGGGTTTATTATGCCTTTCACGCTATAGATCACTTTGCTTTGCTTTATTTGATATATTAATAAATTATAGATATATTTCCTGTGGGGAAATATTATGTATCTTTGCCTTTGGGGGTCCATGTATAAAAATAGCATTAGAGAAGACATATACTGTAAATCCTTGTCTGCTTACAGTAGTTTATTAGTTCTAGTAGATGCCATAAAAATTGGCGCCTATACTTAGTCTTTTTGAAGTCATTGTAAGATGCTTTTACTATACTTTAATTTTACATTTCATTTCTATAGCACCAACACATTTCTCAGGACTGTATAGAATAAGATAATTCCAACAATAAGAGCTTACAAGAGCTCACAGTCCACGAGAAAACAAGGGATAATAAATGTGTTGATTTTGTACGAATCCGACCATCTTTTATATTTCCTTGAAAAGAATTACAAAATCACCCCAGTTGATTGATGTATTTAATTTGTAGCAAAACCACAAATCACAAAAAGAGCACAGAACATTGCTTGCTAGGTGAACATTCTGCTTCCAGACACAACCCTCACATACATGGAAGGAAATAAGTTCAAGGGGTCCTCTCACTACAAAGATTAGCTTTCAACATGTAAGGAACGGTAAAAGAAGACTTTTTCCAAATATATTGCTTTGTTTATTTTGCTTTGTTGAGGAGATAAGAGAGATTTTATCTGCACTGAGTGACCACAGGTCTCTCTGGTTACTGCTTTTCAAACTTGAACTCTCGCCCGAGGGTACTTGACCACTATGGGGCGCGATTGTCATTACATCCTTCTGGATTGTATAATGCGTGGCACCGTTTCTGATTCACTTAGATGCCGCGGCTACAATCGCAGCAGCATCTACAGGGTTAAGCAGAATGGAACAGGCTTTGTTCTCTGCTGTTACCGGTGGGTGTATTAGCAACCTCCTATGTAGCTACCTAAACCTACTGGCACCATGGCATAAATTTTCATCATGTGTTATTAAGGAGTTAAACCTATATTTGGCTTACTTTTCATACCACAATTTGGGCAAAGATCATGTCGCATCGTGGTCATGGTTCCTTTCCAGCAAAACCACACCCCAATGTGTGCAAAAAAGTGTCTATAGCCCGTACTAAATGGTGCATTTGAAGAAACTTTCTGCACAGGCACAATAGTAAATGAAGGCCATGGTTTTGTGTCCTTAAGATTTGTGCATCTGATAAAGTAAAGACGCTGGTGACATTGTCTAAGGGTAAGGATAGTACTATTCTTACCTAGGGTTGTATATCCAATCATCCAACTAATTTCTCTGCATGTATAGATATGTATTTACTTTATTCATTTACACAGCACTGTTATATACCACAGCACTGTACATAGATTGTCACCTTTCACATTGGTCCCTGTCCCCATTGGGGCTCACAAGCTACAGTACCTCACAAAAGTTAGTACACCCTTCACATTTTTGAAAACATTGAATGATATCTTTTCATGGGACATCACTGAAGATATGACACTTTGATGCAATGTAAAGTAGTCAGTGTACAGCTTGTATAACAATGTAAATTTGATGTGCTCTCAAAATAACTCAGTATACAACCATCAATGTCTAAACCGCTGGCAACAAAGTGAGTGCACCCCAAAGTGAAAATTGACAAATTTTGCCCAGTTTGCCATTTTCCTTCCATGATTTCATGTGACACGTTAGTGTTGTAAAGTCTTAGGTGTGAATGGGTTTGTTAAATTTGGTGTTATCTCTCGCACACTCTCTCATACTGGTCACTGGAAGTTCAGTGGCAAAGAACCAAACCTATGTTTCTATTTTTTTCTTTATCAATGCTCAAACCGGATTGAGGTTTCTCTTTTATTTATTTGCACTGTTTGACTAATTACTAAGGATTACAGTGGACGGGCTTAGAATGACAGCACCTGGGGTTTGAACACTCAGTAGCTGCCTGAGAGGAGAGGTGCAGTCTGAGCATGTGCGACCAGGACTGAGGAGCTCTCAGCCCAGATTGTATCCCCAGGAGACAAGCTGTAAACAATGAGCGCTAAAGGAGAAGCTAAAACAAAAACGGTCCGGAATTTGTAATAATGATGAATGGTGAAAATATTTGTTATTTCATTTGCAAGCTTTAATTTTACTTCGTGGCAAAACCCCTTTAAAGCGACATGTCAGAAACTTGGCAGCGCCGTGACAGATTTTAGGTGCATTAATGAGTGTAAAGTCCGATCCTCTCAAAAATCTGGTGTCAGTTATACCTTGCATAGTAAACGTAATGTACCTAAATATGCGTAATGCGCCTAAAAAGGCGCATTGCCAAATCGCAGCACTTAACATATCATTGATAGTGTATTTAATGTACCTATCGAGGCGCATTGCGTAACGGAGGTGTATAACATAGAACACGGCAAAAAACTGTCTGAGGATGTGAAAAAAGAATTGTTGCTCTACAAAAAGCTGGTCTAAGTCATAAGAAGATTTCCAACATCCTGAAACTGAGCTTCAGCACAGTGGTCAAGAGCACACACATATTTAACAAGACAGATTTCACTCAGAACAGGCTTTTCTATGGTAATCCAAAGAAGTGAGTGTGTGTGCTCAGTGTCATATCCAGAAATGAGTGCTGCCAGCATTACTGAAGAAGTTAAAGTGGTGTGAATTCAGTCTGTCAGTGTTCCAACCATATGCCGCACACTGCATCAAATTGGGCTGCATGACTGTTGTCCCAGAAGGAAGCCTCTACTAAAGATGATGCACAAGAAAGCCTGCAAACAGTTTGCTGAAGACAAGCAGACTATGGATTACTGGGACCATGTCCTCTGCTCTGGTGGTGATGGAGTCAACCAGGTGAGGAGTACAAAGACAAGTGTGTCTTGCCTACAGTCAAGCATGCTGGTGTGCAGGGGCGTTGCTAGGGTCCTAAAACATCCGGGGCTCGGGCCCTATGTGTTTTTCCCGCCTCATTGTGAACTGCGGATGTTTTTTTTACAGAGAAAAACCTTCTGTTCCTGTCACTAATTTTCTGCACATCCCACACAAAATCCCGTCCATCTCCTCAGCAGTCACTGTTCAGTAAAAATCACCAAAGACAAATTTACTTTTTCAGAACTTCTCACCTTCATATGACAATACCCTAAAAAAGTCACCAAATAATCCACCCATACATGGAGCAAATCTACCAGACAAGTGATTGTGACTAAAAACACCTACAAAACCAAGACCCAAAAACTATTACTACTTAAGGCTCAATATTCCTGCCCGACCCTTTACCGAACGCGACCCACAACTGGGACTACCAGCTGTACACAGGCTCTGATTACATATACCACGGCCATACAGTGACCAGATAGTGGTAGATACTAGTTGTATGTAGCTCTGCAGACATATAAGTGATTTCCTGCTGTTACATTTAGTAACTCACCGGACGTTTTTCTGATCAGCTCGATTCACTTTCCTTTTCTTCTCCATCCGGTTCACACCTTCATGCTAAATTTCTCCCGGCCAATACTCGTCCCTGAGGATTTGGACACAAATATCTTAGAATCCTCACATTTCCAGCAACTCCTTAATTTTAGTATGCAGTCCCTCAGTTAGGTATATAGGGGCACTGAAGCAGTATATGGGGCCACAGGGAGGAATATGGGGGCCACAGGGAGGTATATGGGGGCCACAGGCAGCATATGGGGGCACTGAGGCAGAATATAGGGGCACATGCAGTTATAGGGGCACTGAGGCAGGTTATAAGAGCACTGAGGCAGGTATATAGGGGCACTGAGGCAGTATATAGGGCCACAGGCAGGTATAGGGGGGCACAGGCAGGTATAGGGGGGCACAGGCAGTATATGGGGCCACAGGCAGGTTTTATAACGGGTCAAAATTAGGCAGGTTTAAATATGGGCCACAGGCAGGGATATGGGGGGCCAGGCAGGTATATTGGGGGCCCCCAAGGCAGGTTTAATATGGGGCCCCTAGGCCCGTATATAGGGGGCACAGGCAGTAAATATGGGGGGCCACAGGCCAGGTATATAATATAAGGTCATTGAGGCAGTATATGGGGGCAAGGCAATTGAGGCAGGGATATGGGGCCCACAAAGGGCCCGGGTATAAGGGCCCACTTTGCGAGGCAGTATAATGGGGTTGGCCAGCAGAAAGGGACTGGCAGTTTTAATGGGAGCCACAGGCAGGTTTTAAATTGGGGGCACAGGCAGGTATTGGGGGGCACAGGCAGGTATATGGGGGCACCGCCAGGTATATCGGGGCACAGGCATCATATGGGGGCCCCAGGAGGGTATATGGGGGCCACAGGCAGGGATATGGGGGCCAAGGCAGTAAATGGGGGCACAGGCAGTATATGGGGTCACAGGCAGTATATGGGGGGCCCCAGGCAGGTATTAAAGGGCACAGGCAGCATATGGGGGCCACAGGCAGGCATTATTGGGGCACAGGCAGTATATAGGGGGCCACAGACAGGGATATGGGGGCCACAGGAAGCATTTTGGGGGCAAAGGCAGGGATATGGGGGCAAGGCGGGCAAAGGGGGATGGCAAATAGGGGTACAGGCAGTATATAAAGGGAGTCAAGGCCTGGGCAGGTAAACGCTATAAAAAATTAACAACATTAATACTCACCTTAATCCCCCGGCGAGGGGGCTCCGTCCTCTTCAGCCCGCGCTCCTCCGGCCAGCTCCTCGGGGCACGGCCTATGACGCGCTGTGCGCCCGAGGACAGGCAGCGTCGCGATGACGTGATGTCTTCGCGACGCTGCCGGCTGAGGGCACGGGGCCGCGGCGGGGCCTCAGCGCTGTGAGGACCCGGCAGCCCTGCGGGGAGGACCTGCGGTCCTACACTGTCTGCGGGGCAGGGAGCGCTCGCTCTCTGCCCCGCAGAAGCCCTCAGCTGTGTGTGCGTCCAGCGGACGCACATGCAGCTGAAGAGCCAGTCGGTGCTCCCTGGCCCAGCCAGAGGCCTGGAGCCCGGGAGACTCGGGGCACAGGGGGTTTTATTCGGGGCCCGAAACCCCGAAATAAAACAGCCTAGCGACGCCCCTGCTGGTGTGAGTGTCATGGTATAGAGCTGCATGAGTGCTTTCAGCTGTGGAGAGCTACAGTTCATTGAGGGAACCATGAATGCCACATGTACTGTGACATACTGAAGCAGAGCATGATCCCCTCCCTTATGGACCGCAGGGCAATATTCCAACATGATACTGACCCCAAACACCTTCAAGGCGACCACATACTTGCTAAACAAAATGAAGGTAAAGGTGCTGGACTGGCCAAGCATGTCTCCAGAACTAAATCCTATTGTGGGGCCTTCTTAAATGGAAGGTGGAGGAGCGCAAGGTCTCTAACATCTACCAGCTCCGTGATGCCGTCATGGAGGAGTAAAAGAGGATTCCAGTGGCTGCAACATGTGAAGCTCTAGTGACCTCCAAGTCCAAAAGGGTTAAGACTGTGTTGGAAAATAAAGGTTGAAACACAAATATTGACACTTAGGGCCCAATTTGTTCATTGTCATTTAGAAGTGTACTCACTTTTATTGCCAGTTGTTTAGACATTGATGGCTGTATGCTGGGTTATTTTGAGGACACAAAAAATTTATATTGTTATATAAGCTGTTCACTTGCTACTTTATATTGTATCAAAGTGTCATATCCTTAGTGTGGTCCCATGAATAAATACAAAATGTACAATGATTTGCGGGATGTACTCACTTTTGTGAGATCATGTAAATTTTAAATTAAGACTATCAATGTGTTCTGGTGTGTATGGGAAACTGGCAGAACATAAAAAAATCCTCTCAAATGCTGTCCTTAGGGGGATTTGAACCCTACAGTGCTAATGCTGAAAGGCAAAAGTGCTAACCACGGAGCCACCCTGCTGCACTGGACTGACCACTGAGCCACCATGCTATGAAATCCTGCCTAAAATGATGCTTTTTTTAGGTTATGCTGAAAACTTTGAAAATTGAGCATTAATCTGTCTGGGGTAGTGCATTCTAAAGACTTAGAACAGCATAAACAAAGTCTTAAAAATGGGTGTAATAAATTTGGATTATGGAGGATGTTAGTCTTAGATTATTTGCAACACATAGGGATCGGGGTAGACAGAGAGGAAGGAGGAACAACACTGTGGAAAGTTTGCGGGTAACTGTCATATGTATGTTTTTTAAACTGAATATAGGCATCTACACATAGAGCAGAGTTTAACTTGAACGTAATATCATGGCTTTTGGTGTTATCTTCTCAGATTACAAGAAGCCATTGAAATGCATCGAAAAAGAAATAAATGTTCTCTGCTGTAATATCATGGTGCATTATCTATCAAGTTCAGCTTTGTTAGTTATGTGTATTGTACTGACTGGTACAGGGTAGAGGCATCTGTATAACAGTTGAACAGAAAGTTGAGCTTTTCAGCTATATTCTGTATAAGTTAGATAATGGAGAGTTTGGAGGAAGCAAAAATTATTATTGAAGAGTTGCAGCAATCAATATCAGAATGCAATTAGAGCATTTAGGGCGACATGTACGATCCTTGTGCCAACTTGCCAGTTCTACCCTATCTTTATTAGTGTACGATCCGACAGTATGTAGTGTCTCACAGCACTTTAGAAATGCGTCCCATTCAACGCCAAAAATAGTCACTTTGATATGGATTTATACAATATTTTGCGCCAAACTTTTGGTGCATTTTTGGTGCATTGTACGAATCTGCCGTGACACACTCGACATCTTCATTGCATTCAAAAGTGTCATGCATGGCATACAATGCGCTAAGTTTGGCCATACAATGGTTCATACATCTATAGAAGAGGGCTTTGACAGTTTGTTTGGCTGAAAGCAAGCATGCCAAAAAAATGGTGCAGCCTCATTCATACATGTCGCCCTAAAAGTTTTGCCGTTTTCCACAGTAAGAGAACGGTAGATTCTGGAAATGTTTTTAAAGGGGCTTTGCCACGATGATACGTTGACGTGGGATCCTCCAAAATGGGTTTTTTAAACACTTTTCTAAATATATGTGATTTCCAAAATTGCAGCTGAGAGAGCTACAGGTGCCTTACCCGCCCTTAGTTAATTAAGCTTCTATAGATTACACCTACAAGAGCTGCTGGCCGGCTTGCGCAGAGAACACTTCTTATCTGTGAAAGGGAGCTGGAAGAAGCTTTCAAGGCACTGGGTAGAAATATTTGTGTTTTGAAAACAAATCCATTTGTTGTTTTTGGGGGTTTATCGAGTATTCCTTGCTTTATTATGACAAAACATGAAGAACTTTCAAGGCACTGGGTAAAAATATTTGTTTTTTGAATAAGAAAACTATTGAAAGTGTATATCTGAGTGCCCCGGCTTTATCTGATAAGGGAACAGAAGAAGTTTTAAAGGTGTGGGGAAAAAAGGTTTTCTTTTGTTACAGAACCACATTTTTTTTGATTTTTTATAACATTTCCCTACCCTTATGCGGGGCTCGTCTTGGCTGTGTCTCTCTCTCTCAGCTAGGGGGCTTAGTTTTATTTTTTTGAAAAAGGCACATAAGGAAAAACCCCCTTTAAAGGGGCTGGGATAATTATCATAATTAAATTAAGATAAGGACAAATCACCTAACTTCTCCATAATATAAAGCTCGGGAACCCCTTAAAAAGCTTCACTTAAATAAGCTGTGAAGATCACAAATGAACTCTTATGAACATTTATTCTACTTTTTTCTATATTTTCTTATAGAAGAGAAACAGCAAACTATGTACTTATATGTTCCATTTCTTATGGACCGGGGCCTAATTTTTTGGGCTATATATTCTTTTTTAATAAGTCTTTTTACAGATTCAAATACTTTGTTCTTCTCTACACCCCCAACACATGTTTGTTTTTTTGGACCATGATGAATTAAAGGGGGGGAAATTTAAATTTGCTTTGTCCTCCTTCACTACTCAAAAAAATAGTTGTCCTTAGAAAACATTAACTTCAAGAACCACAGCCTGCAAAATACATAAAAAAAATAACATAGGCGCTGTAAAAGTATATAATCACAACTTGAAGGGGTTGTTTCAGTAAAGACATTGAAGATGCATTACTCATAAACCCCCAAATATGCCCAACTTGAGTCCAGCTACTGGGGTGATCATCCTAAATATTCTTTTTTTTTGTTTTTATAACCTTTCGATTTTTCAAAATGTAAACTCAGCCTTAATACCAATGAAAACCATGTGGTCTTCAAAAACCCGGGACGGGGGGTAGGCAAAGTAGGGCCGCCTAAGCCCAATTTATCCCAGGCAGAAAAGGTGGCGCAAGGAGGAATGTTACTGAATTTTTTTTAGAGGGGTATACTTTATTTGCCAAGGGACCAAAAACACCTTTTTCCCGTCCTACAAGACAATGGGAGAAAACTCAACATTCCCTTTTCTGTGCCCCTTGTTGTTTTGGGGTTCATACAACGGAGTTTCCCCTTCAAATTTTGAGGGTTTCATATTTCCCAAAAAAGACCTATGTACGCTAAAGGGCTATTCAGATCTCCACCGATGGACTTAGGAGGACCTGTATGAAAAGTGGCGCCACCTTGACAGTCGCACTTCTCAATAAGTTAGTGTAGCATTTGTCAGTATGTTTGAAAGTGTCCCGTTGTGAGACACATTTATGCGAAAAAGGGTGGAATGAGTAGTGCACCAAATTTTTGTCTCAGCCTCCCCACTATAAATCTGTGCCCCCGAAAAAAAATTTTCACAACACTTTTTTGTGTGCCCTTTTTAAAAAATTGCATTGTCGAATCTGACGCAACCCATCGGGGGGCTGCAAACAGATTTTGTGTAGGAATTCATCATTTTCAGACTTGCACAGAATTTTTTTTGCTCAAAATCTCCAAAAAAACGTGCGCCCCGTTCAAACATGTCGCCTATAATGACTAAAAAAATCATTTTATTTATATTTATTTTTAGATCTTTTTTTTAAATTATTTTTTATTAGGGCGGGTAATAAATTTAAGGTATTCCATAATTTTGTTGGATTTAAAAATTAAATTTACATTTTTTCCATCTTTTTAAAAGGGGGTTTTGCCGGGGAAATTCTTACGGGTAAAGTTTTTTGTAAACAAGCCTGCTGACTAAGAAAAAACACAGCCAAGACAGGGGGCCTGCAAAAGGGGTTTGTGTGAAATTTTTTCCCTCAATAATCAAACTACAACTATGGATTCTGTTACAAAAGACAACCCTTTTTTCTCCAAGCAGTTGAAAAGCTTTTCTTTTCCCTTGTATCAGTAAAGAAGGGATCTACTCAATAATCAACTAAAAAAGGGGATTCGTTTTAAAAAGACACATTTTCACCGCTCCCTTAAAAGGTCTTCACCCCTTTTTCATAATAAAGAAGAAAGCCCGGCCAGCACTTTGTCATTTCTATCTAGAAAGCTTGAAGAAACTAAGGGCAGGTAAGGCCCTGTACTCTCTCAGACTGCAATTTTGAAATCACATTATTTAGAAGATTTATTAAAAACCCATTTTTGGGGGTTCCCACGTCAAATTACATCGGGCAAAACCCCTTTTAAAGGGGGAAAACGTTTTCATACCCCGTATATTTGTAAGGGTACTACACCATGCTATGACCCCCTTCTAATCCTATTGGTCGGGTCCCAGAATCAACCACCCCTCCATCCACCTTTCCCTCAAGTATTAAAAAAATGGCCTATTTTTAACTTAATTCTCATCAAAACTTTTGCAAAATCTGAAAACACTCAAGCACTTTAAACTGATTTGGAAAAATGTTTGCAAAGCCACAGTACGACTGTACAGTACGACTGTGTGAATACAGCCTAACATTTCCCAAGTCCAAAGTATTTTAAGCCACTGTCATAAAAAGTGTAAAATATTTTACTGGGGCCTCAGGGACACGGGTTGTGAACAATGTGCTGAAAAAGCTCTTCGGGGGGGTGCCACAATTTTTTAACTTCTACTGAAATACTGCCCAGGGAATAATGTAAAACCCTGGTGATTAATGTATGACAAGAATCTAATTTGTACCTGCTATGGGATCTATGACATCTCAGTGATAAATTGAAACCAGCAAAAAAGAAAAAAAAAAAATATCAAAACTGTAACATGAACAATATACGAGGTAATATTTTCCTCCTTGCTGTTGCTGAAAACCTTGCCTGCAATTTCCCAAAATTCTTTAAAAACATTAAAACACCTCTTCTGGGCCTACATAACCAAAATATGGACCCAAATCGACGGGACCCCAATTATGGTCCCAGCTGAGTCAACCGGGATTATGCTTCCCCCTAAACCCCCTTTCCATTCCCTTGGTCGTCTTTCCTGTTTTTGTTAACAACATTTCCCTTTTAGAAGGGCTTCTGCACAAGCAAATTTATCTTTCCCCCCTATTTCAGGGTTTTGGGGAATGCATTTTTTCAATGTACCTTTCATTCTGTAGATTCTCTTTTACAGGGTCCCAAACTGTTCTTAAAAACTTTTGTAAAATGATTTTAAAAAGCGTTTGACCAAATTTTAAAAAATTTTCAATTTGGAAATTTCGAACCAAAATTCTATTAAAGTCTATGGGAGAAAAAATTCTGGATGTTTTCTGGCCTCTGGAAAGCCCTAACAGCACCCAAAGCCTTAATTGCAGGGTTTTTAAGGTTTTAAACCCCGCTTAATTGGGGGGCATCCTACCCCCCGAAATTACGGGGGTTTTTTTGGGAGCGTGGATCGCAGCCCCCATGCATGTTTTACTCGCGGCGCAAAAAAGAAATTTAATAACACAAAACAAATTTGTTTTTGCCTCAAAAAAACTTTGTTTAAAAAAACACAAAGCCATGTGGGGCACAATACATACACATTCAAATTCAAAAAACAGTGGCACCCTAGGGGACTAAAAAAACTATCAAAAGGGATATAGAATTTTGGGAAAAACATTACTGCAACTGGGTACATGGAAACATTTTTGAGTTCTTATTCCATTTGGCCAAAACTGCTTAAGCCACCCCCCAAAATTTTAAAAGGGGACCCCAAATCGGGTGGGTCCTACGCTTTGTTACCTTCTATTGGTCCTTTTCAACCAGCCCCTAATGAAATACCTGCCCCAAACACACTGCAGTTTTTAAAACTGAAAGGTGGTAACTTCACTTTATTTCCCCACCTACAAAATACGATCATTTCGGGGGGGGAAGGGGGTTGTAATCCTAGTTTTTATAAACTAGGTTTACCATAAATTATGGAACCTGTCGCTCATTAGGCCCTGAAAAGGCAAAATTTTCCCCAAAATAAGCTGTGTGAACATAACCTAAGAGTTATACCTCACCTATATCCCTAACACCAAACTCTTACCCCAAAATTTTGGTTTGGACTGATCCTAATTAAATCACTATTATTCAGGTTTTATTCACCTAAAGAAGCCCAACGCTAGAAGTTATTATCCGTGTTTTTCATTCCTTTCTGCATTTAAAATATAAGCTCAGCTAGTAAAAAAAAGAAAAGAAAACATCTTGACCAATAAACTTGTTGAAAACCTAAAGAGCAGATCTATGTGTCTGGTTATTGGTTATATTTGACAAAAAAAACCCTATCCCCCCTCGAAGGAATTTAAAAGAATAAAAACCTGCCCATCGACATTGATTGTCATCAAGGATGGCGGGAAAAAATTCTAAAAAAAAGAATTTACTGAAAATTAAAGGGTTCTCAAGGACTATGGGGACAAAATTAAATTTAAAAAACCCCTTGTCATTCCCTGAGAGTCTTAAAATATATGGGTTTCTCTATTTACTTAAATTATTGAAAATCAATTACTTTTCTAATTTTCTATTTTTTTTATAAAATAAAAATATATATAATATTATATATAAAATTAAATATAATATATAAAAAAAATAAATAATATATATATATCATAATACGTTTATGTAGCAGGGGGCACATGTCAAATTGAGATTACCATTTTGGTTAATTTTGGCAAAAAGACTGTTACAATTATTATGAAAGTTGTATACCAAAATTTGGTGGGTTGCGCCAGGAAGACCAAAATTAATGGGCCCAAACATGCATAATTAGACCACAACCCAATTTTAGACAGGTTTTAAAACGGGCACACTATTTTTTTGCTATTTTTAAAATTTCTAGGGAAAAGGTTTTTTCTCTCTTGGCCTTTTAAAATTTTTTCTTTTGTATGCAGTCCTTTCAATGCACATACAATTTAATAAAAAGCAAAAAACCCCCCCCCTTGTGAATCTTGCGGCCCAGGAAGTGAGGGAAATCGCATGCCGGGTGCCTCTCCTAGGCCCAAGTCAAAAAACAAAGGGGGTTTTGGGGCAGAACAAGGGAGGTGGGAGGGGAACTCGGGCTACTCGGGGGGGGGGGGGTGGGGGGGGGGGGGAATTTTATCTAAGGGGGGGTTTTTATTTAAATCCTTTTTAAGGGCCCTTATTTAAACCCCCCTTTTTTTTTGAGGGGTTAAATTTATCTTTACAGGGGGCCCAATACCTAAAAACCCAAAAACTTACTACCCAAAAATTTTAGGGGCCCCATTTTCCTACCTAACCCCCCTACCGGGCCCCCCAAAACCCCACCCCCCCTAGGGGCCCTAATCACCCATATTAACCTTATTACCTAGGGAACCTTTTTTCTACCCCAAAATTTTCCCCGGGGGGGCCCAATTACCCCACCCCCCCCACACTGGGGACCCCTAACTACCTACCCCTCCTACTGGGGGCCTTTTTCCCACCAAATTTTGGGCCCCCCCAAACTACCAGGGGCCCCCCCAAAAATTTTTGGGGAATTTCCTACCTACTACCTTGGGGCCCTTTAACTTACTACCTGGGGGGGGCCCCCCCCCCCTATTAAAAATTTTTTTGGGGGCCCCCCCCCATTTTGGGGGCCCCAAAAAAATTCCCTTTTTTGGGCCCCCCATTTAAAACCCTTGGGGCCCCAATTTTTTACCTGGGGCTTTCCCCTCAACCCTAGGCCTAAAAATCCCACCCATTTGGGGGTCCTTAACAGCACCTTTTTGGTGGCCCTATTCCCCCTAAACCAACCTGGGGGGTCTTTTACCCCTTCGGGGCCTATTCCCCCAAAGGGGTTTTATATATTTCCCCCCTTAAATTTTTGGGGGGAAAACTATACCCAAAATATTCACCTCTACCACCCAAAAGGGGTTTTCCTTTGGGGGTTTATTTTTTTTTTGGGTAAAGGAAAAAAATTTTCCCGGGGGAAATTTTCCAAACTGGGGGGGGGGAAAACCCGGGGGGGGAGGGAGAAAATAAAGGAAAATGAAATATAGAAAATTTTTTGGTTTTTCCCCAAAAATTTTTTTGGGGGTATTTTTAAAAAAGGGGGCCCCAAAATTTTTTTTGGCTTTTTTGGGGGGGAATTCATAAAGTTGGGCTTTTAAAAAAAAAGGGGAAATATTGGGGGGGTATTTTGGGGTTTTTATGTTTTGGGTTTTTAAAATTTTTTTAATATATTTGGCTTTTTTTGGTTAAAAAACTGTTTGTGGTTTTGACCCTAGTGGCTTTTTATTTTTTTTTTTTTTGTTTTTTTTGGGGTTTTTTTTTCTCTTTTTATGTAAATTTTTGTGGGGATGATTGGGGTTTGGTTATTTTTTTGGCCATTATTTTTTAAGGGGCCCTTAGTAACTTAAAAGTAAAACCCCCGGGAAAAATTTTTCCAAAAAAATGGTTTTTTTTTTCTTTTCCCCCGGTTTTTGAAAATTATAAGGTTACAAGTTTGGGGGGAAAAGTTTTTGAAAATTGGGGGGGGGGGAAAAAGTGTGGTTTTTTCGTTTCCCCTAAAGGGCTTTTGAAGTATAAAAAAGAAATTCATGAATCAAAAAAGGAAAAAAATTTCCTGTCAATGAGTTTTTTCCAATTGGGGGGGGGGTTTTTAAAAAGGGAAAAAAAATTTTTTTTTTTTTTTGGTTTTTTTAATTTTTTTTAAAAAAAAAATTTTATTGGAAACTTTTAAATTTTCCCAATGGGGTGGGGGTTTTTTTCCCCGGGCCCCCCCCTTTGGGTCCCTTTAATTTGACGGGGTTTTTTCAGGGGGAAACGCCCG
Organism: Phyllomedusa bahiana; assembly: GCA_025379985.1. Classification (NCBI taxonomy): domain Eukaryota; kingdom Metazoa; phylum Chordata; class Amphibia; order Anura; family Hylidae; genus Phyllomedusa; species Phyllomedusa bahiana. The sequence goes on along the minus strand of JAODAL010002103.1, from coordinate 42,414 downwards.
GGGTTGGGGATCATTTTTGGCCCTTCGCAACCCCCGGGCCCCCTTTCCCCCTTATTTTTTGGGGGGAAACCCCCCCCAACCCCGCCCAAGGGCAGGGGAACCCGGCCCCCCGGGGAAAATACGTGGGGCCTTTTGCCCAGGTTTGGGCGGTTTTCCCCTTTTGGGGGGGGGAAAAGGGGGGGGAAAACCCCGGGGGGAAAGGGGAAATTTTTTTAAAAAATTTAATTATTTGGTTTAATATGGGGGGTGGGTTAAAGGGGGGGGGGGTTTTTATTGGGAATTTTTAAGATATTTAGAATTTTGAAAAAAATTAAATTTTTGGGAAGCTTAAAGGGAAAAAATGCCCCATTTTTTATTTGGGGAATATTTAAAATTTTTTTTGCCCCCCTTGGGAGTTCTAAAAAACCCAAAACACAACAATTTTTCCTCCAGGTAGTTAAAAAAACCCAAAGAAAACACTTTTTTTAGTATTAATAAACCCCCTTTTTTTTTTAAAAACAACCAAAAGTTTTCCCCAAAAAAAATAAACTTTTTTAAAAAAAAAAGGGCTTAAAAGTAAAAATTTTTGTATTAAACCCAACAAAAGAAAAAAAATCTAACAAAACCTTTACCCCCTTTTAATTGCCGGGAATTTTTTTTGTGGGGGGGTTTCGGGAAAATTTGTTTAAAAAATGTGTTTAAAAAATTTTTTCCTACAAAATATACGGGTTTATTTAAAATAAAGGGCCCTTTTTTTAAAAGGTTTTGTAAAAAACCCCCCCCCTTTTGGGAAAAAAAGTTAAAGGGGGCCAAAAAATTTTTTTTGGTTTACTTCTTTTTTTTTTTTCATCGGGGGGAAAACCCCCATTTAAAACCAAAAGACCCAAAAGGAAATTTTAAAAGGCAAATACTTTTTTCCCCAAAATTACCTTGGGTAAACAATGGGGAAACACCATTAAAATTTTTAAAAATAAAATTTAGGTTCCGTTACTTTTTCCGAGGAATTACAAACTTTGCACTTCCCCCCGATTTGAAAAAATTTCTTTTTGGGGATTAAAAAAAATTTTTGCCAAATTTTACAAAACACGAACTTTTTTTGAATTAAAAAAGGGCTTTTTCTTTTTAAAAAAACAATCCCCCGGATTACCTTTTCCCCCCCCTTTTTACCCCCCTTTTCTTAGAAAAATGTTTTTCTTCCCTTTAATTTGGGAAATTTCTTTTAAACTTTTTTAAAAGAAAAAAAAAGGGAAAAAATTTTAAAATTTTTCCAAATCGACGGGATAGGGGTGGGGGCCAAGGGGGCTCTGTTCTTAAAAATTTATTTAAAAAGGGGTTTTATAAAAAAACAGTTTTTTCCCCCAAAAGCGTTCATTTTGGAAAAAAAAAAAGAAAAAAAAAAAGAAAGGAAAAAAAATTTTTAGGGGAAGAAACTGGAAAAAGGGGGGGGGGTGGGGGGGGGGGGCCCCATTTTTTAAACCCTTTTAGGAAAAAAAATTTAAATTTTTACGGTTTTTCCCAGTTTTTGAATCTACTTTTTTATACCCCTGTTTTAAAAATTTAAAAAATTGGGGCCCCCCAATTTTTCGCACTTTGGAAAAATTTTGGTTAAAATGAGGAAAAAAATTGGGCGACCCAAAATGCCCCAAAGGGCGTTTTGGGGGGGGGGGGGGGGGAAAATTTAAAAATTTTTCAAGGTTTTTCGGTACCAAATTTTTTAAACCATGCTTAAACCTTTTTTTCAGTTCCCCTTTCCCCCCCTTTTATTTTCCCCCCCTTAAAAAATTTAAAAACCCACCCGGTTCCAACCCCCCTTTTTAACCTTTTTATTAAAAAAGGGGGAACCAAAAAAAAAAACCGGGGTTTATACTAACAAGCAAAATTTTCTTGGGGGCTTTGGGGGGGTTTTTTTTTTTTTCAAAACCCCTAATAAAACTCAGTTTAAATTCAAGCTGAATGTTCATGCTTGGCCCCCCCCCTTTTCCCGGGGCTGGCGCCCCCGGGGTTTAAAAAATTGGCCCCCTTTTTAACCTTTCCAAATTTTTTCCAAATTTTTTTTGGGTTTTTGGAAAAACCCCCTTTTTTTAAACCAGGGTTTAAAATGTGTCGGAAATTTTTGGGCCAGGGGGGAAAAAAAATTAAAAAAACAAAAGAATTTATAGCTCAAAATGATCCTAAAATTTTAAAAATTTTTTCTGAAGGCTCCCCAAACCCTTTTTTGTCTTTTATCCGCCCCCCCCTTTTGAAACTTTGGCTTTGAAATAAATTTCCATTTTAAACCCAACAAGTCAAATGGGTTTTAGGGAGGGTTTTTTGGGGAAACCCCGTAAGTCAGGCTGTAGCTCTCAGGGGCTTCACTTTTTTTAATGACATATATTTAGAAAAGTGATTTAAGTTTACTATGCAAGGTATACCTGACACCAGATTTTTGAGAGGATCGTACTTTGTGGAGTACTTTACACTGATTTAATGCACTTAAAACCTGCCGCGGTGACGACAATTTTTGGACATGTCATCCTTAGTGAAGAACATTTGGCTCTAAGAGTGCAGGAAAAAATTAGAGGATTGCATGGCCACCAAAAGTGCAGAAAGGCGCTGAAAACTATTAAACTAGCATGTCGAACGCCATGGTGAACTTAAACATTTAATCAAATGAACAGTAAAATGTTCGGTTCGGCTCAAGTTCTAAACAATCGTGAACTTAACTTTTCTTGAACAGTTCGATCAACACTACTCTTTTCATATTGCCCCCAGCCAGGAGATAAGAGAGATTTTATCAGCTCTGAGTGCACACGAGTGTCTCTAGGTTTCCATCCATATATCCCTTTCTGATTAAACAGAGTGCAGGGAGTGACGTCACCAAGGTCAGATGGCGTAAAGGAGCCGAGTCTTTATATCTAACAAGCTTAAATTGTTTACCTTGGAGGTCCAGTAGCTTTGTTTCCTACAGATTAACTCTAGTTCAGTCATCTCACTATAATAAGCTCAGTTAGGAATTGCAGAACTGATATATTAATCACTGCTGTAGAACCACCCACAGCCTGACCAGGAAGTCTGAAGCAGCCTGTGACTCTGTGAAACAGCAGGATGAGAAAACTCCTTTAACCTTCTGTCAATGTTGATCCTATGTTATCTTGTGCTTTATTATAGGAAATACCTGCCTTCTGTGTACACAGGACAAGACGAGAAATGATAGAATGTGTCAGACAATTGTGAGGACATCAGTGGGAAAAAACGTAAAAAGACACTTTAATGCAAGGGTATAGCTCAACTGTACCTCCTACAAATGAGAAGAAGTTTCTCTGAAGAGCTCCACAGCCCCTTTATTCTAGCTACTGTCGGGGATCACAGGACAAACACCCCCATACATGAGAACTTCTGGCATCTATGTATAGTATACACATATTCTCATATATATTCTCCTAATCATAAGATCAAATCAGGATATCATGGGATGGCTATGATTTGTGAGGAACCTGACAGCAAATTATAAATATAGGGTAACTGAAGCATTAACCATTATTCTATCCTGCACTGATGAGGGGCAAACACTCCAAGACGGCTGTCTGCAGATGAATATATGACATGTGTGGCAGAGCGACCATATGTGGTCGCATGGTGCTGCCACTAGGTGGTGTACGTCTGGAGACCTGGTAGAAACATGCCACCGAGGGCCTGGTCTCGGTGGGGGAAGCCAGTGTTCGTCTGTAAGCAACATTATGTTGCTGACACCTATGTGTAGTGCGGCTGATGCGCAGCTATTATGGGCTGGCTTTTCCCGGAACAGCTGCAGTTGGGTGGGTGGCTGTTCCCACGTTCCAGGTTTTACCTGGCCTATAAAAAGCTTGTCTCTCCAGGTAATCGGGGGGTGTGGTCTGCTACCTGCAAATGGAGCTAGTGAGGAAGGCTCTTACCCCCAGGCTTGAGGTAAGCAGGTGACTGCCTTCAGGAAGCCAAACCCAGCAGAGGCTGGTAAACGAGCTTGTGGTGCTGGCAGTAGGCCCAGTCCACAGTTAGTGAGGGACTCATTTTATGTATAGCTAGTGGCCGGACAGCCGAGGATTTTGTTTCTGTTTTTGGTTGTATTTGTTCTGACATTGCCTGAAGAGGAAATAAAGCTGGCTGAAGCCAGAAAGAGAAGCCTGATGTCAGTGTGACATATATTGGAGTGCCACCCATTTAATCAAAGCAGCGATCCGTGAGCTGAATATACCCCCAGGATGGTGCAAGATGGTGTCCAAGCACAAGTGAGGCGCTACACATGGCATTAACCCCATTCAGATTGCAAGGTTCAATAAATGGGTTGTGACCTGAGTAATTCTATATCCAATAGCAGAGCACTAGCTCTTTTCCCATGAGCCTTTTAGAATATATTTAAACCTCAGTGGAATGACTAAGGTCTATACGTCCCCAAACACCTACATAGTGCCTCTTCCTAATAAAGGAACATTACCCCTTTTGAGGCAATTCCTGATGTAAAGACATTTTGAGGCCTCCAGAAAAGTGACATAATTTGTAGTAACTGTTGCAAATAGAGGAGGATATTGAACAAGTGACTCCTCCATCGCCGATTGACAATGGGTTTGGTAATATAGACAAACTCTTAAAAAGTTGGTTGCTATGTGTGAAGTTACTTAGAGAGTTTTGATTAACTATACCCACTTTTTTAATGGTGTTTTTTCCTTCGGCAATGCGCATAGTATTGATGTTCTACCATGTTGTCACTATAATTACTATATCAGTTCTCTAATGGTATTGGTAGAGCGCTTCAGAAACATAATTAAAGAGTAGAAAAAGAGGTACAAGAAGGTGACAACGAGCAGTGGTCATGGAAGTAATAGTCATTTGCCCAAACAATAACCACAGTCATAATATACTGTGTATACTTAGTCAGATCCAGACTATAGGGAGGGTACAAGTGGCAGATACCTTGGACTTCCAATACTTTGGAGACCTCAACTAACCTGTCAACTTGATCTGAATAGTTATATCTATTAATCCATGTAATTATTTTGACACTAATATAGTCTGGACATGGCTGACCCTTGGGACTAAGTTTATGCAGCAGTCCTCTCCAGCCTATCCAAACATGTGGTTAAATGTATGCAGGTGGCTTCTCTTTTGAAGTCTAAGGTATGAATACAGGTTGTTTACGGCCAATGGGCATACCCCCAAAAAAAAAAAATGTGACTGTCAACTTGTCTGAGTTCATAGTGTGAACGTAATACAGTAGTTTTTGAACTAATTAGTTGAATGGCTGCCCTTTGGCACCTAGTTTGCACGCCTCTTAGACTGACAATACATGTTTAAATGTATCAGTGTTCTTGGCTAAGGGTAGGAATACATGGTGTGGCTGTGGTACGGCCAATGGTCCATCCACCAATGGCTGTACAATCTTGCTGGTATCTTGTGTGGACACGCCCAAGGAGGAACTATCAGCTGCTTTGTGGCCACACATATGTTCCCACTCTTAGAGAGTCAATAGCTTAGTTATTTTCATAATTTCCATAGAGTGCAGTAGAGAAACCCATGTCTATGCATGTACTCCTGCATACAGGGCTGTGACAAAGTATTCTGATGCCTTGGCAGATAAGGCACAAAGTGTCCCTCAAATAGAAAATTCAGCCCACTCCATGCCCCCTTTTCTGCCTGGGATGAAGTGGCACCCTAGGCGATCTCTTACCTTCACCAACCCATCGTCCCGACCTTGCCTGCATGCATGATGGCCATAGTAGATCAAGTTGTAGAGGTAGGGGGGTAGGACGGGGTCCGCACCAACCATAGCCTGGCACTGTGTTTCACATTGGCACACAGACTGCAGATCCTGTACATGGACGGTGGAATTTTATTCTCTCTTGTAGAAAGTTGTCTTGTCATCAATTAATTCTCTCTTTGGTTTCTCTCATTGGGCTGCACTAGATTTCAATTAACTCTCTCCATAATAATAATAATAATAATAATAATAATAATAATAATAATAATAATAATCTTATTAATTATAATGTAAAATGATACTACTACTGCTACTACTTTTAATAAAACTATAATAACATATTATTTTATTATTAATATTATTATTATTAATATTATTATTATTATTATTATTATTATTATTATTATTATTATTAGGGGTAATAATATCTTACTCAATAATATAAGAATAATTAATTTATTAATTTTAAGTGCGATTATACTACTACTACTATCACTACTGCTACTACTACTACTACTACTACTACTACTACTACTACTACTAATAATAATAATAATAATAATAATTATTATATTATTATTATTATATATAAATTAATGTATAACACTTTGTTCATTAAATTGAAGTGAGATGATAATACTGTTACTACCACTTCTACTACTACTAACAATATGACTACTACTGCCGCTATTACTTCTATAATTGCTACTACTAATGCTAATAGTAATTATATTATGAATAATAATAGATGTACATAAAATTATGTATAATAATGCATTTATTAATTATAAAGTGAAATTACACTACTACTAACACTACAACTGCCAGTACTGCTACTACTAATACTGCTGCTGGTACTACTGCGACCACTGCTAATACTATTACTACTTCTTCTACTGCTATTACTGCTACTCCAACTAATACTGCTACTGCTAGTAAAACTAAGACTGCTGCAAATACAAAATCTACTACTGGTACTGCTACTACTAGTATCAGCATTACTGCTGCTACTAATAAAACTATACTGCTGCTGCCATTACTACTACTTCTGGAAATACTAATGCTGCTATTACTATTACATTTACTACTAAAACTAATATCCCCACTACTCCTACTATTTCTACTTAAACTGTTGCTACTACTACTTCTACTACTACTCCTTCTATTGCTACTACTACTACTCAGGAGCGTAACTACCGGAGTAGCAGACGTAGCAACTACTACGGGGCCCGAGCTCTTAGTGGGCCCGGGCATCGGGACAGCTGCTAACATGTCTGCTACCCCGGTAGTTCTGCTCCTACGCCCGCCGGAAACGAGCATACTGGGCAGAGCTGCGGGCCCCAGTGCTTCCTACCTCTGAACGCCCAGGTCTTCCGGCTCAAGCACTCAGAGGCAGGACCGCCCAGTGTTAGCAGAGCAGAGCTGCCTGCGCACCGCTCTGCTAATCTGCCTGCTAGGCGCAGGCGCTGGCCCACAGTGCTGACGTGGGCAGCACGATGATGTCACATCATCGCGCCGCCCGCGCTGAGCACAGACTGCCCGGGAGCTGAGCTGCGAGGCAACGTGGGGCAGGTGAGTAAGGGATTTACATATATTTTTTAACATTAATGAAGCCTCCATGCCTGCCTATATGGGGCCCCTAGAGCCTGCCCTAAGCCCTGCCTGCCTACATGGGGCCCTTAGAATCCACCCTAAGCCCCTTGCCTGCCTATATGGGACCCTATAACCCTATATGGGACCCTATAACCTGCCCTGACCTGCCTGCCTATATGGGGTCCTTATAACCAGCCCTAAGCCCTGCCTGCCTGTATGGGACCCCAATAGCCTACCTTATGCCTGTCCTGCCTGCCTGTATGGGGCCTCTATAGCCTACCCTATGCCCTGCCTGCCTACATATATGGCCCCTATAACTACCTAAACCCTGTCTGCTTACCTATATGGCCTTATAGCTACTTAAACCCTGCCTGCCTATATGGATCCCTTTAGCTACCTAAATCCTGCCTTCCTGCCTATATGGCCCCTATACCCTGCCTTGCTATCTATACGGGGCCCTATAGCTACCTAAACCCTGCCTGCCTAAATGGATTCCATATAGCCTGGGGGGCAGGGAGTGAGGTGCTGGATTCTAATATATTTGTGCCTAAATCTGCAGGGACAAGTGGCCGGGAGAAGTCATCATGGTGGTCTAGACCGGATACAGAACAACAGCGAAAGTCAACGACTCATCAGAGAAACGTCAGCAGAGTCTGTGTACACTGGTATATACTACTATATGGTCACTGTATGGAGGTTATATACAGTCTGTAGGGCACCTGTGAACACTGATACCTACCACTATATGGTCACTATATGGCGGTACTATAGATCTTTGAAAACTGATCAGTAATAATGTAGGGGTATTATTCAGTCACTATGTGGTGGTAATTTGTGGTCATGTTCCGGCGGTATAATCAGGTCCATATTTATTAGTGTTATTGATTATGTTGGTCTTGGTATAATCGGATTTTTATAGTAGCAGTATGATGGTGATATTTGCCGGGGGAGGGGGGCCATCCAAAAGTTTGCTATGGGGCCCAGCCTTCTCTAGTTACACCCCTGCTACTACTACTACCACTACTACTACTACTACTACTACTGCTACGAAAAAGAAAGGATAATAACATATTCATAAACTGTAAAGTGAAATAATATTACTGCTATGACAACTATTACTACTAATACAACTATTGAAACTACGACTGCTACTAATAACAGTATTAATTATGGATTTAAATGAATTCATATATAAACTATATATTAGTAACACTACAATCTACACTGCTCCTATTTCTAAGTAATAATAATAATAATAATAATATAATAATAAATAACGCTTGTGACACCTTATGTTAGGCTATGTTCACACGGCTTATTCATGGCGTAATTGCCGGACGGATTTCGCCCGCAATTCCGCTGTGTGCTCCGGAGCGGGGGCGGGGCGGGGGGCCGGCAACTTGCCGGCCCCATAGACATTCATTAATCACGGCATGTATACGCCGTGAACAATTGACATGTCACTTATCTCCCCGCTCGCCGGGTTGTGCAAGCGGGGCGAGGAGACGGAATCCATAGTTCTCTATGATTTTACCCGTAATTCGCGCCGTACTGCTGAAATCCGTCCCAAAATAAGCCGTGGGAACATAGCCTAATACTGAATTCAATTCTGGAGACCTCACCTACAATAGAACATTAATAAAATAGAACGGGTCAAAAGTCGACCTACAAAAATAGTGGAAGGTCTGCAGCACAAATGTTTTAGGCTGTAATTAGCAGGGAGGAAAGAAAGGAAAGGTGGAAATGATGAAAACCTTTACATATGTGCATATGTTACAGAAGAGACATTTGGAAAGGGGGGAAGGGGAATTGGAAAGGGGCCTTTATGGAAACCTTTAAAGGTGTTACAGAAGGAAAGGGCAGACAAAATATAAATCTTTACAAATGTTACAGGAGGGATGAAGGGAAATGGGGGACATGATGAAAACTTTCACATATGTGACAGAAAGAAAGAAGGCAAAGAGGGGAACATAATGGAAACTTTTCCATATTTTACAGGTCACAAAATATTCTGCTATTATAAGAAAACTTTCAACAGATGTGGCTGAAAAATCAACAATAAGTAAATAAAAACCTGCCTAAGAAAAATGTATCAATATACTGTACCAATCGCTAACGTGACTAGAGCGTTGTAGTAACTTGATTTGCAGCATTGTATTGTATAATGCATTTAGGGCGACATGTATGAATGAAGTCGCATCGAAGTGAATAGTCAAGTCTTATTTTCAGTGTATAATGCGTCTGATGTATGAAAGTGTTTTTTGTGCAAATATAAATGGTGTGTAAAGTTTATAGCTCGTCGCCTGTGTGTTTGGCGCGTTACGGACCTTAGGTGCATTAGTAATGCAGCAAACATGTATAAAGGCTATAGATAGGCTGGAAATAAGAGAAGTCATTAGAATAGCCTGTCAGTGATAGAAACCATGGGACTGATCCTGCTTGGAGGACCACAGGTCCCAGCAATACCTGTGCTGTGCTGGCTCTTGCTGTATGTAGAATAAAGGCTGAGAGCAGCAATAATACATTTCAAATTTAATGTGGTCAAAATTAAAAATTGTAAAATCTGAACAACATCATCAGTGGGTTATTTCATGCAAAATTAGTTTTAGATTCTATTAGAATTAAATATATTTTATAGGAGATATTTTTATATTTTTGGGATATTATATATTTTTATATTAATTTTATATGATACATTTTTTTATTAAATTTAAATAATTTAATGTTATACAGTTTGATAATTATCAGAAATTACTTTTTATTATTGTAATGGTGGAAGTTGAGAAATATTGGAAACTTTTTGCCCTTATAGCAAATCTATCATCTCTGACTCCTCTGGCTCAGACAGAGCACATTGAGATAGGTCTGCCTGTCGAGCAGTAATGCGCCTAGTTTTGCCGAACCACATTCATACATGTGTCTAATATTACGAGTGTGGTGCGACGCCCCCAGAACGCCGCCTCATGTTAGGTGCATTAGAAGGTGTTGAGTCTTACGAACAATGCGCCGAACACATTCATTAGGTGCATTAGACATCGTAGCCGCTCACTTAGGTGCATTTTATGCCAGAAAAGGGTGAAAACCCCAATCATACATGTCGCCCTTAGTGTCAAGTTAATCTTTGTCACATCTGTACAGCAAAAAAATAAAGAAAAATTAAAAACATAGTAGATGGGCTGAGAGTCTTTTTCTTCCATCAATGTGTCTGTTTCGATTGCTGTTGCCATCATTATTTTGTATTATGCTATAATGTTCTAAGATAACAACAGCAAGTCCATAATATTCTTTTTATTATGCTTTATTATGTTTTTATTTTTTTCATATTTTTTGCCTTTAATTATTTTCCATATAGCTGACATTGTGGCCGACATTTACTCCCAATTTACCAAGACTACTTTTATATTATATGCTTAAAAATAAACAGAAATTCTTTGAATGTGTCCTGGAGAGCTCATGAAGGGAAGAACCGATCGCTCTTGTATGTAACCTTAGGCTGATTCTAAATATTCCTGCCTTCTTGAGAAGTTATTGATGTGTTTCCTGGAAATGACCCTCTGTTCTCTCAAGCAATAAGGCAGTTTGAAGAGGAATGCAACATGATGATTATAAGGTAAGAAAACAAAAAATTCCCAGAATGAGCTGCGAGGAAGACTTTCTTGCCCGGCTTCTCTTCTCGGCAGCTTGGATCTGTGGTTACGAAAGAAAACAAAGTGACATGCAATACATTGCTTTATGGCGTGACCTGTGACAGTAGGTTATGCAGGTGTCATGCTGGATATGATCTAGAAAACTGTCAGAAATACACAAACCCAAATCTCTGCCTAAAGAGGATTTATTTGACAGTCAATGCACAAAAAAATGTAGTCTTCTTAAGAAAAATGATGGATATTTATAAATAAAAATCTGAATTTATTCAAAAAAGAGATTTGCTTTACAAAAAATATGCAAAATTATTCCACCTAGTATTTCTATTGAATTACATGGATTTTCTCTTCTAACCTGAGATGCTCGTTTTTGGGGGTGTAGCACACTTTTAAAATTTCTCGATTTATAATGTTTCAAATCTAATTTTAGGAAAATAGGCTCAGGGACTATAATCCATGATTTTCTTGTATTACATTAAAGGGGTTGTCTCACTACAAGGATTGATTTTTATATGAAAGATCTTGCAAAAACAAGTCACTTTGCGCTATGTGTCCATTAACAGTGTCCTACCTTTTCCTAGATACCCCCTTTTGTATGTGCTTCATCAGCTCTTGTGGTCACTATAGCTACAGACCTGTTTGAGCTCTCCTGATAGACTGCCAGCACTGGTTACTACAGCTACAGACCTGTTCAATCTCTCATGATAGGCTACCAGCACTGGTCACTATAGCTACAGACCTGTCTGATCGCTCCTGATAGGCTGCCAGCACTGGTCACTATAGCTACAGACCTGTTCGATCTCTCCCGATAGGCTGCCAGCACTGGTTGCTATAGCTACAGACCTGGCTTCTACTGCAGTCTAATAGAAGCCAGTAAACACGCCCCTCAGTGAAACCAAGAAAACAGGACTGAGTTAAGATGAATCGATATAGTGAGACTACCCCTTTAAGGATTATTGCAGACTCGAAACGCGTAGGTTGAGAGACCTTTTTGTCTCCTTCCTATCATGTTGCCACACTGTACAGCTTTTGAAGAGTGACAAATAAAGACGATTATATTTTATGGTTGGAGATCCATCTTTTCTATTGTGAATTAAGGATTACAATACTGGAGATACTATTAGCCAAAAACATATAATGCCAGAGAATTAGGCTTGGTTTTGGCAACTTCTGTTTTACAACTCATCAATGTGCAGCAGTAGTTGTAATTTCTGTGGTATTAAAAGCTATGGACAACTTTGCACTGTTTTTCTTATTGTTCTTTTGTTCCTTAAAGAGTTTGTCTCACTACATTGATTCATCTCACCTCAGTCCTGTTTTCTTGGTTTCACTTTGAATTCATGGGTGTATTTACTGGCTTCTACTAGGCTGCAGTAGAAGCCAGGTCTGTAGCTATAGCAACAAGTGTTGGCAGCCTATAAGTATTGATCAAACAGGTCTGAAGCTATAGTGACCTGAGGAGCTGATGCAGCCCATACAAGAGGGGATATCTAGGAATAGGTAGGACACTGTTAATGGACATATATTGCAAAGTGACTTGTTTTTGCAAGATCTTTAACATAAAAAGCAGTGATCCTTGTAGTGAGACAACCTCTTTAAATGGAAAAAAATAAGCAATTTCCCATATAGTCTTCATAAAAAAAAAATCCAAATTGCTGCTGCAGAGTTTGTATAACTTCTTCACTTAGCTGGCTGTCATGCTGCTTCTAGCATATCATTGACAACACAGAGAATCGGGCTTGGTTTTGGCAATTCCGTTATACAGCTCATCAACGTGCAGCAGTAGTTATCATTTCTGTGGTAATAAAAGCTATGGACAACTTTGCACTGTTTTTCTTATTGTTTATTTGTTCCTTAAATGGAAAAAAAAATAAGCAATTTCCCATACAGTCTTCATTAAAAAAAAAAAAAAAAATCCTTCCAATTTGCTGATGCAGAGTTTGTATTTCTCCTTCACTTAGTTGGCTGTCATGCTGCTTCTAGCATATCATTGACAACACACTGCTCCAGACTGAATGTACTCTTCTACTACCTGTTCTCAGTGTAAGAGCAAGGCTACAATTAGCAATCATTGAAGGGCCAAGACATCTAGGGCCACATGTATGAAAACTGTCTAGTTCTAAAACTCACTTTGTCCATAGCAAACAATCAGAGTTTCCTCTAATTTCATATAGTGCTCTGGAAAAATGAAAGGGGCGCTCTGATTGGTTCCTATGGGAAACAAAGTGAGTTTTAGACCTAGACAGTTTTCATACATGTGGCCCATAGTGTTTTTGCCACAAGTTAGCAGTTTTCAAATTGATTGTTACTTCCCGTATGGTTTTGTGGGTAAAACTGCTGATCACCTGAAAAATTTAAAAATTAATTTGAAAATGTTGCCGCCTGCAGTTAAAGAGCATGTGGTGCAGTTATTGGCTATATCACAGCCGGGTCTCAGCCAATCAGTAGCTGCTATATATGGCCACATCCTTCTTAATATCAGCAAAGAGCTCGAAAAGGATGGACATGGCAGATCAGAGCTTAGAGAAGGGAAAAGCGTCTAGAGAGAGCAAATGACATAGTTTGTGTTTCAGTGTTCAGAGGTGAGAGCTCCCAACACATTCTCCAGCATCAGTGTCCGAAGAGAGAAGTGATCCCTTATGAGCTATACAAGGAGAATTTAGTATAAAAATGAAGCTGTGCTGAAACATGAGAGCTAGCGAAGGCAGCAGCATCCAGGATGCACAAAGCTCACATCCAGCATGCATCACTTAGAAAGACCCAACCACATGGGAAAGGTCTAAAGCTAGAAATCGGTTACCAACTAAATTCCAGGGGTTCCAAAAATGAATGAAGGAAGTTTACAGACTAACACTTAGAGCAATCTTCTAACCTTAAAGGGTTTGTCTCACCATGCCAGCTTCAGACTTACGATTCCTGGTCAAACTGTGGGTGGCCTTACTCATGTGTTTGTGTCTTTCTAAGTAATACATGTTGGATGTGAGCTTTGTATGTCCTGGATGCTGCTGCCTTCGCTAGCTCTCATGTTTCAGCACAGCTTCATTTCAGTTCATAAGGGATCACTTCTCTCTTCAGACACTGATGCTGGGGAATGTGTTGGGAGTTCTCACCTCTCGCTGAACAATGAAACACAAATTATGTAATTTAGTCTCCTCTCATTTTCTACAACCTGTGGTGTCTACAGTCACTAAAACTCTACAGCGGTGGTTGGCATCACAGTTGTGCTGTTCCTAGCTATACATATGTCATTGATTTGACTGCAGGAAGTTTATAATCTGTAGTGCACAAGGCTACAGAGCTCCAAAGCTTAAAACTTGCTATTAAAGGGGTTGCCTCACTGGAAGGATTGATTTTTATGTTAAATATCTTCCAAAAACAAGTCACTTTGCAATATGTGTCCATTAACAGCGTCCTACCTATTCCTAGATATCCCCTCTTGTATGGGCTGCATCAGCTCCTCATGTTGCTATAGCTACAGACCTGTTTACTCTCTCCTGATAGGTTGCCAGAACTGATCGCTATAGCTACAGACCTTTGATCTATCCTATAGGTTGCCAGAACTGATCGCTATAGCTACATAACTGTCTTCTACTGCAGCCTAGTAAAAGCCAGTAAACACGCCCCCTGAATTCAAAATAAAACCAAGAAAACAGGACTGAGGTGAGATGAATCAATGCAATGAGACAACCCCTTTAAGTTAAATAAGCTTCTGGCTAGTCATAAGAATCCTCAGGGAGTGACTCATCAAGGTTGGACTGATTGACTGATGGATGCTTGGAGAAATGAGATAAGAGAAAGAGGAGAAGTGGTCCATAACCTATAGAAACTTGTGTATAATAGTAGTAGCTACAATCTTCTTTATCTATTGAACAAAGCAAAATCAAAACAGCAATGTATTTGATAATAGTCTTTATTTACCTTTCCTACATGTTAAAAGCTAATCATTGTGATAAGAAAACCCCTTTAAACATATGTTCTCCATATTATTCATGTCAAAATGGAAACCTAGAGTAGAAGAATGAATAGCCTTGGTAAATCACATGAACCTGGTAGCCTCCCTTTGCTATTTGTCAATTTTGCCTAAAGTTTCAATGCTTACCTTTAATTTGCCTTTTTGGGGGTTATCCTTTATGAAAGGTCAATGAGAGGAGTTGCCCCTATAAACTCCTCTTTACCCTGCAGGCAAAATCCTCATATATAATGTATTAGCACTAGGGATGAGTAAATCTGTAACGCTTCACTGAGGGTTTTGACAACAACTGAATTTCTTATTTGAGAGCATATTTCAAGCATAAAGGACAATGGATAATGAAACTTTAAAATATGGCCAATGTGAGGCTCCTTTGTCTTATAAAAGGAAATTACAGCTGTCATAGGAAGTTCACCTGTTGATAAAATATTGGCCTGCATTGGTGAAATATGGGTCTTGCAATTTTTTTTTATAAATTTGCCCATCTTTAACACGAAGACTTTACAATGTGTAACAGCTGGACCTGTACAGACTTTATATGGACTTTTCCCTTTAGACATTTTTCTCTGTTTGCTTAGCACAGTTTGAGACAAAACAGACAGTATGTGCACCATCAACCCTTGTACATAGCGTGCGTCACCAAAGAGGGATGTATGCTCTCCTTCCTATGACCATATATTGAGTATAACGTGAGTCTCCAGAATGTCATTGAAACCTATGTGTAAATTGAAGCAATAACTCAATAAGCAGTAACATTAAAGCCAATGACAGGTGTAGTGAATAACATGGCGCCTGTCAAAGGGATGGATATATATTAAGCAGCAGTGAACAGTCAGTTCTTGAAGTTGATGTGCTGAAAGCAGGAAAAATGGGTAAATGTAAGGCACTAAGGGACTCTGGCAAAGGTCAAATTGTGATGGCTAGAAGACTGGATGAGAGCATCTCCAAAATGGAAGGTCTTGTAGGGTGATCCTGGTATGCATTGGTTGCTACTTACCACAGGTGCTCCAAGGAAGTAGAACCAGTGAACTGCAACAGGGTTACGGGCACCCCAGTCTCACTGATGCCGGTGCGGAGTGAAGGTAGTCCATCTGGTCTGATCTCACGGAAGAGCTCATGGAGCACAAATTGCTCTAAAGTTTCAGTTGGCTATGAGAGGAAAGTATCAGGACACACAGGATATCAAAGCTTGCTGTGTATGGGGATGTGTAGCCGCAAACCTGTTGGAGAGCCCATGCTGACTCCATCAACAAAAGTGCCTACAATGGACATTGGGCATGGCAAGTGGACTATGGAGGAATGGAAGAAGGTGGCCTGGTCTGATGAATCAAACTTTACCTCATGTGGATGGTTGTGTAAGTCTGCAGCCCAGAGATGCTCAAATTAATGAAACACATGAGGGGCGTGTTAGAAATAAGAGTCCAATTGATGGAGGCCGCACCTTACAACTTACAAGATTTAAGGATCTGCTGTGTCAGGTACTACAGGACACCTTCAGAGGTCTTGTGGAGTTAGTACCTGTTTTCGCAGCATAAGGAGAAGCTACACAACAAAAGCAGGTGGTTTTAATGTTATGACTTCTCCATGTACTATTATTAGCACTATATATAGACCAGATATTGTATAGATTCCTTTCACAAACCTAGGAGCAAAAGAAAGGCAACACAAACCATCACTATTCTAAAGGGACCTTATGCAATAGATACTTTAAAAGATTTCTGTATGTTTGTATTCTTTCCATTCAAAACCGCCCAATTGACATTCAATTGTTTTATCATCTTTCTATTTTTCCATTCCACAGTCTGTGCTAATTTATTTCTTAAATCGGTTTTGAGATCAGCCTGCCGCTCACTATGAGCCGACCTCGGAGAACAAGGAGATGGCTAAGCTTGCTCAACTCTCCCTATTCATGTCTTTGGGAGTTCCAAAACTTACCCGAGAAAACTTACTCAGCTGTATTCTGAACTACGTTAGAAATGAATGGGGAGATGTCCGTGCTTCTACAAGGCTTTCCTATATATGTCTATGGGAGTTCAAATATACCAGAGCACACCCACTCAGGTTTATTCTGATCTTCCATAGAAATAAACGGGGAGTTGGCGACGCTTGTACAAATCTCCCCTATTCATATCTATGGAGGTTCCAAAAGTACCTGAGCAAACTTGCTTAGCATTATTCTGAACTCCCATAGATATGAATGGGGAGACGGACATACTTGTATAACTCTCTCCCATATATGCCTATGGGAGTTCCAAATATGCCTGAGCACATTCACTCAGCTTTGTTCTGATCTTCCAAAGAAATAATCGGTCAGGCTGCCACACTTGTATAAGTCTCCCCCATACATGCCTATGGGAGTTCCAAATATGCCTGAGCAAACTCCATGGAAATGAATGGTGAGAATGGGGAGATGGCCACACTTGTATAACTCTCCTCCCATACATGCCTATGGGAGTTCCAAATATGCCTGAGAAAACTCCATGGAAATGAATGGGGAGATGGCCATGCTTGTACAACTTTCCCCCATTCATGTCTATGGGAGTTCTAAATATACCAGAGCACATCCACTCATCTTTATTCTGATCTCCCATAAAAATGAATGGGGAGATGGCTATGCTTCTACAGATCTCCAAAATTCCAAAAATACCTGAACAAACTTGCTTAGCATTATTCTGAACTCCCATGGAAATGAATGGTGAGAATGGGGAGATGGCCACACTTGTATAACTCTCTCCCATTCATGGCTATGGGAGTTCCAAATATGCCTGAGCAAACTCCATGGAAATGAATAGGGAGAACAGGGAGATGGCCACACTTGTATAATTCTTCTCCATACAAGCCTATGGGAGTTCCAAGCATGCCTGAGCAAACTCCATGGAAATGAATAGGGAGAACAGGGAGATGGCCACACTTGTATAATTCTTCTCCATACATGCCTATGGGAGTTCCAAGCATGCCTGAGCAAACTCCATGGAAATGAATGGGGAGAACGGGGAGATGGCCACACTTATATAACTCTCTCCCATTCATTGCTATGGGAGTTCCAAATATGCCTTAGCAAACTCCATGGAAATGAACGTGGAGATGGCTACACTTGTATAACTCTCCCCCATTCATGTCTATGGGAGTTCCAAATATGCCTGAGCAAACTCCATGGAAATGAATGGGGAGAACGGCCATCTCTCCGTTTTCTGAGGCTGACACACATTAAACTACGAGCAGGCCTCAGAAGAGACTTTATCAGATGGTAAAAACCTTTTAATATATTTTTATATCAGTCATGGCTCCAAATCCCCTGCAACCACCACTAGAGGAAGCCGGAGAGCTTATTGCATACAGTGTTACTATTGAGATCAATCGTTAAACAGTATGCAGTAAAGTCCTCCTAGTCATGAATGAAGCCAAATTTCTCATTTTGCTTTCCCCAACTTATCTATGACACCAGCAATGATTATGGTCTCCAGCTGGAAAATTCCTTGGACAACTTGATTTGAAACAGAAAGTCTCATGGATAGATATATGTTGACCCACATTGCAGAAAACCACACCATCGTTGAAAGCACCATAGCCACTTGGCTTTATGACCTGCTCTTTTACAAATTGACCTCAATAAGAAGCTTGCCCAGGTATAGAAAACATTTCTCATTTTATTCATAACCTTCTTTAAGTGTTCGGAGCTACAAATTTGGCTCATTCCAGAGCTGGGTAAATGATCATAGATTCTTACATGGAATTTTTGTGTAGCTTATATTTTCTCAAAGAATATAAATTCTGCAAAATATGGAATAGGATATTACAAGTAAAATAAAAAATAATTGCTCTTTCTTTTCTTCTCGAGAATCAGCATTCCCTAGCAGACCAACATCAGACAGGGAGACTCTTGTGAAGGATCTCCCTACTGTAAGGATTTAAGAAAACGAACCCCACGAACCAATTCAAGCTCTCAGTACAAAATAAAAAAAAAAAGCCCGAACAGATTGGATACAAAAATTTCCTCTACAATTAGGTTGTCCTGGTGGAATTGAGGTTGGTAATTCCTATGGAAAATCTGAACGCTTGGGTTAAACCAAGCATAGTCGACATAGCTGGAGGAATACACAGGATTTCAGTAGGTTTAGATCACAATAGAATTTTTAATAAATAAATTTCTTTGTTTTTTTTATTATTTCTTTTTTTTTTTATGTAAAGACACTTTTTATTGGAAACAGTAGATTTAGCCCAGTCATTTTCGTTCCTTTTTTTAATATAAATTGTCTGTTTTTGCTCTTAGTCTGCTGCTCTGTCGAATTTTAAATCTGAGTCTCTTGTACATTGTCTTTAGAGCTTGCGCGAATCAATAAAGGTTCATGCACAGAACTGTGTATTGAATTTATTGTGTTCACTGTTGTCGTGTGATTAAAAGGAGACTTATAAGAGTTATAGTGGTTTAAATGCTCATGTTCTATTGCGGGCATAGGCAAGTGGCTCTCAATAGGCGTATCTGCCGTGAGTTCATCATCCACATTTATAATCTCAACAGTCCGCGTCGGAGCATGATGGTTCTTCCTATGGTGCTGCTTCCTCATCTTGTAGAAAAATAACCAACATGACAGCTGCCATAAGGGTGATGGCCACAAAACAGCCAATAATAATTTTGGTTGTCTTCATAACCTCGTCAATCCCTGGCATTCCGCTGTTTGCATCCGTGATTGGGATGGTATAGGGCTTTTCTGTGGATCTTGTGCTCTGTGGCATAAGCGAGGTGGTTGCATTTGTGGTTTCCCAGTCAATGACTGGTGTAGGACCCACATGATGTTCTGTGGTCCTCGCCTCATCCTGAGATGGTTCCATAGTCTCTACAGTGACGGTGGAAAAGTATGTGTAACCGTTATCGGTCGCAGTCACATTCAGTATCGCCGAGGCAGTGGTGTTCCCTGCTGAGTTACTTACTATGCATGTGTACAATCCTGTATCCCGCACTGTTACATTGGTAAAATTTAAAGTGCCATCGTTAAGCACTGAAATACGCACTTTGTAAGCCCCGTGGGTCATGATTGATCCATTCGGAGTAATCCAACTAACATAAGTCAATGACGTGGACGCCCGACATTTGAGTTCAGCAGCCATTCCTTCTGTAACATTCAGGTCAGCAGGAGGCTCCACAATCACAGGGGCATAACAAGTAAAATAATTCTGGTCCAACTCTGCAATGTGAGTACCCTTCAAACTGGGGGGAGTAGCGCAACGGGCACAACATGTACTGCCGGTTGTAACTATCTCCTTCAGCCACCAACTAAGCCAAAGTATGTCACAGTTGCAGTTCCAAGGATTGTGGTGCAACTGAATCCTTTGCAAATTATGGAGAGGTGTGAAAAGGTCATGAGGCAGTAAAGTTAGGTTATTATGTGCCAAATTAAGCTCCACAAGAGATTGTAGGTCATCAAATGCATTCCTTTCAATTACCTGAATTTGGGAATGCATAATCCAAAGTTTTTGCAAATGGGTTAACCCTTGGAATGATCCTGGTCTGAGAACTGAAAGGTGATTCCCAGAAAGATCGAGCTCGTCTAGTTTGACAAGAGGGGTAAGGTTGGGGATTTCTCTTAGGTTGCACATCCCAAGGTTCAAATACTTAAGGTTTGAAAGCCCTTCAAATGCTCCTTCTGAAATATAGGATAATCTTTTCATTTCCCCCAAATCCAACCTACGCAGTGATGGGATGCGATTAAAAGCATAAGATTGAATGCTTTCTATAGGATTGTTTCTCAGCCAAAGTTCTTTCAGTTTTGACAAGTATTCAAAAGCTCCATTCGGAATGGTGGTCAGACGATTGTCGAAGAGTTCCAATGTGTTTAAGTTTGCCAAGCCATTGAAGGCCCCAATTTCAATCGTCCTAATGTGATTTCTACTCAACTGTAAAACTTCTAAGTGTCGTAAGTGTTGAAAACTGTCCACTTTGATTATTTGGATCTGGTTTTCATGAAGGTTCAGCTGCCTTGTGTTGGTGGATATACCATCTGGAACTTCACGCAGGTTCCTCCGTGTGCAAATGACCTTGCTGAATTGATTACTACAGGAACATACAGAAGGGCAGGTCTGAGCCCTAACCAAGCCGGCCACCACAAGAAGCTGAAGAGCCAACAGCACAATAAAAAGGGGGTCAAATAAGGCCCTGTTGAACCTAGGACCTATCATCATCTGCTGTGGATGTAATGTCATCTTGTTCAACATTCATACTTTGTGCGTGTTTGGTCCTTCTGGAGTTCCAGTATTCTGAAAGACAAAATGAAATATCCAACATCAATGTCTGTTGATTTTAACAGAAAACAAATTTTGTACATGAACAAAAACAACAAAAAAAAAAACATTTGGTCACAAGGGGTGTAATAGCTTAATAAATACAATTCTAAATGTTACTAGTAGCCTTATACTGCATGCAATACTGAATAAACATCTTAGGAGCTCGGTGCCTCAGACTTTATATTAGAGCACATTTTGCATACATAACTTCCGATGGAGTATCAAGGAATTGTGGTTTGTTTTTATCCTTCTGCTCCACTCGTCTTGGTATTATGACAGGCAAAAAAAAAAAAATTATGGTCAGAACACAATCAGAACTGGATTAATTTAGGGTTGCCTAAGTAAATCCACTTCTGACTGTATGCATTGCCTCATCACTATTACATTCAGAATCACTGACTAATAATAATCAGTATTGCTAACATGATAACCCTAGACATTTATAACTTTTTAGGGTATGTCATAAAGTAGGGTTGATCTGGTCCAAAACCTATACATTACTATAAAAATTAGCTCATGATCTGACAACCATGTATTAAAGATAAGTCCTTCCTTAATTTTTTTTTCTTTTTTTTTGGCTTGACATAACCCCAAGACGAGTGGAACAAAAGGATCAGATTGGGAAAAAATACACAGTTCCTTGATACTCCATCGGGAGTTGTTTATGCTAAATGTTCCCCTAAATTAGATCTTGGCCAACCCAAAATCAATTAGCTTTGGCTCAGATGTGATATTGACTCAAATTTGAAGCAACAATACTTAATTTATACTGATGTATCAATGGGTTTAATAACGTCTGCAAAATTGATATGTATGTATGTATATAGATATTTTATATATATATATATATATATATATATATATATATATATATATATATATATATATATATATATACACACACACACACATATACATTTTGCAGACGTTATTAAACCCAATGATACATCAGTATAAATTAAGCATTGTTGCTTCAGATTTGAGTCAGTATATATACACACATATATATTAACGCTTACCTTAAAAACTAAGGAATTGCTACAAATGCTATATGCTAGCAAAAACCTTCAACAGACTGCAGTTGTAAGAAGTAGCAACCATGTAAATCAATGTCTGACCCATAAAAACAACTCAACATAACTAGAGATGTTAGTCAAATCTTTAGTAGACAGCTGTTTGGGGGTTCTTGCCCTTCATCACTGTCTGGATGAGCAGACTTTTACAAAGCTCTTGGTAGTGGTGTCAAAGAGTACCAATGTGTCCTTTGCTACCTTTCCCCTTCTCTCAATATATGCTGCACTGTGTGGCATGAGATGACCAGCTTTGGAAAAAAAAAATCTGTTTATATGTCACCCCAAGTGATGGGAATTATAGCCTGTTGGCGGTTTTGCTTCTTTTAATAAATGCTGCACTGTTTAGTGTGAGATGACCAGTTTTTGAAAAATAAAACTGATTTTGAGATGCTCTGTCCAGAGATGTTTATGTTAAAAGAGGTTGTGATGTGAATTGCAGAATAATAAAGTGTTTGTTAGCAAGTTGTGATAACGTATTAAATTTGCATAGCAGCAAATTGTTAAATTTGCAGAATGATAAGGATGGAGACATATGTATGCTGGAGAGATTATTATTGCACCATGTTATCTGTTTTCAGGACACAGCAAAAGCCATTGAAATACATTAAAACTTGCAACATCTTTGTTGTGTCAAGTTGAGCTTTGCTACTTCTGTGTGTACATAGTCGCTCTGATTGTCCAGAGCTTGAGGAGTTAGACCTTTGAGATCAGCTGATCCCTGTGTTGGCTAAATACTGAAAGGTGGAATAACCCTTTTAAACAAAAGTATATCAGATATAATACTATTTTATATACTAGTTTCAAAATGCATGCAAAGTGGTTGTTCAAATAAGTACACAGGTGGAGTAACATTCCAAACACATCCTATCATAGCATCACATTATTCCACAGTAATAGCTCAATATATACTGCACTGCAGCTTTGGAAAAATAATTGGTTTTGAGATGCTCTGCCTGGAGTGGTTTATGCTTTCATGTATGAAAAGTGTCATCGCCTCAACCGTCGTACTTCTCAGTAGGTTTTGCAGCATCCATCAGTATGTATGAAAGTATCTCACACATGTGCCCCGTTGTGAGGCACATTTACGCACCAAAAAGGTGGCACAAAAATTGTCTGTACCAGAATTTGTCTCAGCCTCAACACTTTGAAATTGACATGGATTAATCTAACACTTTTGCAACACATTATGTCGAGCCACAGTCATAAATACGTTTAATGTTATGAATCCTGTGTTGAATGCCCAGAAAGAATTGGCAAATGCAAAAGTAACAAGAATGTCGCATTTGCGCTAGTTTTTGGCACACAACACTTCATCTGACGGCCGGGGGTAATGACAGGTTTTTTTGGCAAACATCACGGCAAAAAATCTATTGCAGCCCAGTCCATCTATCTCCCCCAATATGTTTGTATGTGGCCACCCAGTGAATGTTATGTAAATTGCAGCCTGATAAAGATTTTGCTAACATGTTGCATTAATGTATTGAATTAGCATAAAGAAAAATTGTTACGTTTGCAGAATAAGGATGAACCCTTATGGACTCATATCACTGAAAAGAAAAAGGGCTAAAATATCACTTTTAATAGAAGCATCTAAAACACCTTGTACTTAAAGATAAAATCCACAGAATGGTGCAAAAGAAGATTAGCTACAATAAATTACAGTAGGCATCAGGGAGCAAATCACAAAGCAAAGAGTCAAATTATTCATATAAAGGTTTGAATGCAGATACAAATAATGACTTCAGTGGTTTATAAAGTTTCTTATGGTACTGTTCAATCCTATATTAGGCATCTAGATGTTCGGTCGCATCAAGTAATATTTTGTATCAACGACTATGGGCTTTTGCATCAGAAATAAATGTGCAAATAAGCCTTATAACACCCTGCCTATGCAGCGGGGATACCGTCCCGAAAAGGGTGACACCACCCTAGATGACTCACTATAATGCACCCTTTGTGCTCTGTTATTCCCAGAGGATGTATTGGGGGGAGTTATCCAGGGCGAGGTCGCCCTTTTTGGGGCAGTATCCCCGCTGTATAAGCAGGGTATTATAAGGCTTATTTGCACATTTATTTCTGATGCACAAGCGCATAGTCATAGGTCCCAAATATTACTGAGTGTGATCGAACATCCAGATGCCTAATATAGGATTGAACAGTAGCATAAGAAACTTAATAAACCACTAACTTCATTACTTATACCTGCATACTCACCTTTATATGAATAATTTGACTCTTTGCTTGGTGATTTGCTCCCTGATGTCTACTTTATTTATTGTAGCTAATCTTCTTTTGCACCATTCTTTGGATTTTATCTTTAAGTACAAGGTGTTTTAGATGTTTCTATTAAAAGTTATATTTTAGCCCTTTTTTCAGTGATGTGAGATCTAAATAAGGGTTAGTCTTTACCGTATTTTCTCAGTGATAATGAACACATATGGTTGCTGGAGACATTATGATTGTACCATGTTATCTGTTAGGCCAGGTCCCCATGGCAGAGGAAAAATACCGGTCAGTTTATCCGACCGGTATTTGGCCTGTTTTTGTGCCGTGCACACGGCCGCGGGGGGGGGGGGGGGGGGATGCTGTTCGGGCGCCCCGCGGGCGGAAAAACAGTGCAATGGGGACTGCTGCACGGGTTTTCCATAGAGCCCCGCTGTGCTCGTTTGCGGGTGGTTTTGCAGACGGCCTGCAAAACCGCAAACCGTCTGATAAACCGGCCGCAAACCCGTGCCGTAGGGACATGCCTTTATCAATGCACGGTAAAAGCTATTGATATGCACTAAAAAGGTTATAACAACTTTCTGCATCAGGTTGAGCTTTGCTTCATCTGTGTGTACATGGTGACTGTAGACAAAATGTGTGGTCTCCTGGCCAGATTGCCAGATCTGATTGCCCAGAGGTGAGGAGCTAGACCTGGGAGACCAGATCCCTGGGGTGGCTGCATACTGAAAGAGGTAGGACAACCTCTTAGCAGATATAATATTATGTTATATTGGTTATAAAATGAATGCAAAGGGGTTTTTCAAATATGTCCATAGCTGGAGAAACATTCCAAACACATCCTATCATAGCATCACATTATTCCCCAGTAATATCCCGAGCTCAATGCATCGCATTATACAAGGGGTCAATATGCGCATCAACCCTATTACACAGCACTCACACTACATGATGTTAATAGAACTTGGAAATGGTCTGTTAAGCGCAGAGAGCTGCTACCGGGGAGAGATTCCTGTTGATTTCCAAAGCATTCCCTCTGCTTACACCGTACAAAATGGGCTCTAGACTCTTTTAATGCTGATTCATCTGTACCTCATTCTAACCCACAGCCCTGGGTTCATTTCCAATCTGCAGCTGACTGCAAGGTCTCTTTTCTGTAGAGATTAATGAAATTTTCTATGAATCAGACATAAGTGAAGTCTTCTACCAGCTCAAAGCACATTCATAACCCAGAGCACTAAAATGCATAATGCATGCGTTCAGTATAACAAAATATGTATCGGCAAAGGTTGTTCAACATTAAGCAAAACGTAGTTTCATTTTTACAGAAGAAAAAGTCTTGTTACCAAAAGAAAATGTATTATTTAGAGGCGGCCTGTAGATCCGACCGCGGCGCCATGTCAAGTTTTTATAATTAATGATATTCACTTGAGATGAAAGGTTTTTAGCTGCTTATAAAAACAGGGCTGGTTTTAGGAGGTGGCAAACTGGACAACTGCCCATAGCCCTGGCTTACTGGGGGGCACACAAGGACGGGAACTAGATCTACCTAGTGATAGTATTAAAGAGCTGTTCCTCCCATAGAGTTGATGGTATATCAGTAGACTATGCCATTCAAGTCTGATATGTGCAGGTCCCACCTCTGGGAATTGCATCTATCTTGGTAACAGGCCCCCAAAAGAATTGTCTCAGAATGGAATGCCGGTCACACTTGCACATGATTCTTCATTCTGTTCTATGGCAGTTCCTGGTACAGGGGAGCGGTGTGTTCAGCCATACTCGGAGCTGCAGTAGAAGAGAATGGAGAGTCATGCATAAGCATAAACGGCTCTTCCTTCTGAACTGACACTTATGGGGGCCCATTCCCGAGATAGGTACAGGTGCCAGAGGTGGGATCTGCATCTACCAGACTGCATATTCTAGTAACCTGCACCTCTGCAAACCTACTGCGTATGGAGCCTCGGAGCAGACGGATGTCACTGCACCTCTGCTAACCCTACTGTGTATGGGGGCCCGGAGCAGACGGATGTCACTGCACCTCTGCTAACCCTACTGCGTATGGAGCCCCGGAGCAGACGGATGTCACTGCACCTCTGCTAACCCTACTGTGTATGGGGCCTCGGCGCAGGCGGATGTCACTGCACCTCTGCTAACCCTACTGTGTATGGAGACCCGGAGCAGACGGATGTCACTGCACCTCTGCTAACCCTACTGTGTATGGGGCCTGGAGCAGATGGATGTCACTGCACCTCTGCTAACCCTACTGTGTATGGGGCACCGGCGCAGATGGATGTCACTTCACCTCTGCTAACCCTACTGTGTATGGGGTCCCGGAGCAGACATGTCACTGCACCTCTGCTAACCCGAATGTGTATGGGGCCCAGAGCAGTCGGATGTCACTGCACCTCTGCTACCCCTACTGTGTATGGGGCCCCGGAGCAGACGGATGTCACTGCACCTCTGCTAACCTACGGGTATGGGGCCCGGGCAGATGGATTCATTTCACCTCTGCTAACACTACTGTTTTTGGGCCCCGGAGCAGACATGTCACTGCACCTCTGCTAACCCTACTGTGTAGGGGCCTCGGAGAGACGGATGTCACTGCACCTTGCAAAACCCTATGTGTATGGGGCCCCAAAGCAGACGGATGTCACTGCACCTTGCAAACCCCTACTTTTGTATGGGGCCTCGGAGAGACGAATGTCATGCACCTCTGCTAACTCTACTTTGTATTGGGCCCGGTGCAGACTGTTGTCACCGCACCTCTGCTTACCCTACTTTGTATGGGGCCCGGAGCAGACGGATGTCACTGCACCTCTGCTAACCCTACTGTGTATGGGGCCCGGAGCAGACGGATTTTACTGCACCTCTGCTAACCCTACTGTGTAGGGGGCCCTGGGCAGCGGATGTAAATGCACCTCTGCTAACCCTACTGTGTATGGGGCCCGGACCCAACGGATTCACTGACCTCTGCTAACCCTACTGTGTATGGGGCCCGGAGCAAAAGATGCCCATGCCCTCTAACTTACTAGGGGGCATAGAAAAAGGTTCATTTCATTTTAAATACCTTCTGTTACGGGCTTCTCCGGGGCACATTTTTGCCTCATTGAAGAGATGGATGTTGGCATGCCAGGTGATAAACAACAGAGAACAAACACCCTGCTACCTTTGCTAGAAGCACACAAGCTGGTGGTGGCAGCGTTATGCTTTGGGGGATGTTTTGGGGGAATTCTCTGGGCCACTCTTCCATGTGGAAGGCACTGTTATTTGATTTGGGTATGAATCCATCCTTGCAAATCACGCACACCCATACATGCTGATTGTCTTCCCTGGGGCTTATATGCTCTTTCAGCAATACAATGCAACATGTCACATGACTAGAAATGGTCCAACATTGGTTGAAAGAGCAGAACTAAGATTCCCAACTACTACCCTGGAACCTCCAACTTGTCTAGCTGCTGTCCATGCTACAGTGGCTATTCTGGATATTAGCTGCTAGTCATAATAATGTGACTCAACTGCGTAAAATGTACATATAAGGTCTTGTTCCTTTTCTTGCATTTCGCATGCCTTTTTAGAGAGCTCATCATTTCATCCCCCATTACTTTTGGCTAATTGAGTTTTGCTTGTGGAGAGGATTAGTCAACCGTAGCATAGGAGGCTAGAGCTAAATTGAATTGGATCCGCACCACCATCCTGAAATCATTGCGGCCACCATGACTGTCTAATAACATGACCTTGGTTGCCATGTGTAGCGGCAGTATGTATGAGTTCAGTGATCAAAATCTACCTTAAATTTTATGTATGGAGCATTTACCTCGGGTTGCACGTGACAGAAGAATAGAAATCAATACCATTATTATAGTCTGCCCTTCCTTGTGTTACAACTTTTAAGGTATTAGTTCTTGGAAACGTCTCCCTTGGGTGCTTTCTAGAGTACCTCATTAAGGCTTCTAATTAAAATTAAAGCCACACTCACACTTTTACAAAAACCATTGATTAAAGACTAATTTTTCGAAATGACCCGAACGCTCATCCGGCTGATACGAAGCTGTATAAATCAGGGGAAATATTCTTAAAGGGAACACACTCTATTCACCAGTATGGATTATTTTAACTAGGTATTGAGCGAAACGTGTTAGCACAATTTATTGCTTTAAGGAAATCAATTGTATCCAGGGACAACATTTGAATTCATTAAGAAGTATGGGAGCTTTTATAACCAACCTTAAGGCGGAAGATGAGAGCAGAGATCAATTATTTAAAAATGTTATAAAAATATAATAAATACTAAAAACTTTTTTTTAAAAAGTCAGAAGTAGTAAAAAGCGCCATAAATATGAAAAATCTAAGAAATTCCAGTTGATAAATTAGCATAAAGTAGCATAAATTAGCATACGATCTACACAGAATTATCTCGTGGTTAGAGACATAAATTTTTACAAAACAGAAACTAGGTTGCTATTCACTCCGCTCCATAAATAATGGGCTCCTCTGCGAGGCGTCATCTTGGGGGAAACCTGTGCATGCTTGTTCTAGAGGAAATGTGGGACTCGTGTATTAATCTATGTCTATGGTCTATGAGAAATAAGTGGCCAGGGTGGAAAAGTAGGCAGCCAAACTGAAAATTGTATTTCTTAAAGGCATGCTACCTATTTTAAGGACTCGTGTGTAAAGTGTTGGTGACAGGGGCTCCATAAGGGTAGATGAGCAGAGTGATGTGATTTGTGGTCCAAAGGGTTAACTTGCTTCATGGGGGATTCACTTTCTCATTTATTTCACCTATACCCTCTCAAACACCTATAAACGGGAAAATCCTACTTCCTGCTACACCCCCAAGGGTATTTGAGCAGAAGGTCTACATACTCTAGCAGCCGGGGGTTGGAATTTTCCCTTATTTAATAAATGACTGGCGGTGCCTCTCCCTTTTATCCCTAGCCTATTTTTTCTTTTTTTATTTCTTTATAATTGTGTGAGCATTCTTTCCCTCTGCTTAGCCCAGTGTAATGGGCCTTGCCTGCCTCTGCTCCACCCCCAGCTAATAGGCAGAGGCCCCCTTTTTCCCCAAAATAATTAAGGGGGAATTTTTTGAATCCAACTTTTTAAAACCAAAATGTATAAAAAAACTTCAATTAACTTTCCTATAAATGTAACGTTTTGGGCCCAGCTTTGTCCCCGGGGTAACTCCAAATTTGGCTGAATCGCTACATGAAATACTTCTGCTTAAAGCACCAATACCCCTAAAAACTGCATCATTATACTTTTCTCTCTTACGGACATATCCAAACACAATCTCTATCTCTCTGTTTCTTTCTCTCTCTCCCCTCCCCTCTCCCAGAGAGACCTCAGGCGGTGACATGTCTTCCATTAGGTGGCGTACAGCAGGAGAACTGCAAGTTACATGCCATGAGGTACCTGGCCTCGGTGTGGAAGCCAGTAGTTTTGGATCAGTAACCCTTACTTATGCGGTAGTTACTACAGCTGCAATGCGGCTAATAAGGGCTGGGTTTTTTTTTTTTGTTTGTTTCTTTCAGAATGGCTCTAACGTTGGTTGGAAAGACATTCCTACGTTCCAGGCCAGACTTTACCATGGTTTTAAAACCTTTTAAAACCGTTGCCCAACCCTGGGGGTTGGGGTTTGGGACATGGAGCTGGGATAAACACCTTAGCCAAGGAGATGACTTTGACCACCAGGTTTGATAGATGCCCGTACCTGTACTGTTTGAGTAAATGTTGTGTGTTGCTGGGCGGACCAATGATAGAGAGGGACTCTCCAAGTGTTAAGTTAGTGGGCAGATGGACAAGGATTTGGGTATATTATATTTTCTGTACTTTAAGCTGCTGAAGAATAAAGCTGGCTAAGGCCAGTTTACAAACACAGCCTTGTGTCATAAGGACATGTGCACCAGGTGCCATATCCATTTACCAAAAACGGCAATCCAAGAGACAAATTGACCTCTGGACTGCCCAAGATGGTGGCCAGACATGAATGAGTTCCTACAATATATGTATATATATATATATACATACACAAGGCCAATAACAGAGTGTATGCACCACTTTGCACTTGCACACAAATGAAGACCATGATTTCCATATCACCTGCAGGTCAGTAGACAAATTTTGCATTTTCCCTCTATTTTGCTACATATTACTATATCGGTCTGTCAGAAAATCTTTATTGGGGAATGGCAAAGGGGAAGGACACCTGAAAAATTGACCCTTCCTTTTTTACACTGTTTCCAGAAAACATTTCTCTTTAGGCCTCAATCACATGGTAGAGTTTTGGTGCACTTTTTTGAAAACTGGAATTGGATTCTAAGAAAGAGAGACGTGCAGTGGTCTTTTGAGTTACAATGGCCTCAAGATACAATGTTGGTAACATACAATGCTTTTTTCTAGGACACTGTATGTTGAGTGTGGTCTCAAGGCCCCATATTCCAGACACTGATCCGATATTTTGCCAGTCAATTAGTGCCTCTCTGTAGTTTGGGTTGGCCAAAAAATCTCAAAAGAATCAATTCTAGCCCTAAATCTACATTTGGGTTAGTGTTAGGGTTTTTCATGGGTTTTATGGATTAGCTAAAGTAGGACTGGAATTGATACCAAACAAGCCATTAACCTGTAATAACTCATTTAAAACCTTAACTCCAACTTAAAGGGGATTTGCCGAGACGAAAGATTCTTACCTCTCTCCTTAGCACAGGCAGAATGTCAACAAATCACGCTGAGTCATGAAGCTGCAGGGGAGAGAGGGGGGGGCCAGTGAGGAGTGAGGAATCCAAGGAGCGTCTCAAAACTTAAGTGAAATAATAAACATACAAGAGTGGAGTCTCAATACAGCAAGACACAGCCTCAGACTGCACTGTCAGGAGGAGCCTTATCTGCTAAGAAGCTAATGTAACAAGCTACTGAGCTGAAAGAGAGAGAGACGCACACAGCCAGAGCACAAAGCTGCATAAGGGATCCTGTGACATTTCACTGAAATAATTAAACTATAAACTTGTGGATTTTGTATACAAAAGACAACACCTATTCTACACAGCAGCTTGAAAGCTCCTTCATTTCCTGTCATCAGATAAAGCAGGGATCTAATCACTCTACAACTAGTTATTCTGTATACAAAAAAAACAGATTGCTACCCGGGTTTTCCTTAAAAACTTCTGCAGCTCAGTCCCCATCAATAAGAAGTTGATTTGTGGGGAACCCGGGCCCCAGCAAGCTCCTGTCAGGTCGTATCTATAGAAGCTTTGAAGTAACCAAGGCATGTAAGGAAGGCTGTAGCTCTCTCAGACTGCAATTTTTTTTAATCACATATATTTAGAAAAGTGATTAAAAACCCATTTTGGAGGATCCCACATCAACATTACATCGTGGCAAAACCCCTTTAAGGTAAGGATACTTTTAGGGTAAAGGTTAGAGAAAAAAATTGGGTTTTGGACGAATTGTTTCACAAGTTTGGTTGAACCAGTGTTGAATTGAACAAAGACCTATTCTAGCAACACTAATGACCAACATTAAGCATAAATTTATCTCCGGTGGGGTATACAGAATAACAAAAACCTAGGCCTCATCATGTTTAACCTAAATTACTCTGTTTCATCTTTTTACAAAAGTCTGTGCAATCAGCTGTGTTTTGGACCCTGTAGACCAGCACACGAGGAGTGAAGGCTATCTTCATACCACTGTTTGTCGGATCTCTTTTCTTCTAAATCTCATATCAATCAGTGAGAAAATATCACTGGTGTTAATAAAGTTTACGTTATCCTAGAGCAAGTTATAGCCATAGTATGGTCTTGAAGTGCATGGGTATGTCCTATAGAAGAATGTATAAAACGTTCTGTAGGCTATATATGGTGCATTGCTGCAAAGCATCATGATCCAAAACTGCCACCACCTATTAAGCTTATCCCAATACAACAAAGCAGTGTAGCTTGTGGATACCAAGATGTAGCCAACCATACCAGAGTAGGAATCACTGTGAGCCCATTTGAGAAGCCTCTTACAAAAAAAAAAATCTTAAAAGCAACAATGAGGTTTTAACTCCTGAGGCATGTTTTGTGGCCGCAAAGGGAATCCATGAGCCCCTCAACACAAATTAATCCAAGTATTCCTCAGCCCCTCCCTTACTAACTATATTTTAGATCTTAGGAAGGTCTTGAAAGCGTTAATAACTAACCTCAATGAAGATGATGAGAAAAGTAATAAAAATATATGAAATGTGCTAAAAAAGTACCAAAAATCATAGGTAAATAGTAGAAAACCACAAATATAAAAAATGTAGTAGTTCAAGCATGTACATTAGCATAAAATTGCATACATTAGTATATGATCTACATAGCATTTGCTTGCGTGGTTAGATACATACATTGATACAAAACAGAAACTAGGTTGCTAATAACTTTGCTCTTTAGTAGTAGGATACAGAGAGACACGTAGAAGGAAGAACCAAAATGTCTATCAGTCAAGGTTGAGGTTGACAGAAGCCCTCCACCTCACACGGACAGAACAACCAACAGAATACAGACAAATAGAAGGAAGAACCAAAATGTCTACCAGTCAAGGTTGAGGTAGACATGATAAGGACCAAGGCTCCACCAAGGAAACCTGGATGGCACGACTAGACTCTATAGAAGATTATGCCATTGTTTATCATTCTGCAAATAACAGGAAACAGACAAGTAGAAGGAAGAAAGAAAATGTCTACCAGTCAAGGTTGAAGTTGACATCGTAAGGACCAGACCCATCACCTCCCAGGGACACCAGGGATGGCACAACTAGACTTTACAGAATGTTATGCCATTGGTTATTATTCTGCTAATAAAATACAGGATACAGGCAAGTAAAATGAAGAACCTATGTGTCTCCCAGCTAAGGTTGAATTTGACATCGTAAGGACCAGGCCCACCACCTCCCAGGGACACCAGGGATGGCACAACTAGACTTTACAAGATTATGCAATTGATTATCATTCTACTAATAAATTACAGGATACAGGCAAGTAAAATGAAGAACCTTTGTGTCTCTCAGTTAAGTTCCAGGTTGACATAGTAAGGACCAGACCCAACACTTCCCGGGGACACCATGGTTGACACAACTAGACTTTATGGCAGATTGGAAAAAAAAAAGCTGATGGATACATTATGTTTGCGTATAAAACCTACAGATGGTTCCAGCATTTTATCTATTTCAGCATCACCCGAGGCTAAATATATATAAATTTGAGCTAGTGGTTTTACTTATACTGTAAGTAGCTTGTAAGCTATATCCTTGAAAACTCCTATTTTCCCAGCATTATCTTTAGAAGTTTCCATGGTTACCAAGGACGGGAAGTTTAAGCATCGCTGGCT
Source organism: Phyllomedusa bahiana (assembly GCA_025379985.1). Lineage (NCBI taxonomy): Eukaryota > Metazoa > Chordata > Amphibia > Anura > Hylidae > Phyllomedusa > Phyllomedusa bahiana. The sequence continues at coordinate 8,593 of JAODAL010002103.1, read as the reverse complement.
GAAATCCAAGCTATAATATAGCAGTTACTTCTCGTCTCTTTGTTGTAAGATGAAGTAATCTATTCATTCCAAAAGCAATCACACTAAAATGTTCCTCAATTCAGGTGCCTAATGGCATCACTTTAATGGAAGGGAAGGGAATTGTTTTGGAATAGTTCGAGAGTTCAGTTTCTTCAGACATATTATCACCAAAGTCTCACATTATATGTTGATGGGAAATTTTTGAAACTGTAGGTTCCTCTGCAGAACTGTATTGGTGATGAGACACAAACCATTGACTTTGTGTAGGATGATATGTGGGAGTCAACAAAAAGTACTCATAGCATTAGGTTTTTAATAACTGGCAATGCCAGGATATAGGCTCAGGGTGCGACAACACCTGGCGAATATTCTGGTAGGAGGTGACCAGCTGTATTACTTCACAGCAAATCCACAAATAACAGATCTAATACTGGACAATGTTTAAGAGCTCGAGATTGTACTAGATGACTCGTCCCTCAGGAAGTGATTATATTGCTGGTAGATGTTTCCCCAGATCAAGTAAAAGAAAAATTTTAAAAAATCAACGAAAAAAATTCCCATTACTCATTTGTTCTCCTCCCAAGTGTTTTATGACCTTTAAAATCTTTGAGGCTTGGACTTCAACTTTCAATGTGCTTTTGGCTTTCCCACATAGTGGTTTCAGATCACAGGATGGAGATACTATTGAAGAATTTTTTTTATTTTTTTATTTTCCCAATAAATTTCCATCAGGTTGAGATTCAGGCTGTTTGTCACGTCACTGATTAGTCTTTCCTGGAGAAAATCTCTGCTCTGTAACAAGATGCATCATCATCCCAAAAATGACGCTGTCGTCACCACACCAATTATCTAGGGATGGAAGGAGAGGAGTGTCCATAATGTCAGAGCCTCGCCGTGCAATGACTGCCGAGCTCATGATTTCATCTCCCCTGCCCCATTCCATGACGTGCAGTCCCAGATAATAAATGATGGGAATGTAATTGTATCTTCAGGCGTCATCAAGTTAACTTTCCTCTACAATGGCTTCTCATTAGCGCACTGTCACCTTGTTTCCTCTAGTCTTGGTGTTAGTGTCAGTTCTCGTTGGGCTTTTCTGTATGTAAAACCCATTTTATTCAGCAATTTCTTACAATTCTGTCATAGATATTGGGCCTTATGTATAAAAACTGTCTAGCAGTAAGGCTATCGTTCTTGCCCATAGCAACCAATCAGAGCCCATAGCGACCAATCAGAGCCCATAGCGACCAATCAGAGCTCATAGCAGCCAGAGCTCATAGCAACCAATCAGAGCCCACAGAAACCAATCAGAGCCCATAGCAACCAATCAGAGCCCATAGCAACCAATCACAGCCCATAGCTACCAGAGCTCATAGCATCCAATCAAAGCTCATAGAAACCAGATCCCATAGCGACCAGAGCTCATAGCAACCAATCAGAACCCATAACAACCAATCAGAACTCATAGCAACCAATTAGAGCTCATAGTGACAAACCAGAGCTCGTAGCGGCCAATCAGAACTCAGTCTTCATTTCTTATACTGCTTTGGAAAAAAAATGAAAACTGAGCTCTGATTGGTTGCTATGAGCTCTGATTTGTTGCTATGGGCTCTGATTGGTTGCTACAAGGTCTGATTTGTTGCTATGAGCCCTGATTGGTTGCTATGAGGTCTGATTCGTTGCTATGGGCTCTGATTGGTTTCTATGAGCTCTGATTGGTTGCTATGAGCTCTGATTTGTAGGTTGTGTTTATGAGTCTGATCAGGTTGCTATGGGCGCTGATTGGTTGTTATGAGCTCTGATCTGTTGCTATGGGCTCTGATTGGTTCTTATGAGCTCTGATCAGTTGTTATGGGTTCTGATTGGTTCTTATGAGCTCTGATCGGTTGCTATGGGCTCTGATTGGTTGTTATGAGCTCTGATTGGTTTCTATGAGCTCTGATTGTTTGCTGTAGGCCACAAAGACAGATTTACTGTTCGACAGTTTTCATACATGTGGCCCACTGACTCCATGGCTCATTGGCCATTTCTTCCTGATTATTTCTGTTGGACATTTTACATGTATATATTCAACACTGCTGTACCTAATATTTATCCACTTGTCAATATCACTCATTCATACATAGATCCAGCACTGCTACCTATCATATGCATAGTCCATTACATCACAAATTTAAACAAACTTCTTCAGTGCAAATACAGCATCTGTGATTGCTCATTCATCAGGGCATAAACCGCCTTATAACATGTATTCAAAGTCATATTGATGAGTCCATGCTTCAGATATATGGAGAGTTTGCTGTAGTATGTTGAAGCAGCTACGTTGCAACATTTCGGGAAACCACGTCCCCTTTATCAAGGCTGCTGGACTCTCATACGTACGACTTTGAATACATGTTATAAGGCGATTGATGCCCTGATGAATGAGCAATCACAGATGTTTTATTTGCACTGAAGAAGTTTATTAAATTTTGTGATATAATGGACCATACATTTGATAGGTAGCATTGCTGGATCTGTTTATGAATGAGTGATATCGACATGTGGATAAGTAGAAGATATAGCAGTGTTGAATATATACATGAGGATATGTGGGTTTATATGGACCTCCTCCCACTGCTCTAATCCAACTCTGAATTGCTAATTACTGTGCTTTATAAAATAACTTAAGGACATTTTCTATTTTCCAGACTTATTGCTCGCAGTCCTGATGCTTTGACGTCTTCCTCATATTAAAATATATTAAAAGGGTTTTGCCCTCTGATAAAGTCTCTTCTGAGGTCGGCTTGTAATTTAATATGAGCCAGCCTCAGAAAACAGGGAGATGGCCGCTCTCTCCATTCTTTTCCAAGGAGTTTGCTCAAACTCCCATAGACATGAATAGGGGCGAGCGTCACATATTCTATGGAAGAACAGAATAAAACTGGTTAAGGGTACATTGGTATATTTAGAATGACTCCCCCCTGGATGAGCTCCTTCCCATTTTTACCCTTTATTTTACCCACAGCTGAATGGAAATAACCAACTTCTGCCGCGCCCCATATTGGATTTCCATCTTGAAGGAGTCTCATAGTCCCTCTCATTGATACTATTGACTGCTCTCTTGTTGGGGCCATTTATTTTTATAAGGTCTAGAAGCATTTTCCCTTTCACCTGCACAATAATTTACAGGGTTTGCTAATGATTCCATAACATTTTCCTCTACTTGGTCTGGAGAAATATCTGCCATTAAGTACACATTTCTGAATATCCTTGATTATAGAATTTGAGGGTTGTATGTTGCACTAGGGTAAATTTATATTTTTTTATTGCAGAAATTTCATAGATGTGAATATATTCCTGGAAGCTATGTTCATATAACTGAATTGTAGAAAAACAGAACCATGTAACCTTCTCCCCAGAAAGGACTTCCATTCTCCAAGGTTTCCATATTAGATGCTAAAGGTGACATATATGTACGGGGCGATGTGTGAGCAGATGCACTCCAAAATTAGGCTCATTATAAAGCATTGTAATGCGCCCAAGATGTGAGGGCTTTCTGGAGGCGTCGCAATACAACCTTAGTATTCAACATATTTATGTCTTTAGTACTGCAAAACTAAGCGCATTACTGCTGGAACAGGTAGACCAATTTAAAAGTGGTTTACCTGAGCTAGAATTATCGCTTTGTAGCTAGAAAGCGCTAAATCTATGACCCGCAGTAGAACAGGTTCATAGATTCAGGCGCATTCTACGCTACTAATGCACACAAAAAAATGGCGCCTGGGCAGCAAATATCATACATGTCGCATTGAGAGTCCACTATACAAATAAATATGAAATAGGTTTTACTAGACAGAGGTCCCCTCTACAAGCTGGTGCACTCCGTAGCACCAAGCATGACATGGCCAGTATAGGCGCTATGTAATACTACATAGCAGTGTCAGACTGACATTTTTGGGCTCACTACATGAAATAACCTATAGGGCTCCCCTCCATCAATGCGGAACATGTACACGTCTGTTTTACTTGTATTGCAATTGTTGTTGCTATTTTCATGTTGAAACCTCTTGACCTACCTTAAAAAGACCAAATCAACATCTCTGACACCTCTGGTATCATATAACCCATCAAAATGTCGTGAATTTTGAGACCTACCACCTCTCCAATGAGGAAGGCCAAAACAATGATGAAAGCAGAGAAAAAAGAACCCAGTTTTGCCACAGCAACTCCCAAACAGAACCTCTTGCCCCCACTATCTACAGATATGTGGCTCGAGGATTGGCCTCTTCATCCGTCTTAGAACAATAAATAATCTTAAGGTGCATCATTCTCATTTCAAGAGCTGGTGATGAATCTTTGTTGCTATTATTGTACAGAGGATAGATAATCAATAATATCTAATTAGTTATGTATAAATTGGTACCTTGGTGTTTAATTGCTAGTGCCAAAAGTTAAACAGCCTGACTGTCATGGACATGTACAGTAGCTCATCCACAGCGTAAGCCACAGACTTCACCTTATTCTGAAGACTGAAGTTTAAACAGTCCCCTGATTTTCACCCTTTAACTCCTTATACAAGGAATCTGGATGTCGCTGCAGGGAACTTGAAGGTCACTACCCCCAATGTGGGCACTCATGGTCACAACTGGCGTGCAGCTGTACCAAGATGGGACAAGCAATGATGTGGTCATCTTGCAAGCAGGAGGCCAGGCAGGTGGAGTTCACTCATAAATAGATCAGGAGCAGGACAAAGGTCAATACCAGAACAACGTAAGGTGAACCACTCACTAAATAGTACAAAGCACGCCAAGAATTTGTGGGTGGTGCCCTTATAAGGGGTCAGGTAACAGGTGTTGGCCAATTAACCTCTTAGATGTCGCGGTCAATGTGTCTAAGAAGAATGACACGTCTAGGGCCGGACGTGATGATTGACAGTTAATAATAAGGTGCACTGAGTGTAGTCCCTTACGGAGACAAGTCAAATAAATGATAAAAAAATAAGTGAAAAAAAAGACACAATCATATAAAGTAAAACACATAGACCACCCTTTCCCTGATAAACACGAGCTCGACGAAGGTGGACAGACCAGGGAACTGCATAGCAATTAGCTGATCACTGGGGCAGCTTCTTTGTAAGGCTCTGTTCACATGATGAGGATTTCTACGCAGATTCCATGCAGATTCTGCCTTGAAATCCTTGAAAACTGAAAGAAAACAATAACCAGTGACAATGACTATTTTTGGTGTTTTGAAAACTGATGTGTGGTCAAAAAAACTGAACAGGTTCATTCTTTGGTCCTATTCCACATGGATAAAGCATGAAAATTTACTATTGATGTCAATGGGATGGCTAAAATCCTTATGCAATACGCCCCCAAGACAGTGGTAATATATTGCATGTTGCTTTTAATGTGGATCCGAATTCAAAATCTATTGGCATGAATTCAACTCTTTCTGACTGTAAACCGCCTGTCATACCAAATCCGCCCAAAAAATGACACTAAATCCACAGGCAATAAGCATATACTTAAAAACATGTCGGGCGGCATGGATTTCAGCTACAGAATCTGCATGGATTCCTAAATTTTACTCTGTTGTGTAAAGTACCCTAAGAAAGGTAATTTCCATACATTTTTAATTTAGTTTTTCTAAATTTCTATGTGCACCTTAGAAGCTCAAGCAACCTCTATTGGATGTAACAAATCCTCAATTTGCTTCCGACTCATTGAATCTTTAGAAAGCCAGAGGGGTATTAGCCAAGCCAGTATCACTCATCTACATACAGTTGTTTGAGGGTTTTGCCCCTCATCAGTGCAGAGCAGAGCGATACTGGCTGGCTGGCTGGGTGGGAGGCAATGAGTGCTCAGAAAGGGAATATCTCCCTTGGGAGAGCACCATATCAGTTGTGTGAGTTTTGAAATTGCTTTTTGTCCTCCACTAAGCATATTGTGATAAGCAGATGCTTAGTGGAGGGCAAAAAGGCAATTTCAAAACTCCACACAACTATAGGGTGCTCTCCCCAAGGAGAGATATTCCCCTTTATGTGCACCTTAGAATAAGTATGCAAGAAGTCCTAAAAGAAAAAAATGGCTGCATCAAGTCCCAATTTAACAAGATATAGAAATATTTTTTTTTTAAAGTGCAACAATTGTTTCATTCTGTACAGAATAAAAATCTGAAATGAATGAGATTATTATTATCATGGCGGTTACAATAGTATTGATTATAGTAGTATGAGTGGTAACAGCAGCGATAATACTAGTAGTGCAAGTAGCATTAGTATCATCTTTAGTTTTAGCATTATTATCTTTTTAAAAAAGTGTAAAGATATGATGTAAGATGCAACTTTGTACAGAAAATGATTATTCATTCACATCTGTCTGGGCCCCAGTAGATTTCACCGATTCCCTTATCAAAAACACACAGGCTAAATTAACCTAGAAGCCAATTAGCTAGCAGTGTGGTTTGGGGCCGGCGGGGGGGGGGCGGCGCTGGGAGATGTGCAGTGAGCTCTGTAATGCAGATGAAAAAAATCATTAAAAATTATGGGTCCATATTTCGGAGTTGTCCATAGACAATTCAGTAGAGATCCATGTTTTAGACTCCATTGACTTCCATAGAAAGGATATGGATCCGCATTATGTGTTGCTTTTTTTTTATCCAGTTCTGAACATCGCATTAAAAATGTCACTACTAGCATCACAGGTCCACGGTCAAATTTCGGCGCGCATTTCGCGTTGTATTTGCGTTCTAATACGAGCGAGATGTGTGACGAAATTATGGTAACTTACGGTTCTCTATGAGAACTATGGATTACACCTCCTCTCCCCGGGCGTACAATACGATGGTATTGTCCGCGCAGGGAGATAAGTGCCACGTCATGGCAGTCTATGGGGCCGGCGGGCTGCCACCCCCCCCCTCCCCGGGTCGCGGGCGTACACGACAATTAGCGCGACTCCCGCGCTGTAATTGCGGGCCGGACTGTATGCCCCGCACTGACGCCATGTGAACATACCCTAAGTATTCAAATATTTGCTTTTTCTTTGTTTTTGGTACAATACTGGTACAATTATCAACTTTGACTCATCTATATATGTGTGAAGGAGGTATTGTAGTAAGAGCACTGCCATTTCTTTACTGAAGCCTTGGATAAAAATTGACAGCTATTATAGAGACCATGGATGAGTTAGGGAGCGCCAAACCAGGCTATTACTTCGGGTTCCAATCTCCATGGGGAGGGGCATCAGTACATGACCTCCAGGAGTCCCTTAATTTATCATTGACCCCTTGACTGTTTTAGAACACCATAGAAATAACAAACAAGCTCTCCGTACCATAATTCAGAATTTTAAAAAATTATTCGAAAAACTGTCAAAGAAAGCAAGCCAGGGGCCGTGCTTTGCAAGTTGCCCTGAATTTATCATTGATCCCTTGAGACTCTTAAATCACCATAGAAATAAAAAAAAATAACTTTTGCGCACCCTAATCCATAATTTTAAAAATGTCTGGATTAGTGTCAAAAAAGACGAGTTGGGGGCTCTACTTTACCTGTTGCCCTGAATATATCGTTGACCCCTTAGATCTCCATAGAAATAAAAAATAACCTCTCTGTGCCCTAATCCAGAGTTTTCAAAAATGTTACGTGTTGGTCAAGGCCTGGTTTGCAGAAGGGCAAATACAGTGTAGCGGTCTTGATGTGGGATTACAAAAATATCAGGAAATGTTTTGATGACTTCACGTTATTGTCGGGGTGTTTACACTTTTGCAAACAAAATATTTTTCAGTTTTACAATGAATCAAAATTAAAAAATATAGCAACTTAAAAACATCTTGATTAAAAATCTCCTACTGGTTTGTGTCTACAGCTCTTATGCCAGCTTATGTATGTACTTGGTTAACGACTGCAAACCCAATGAAGCTGGGTATTGGTGTCCTGAGACACTGCAATCTCTCTGCTTACTTTTTTCGAGACTGTTCTGGAGACAGAGAGAGTGGAACTACACATGACTACACAGGGTTTGTAGTCTGTAACCATGGACACAGAGAGGTTTGCATTAGACCTGTATAATTCAGGCAAGTAGTGTAATGATAATAACTGAACCCCTTACCAACATATAACAAAACTGTATGCTATGACGTTGCTAAGAGAATATGGAGCGGGCTCACTAACTGCATCCATTTCATACAGGGCAGGTCCTGGCTGTTAGTTGTCTTCATTAACCAGAATTAGATAGCTCTGTTTCTGGCTGTTTAACCACTTAGGTGTCAGGCATCGTATCATCTGGGGGACTAATGAAGGTGTCCATCATACTACTGCTATCCTACTCTATTGCACTTTTGCAGAATAATGTAGAAGTGATAACACCCTCTAGTGGTTAGGTTCCCTAGAAAGATTAAAAATACAAGTTAAAAAAAAACATTAAAAACAATTAAAACTTCAAAAGATCTCTCTTTTTCCATTTTACAAACATAAAAAAATAAAAACAATAAAAATGGTGATCAAATTGCCATATCTGTAACAGTCTGATCAGTTTAAATATTGCATAACTTATCCCCCCAGGGGAACCTAAAAAAAAAATGAATCCCCCCTGGC
>JAODAL010002102.1:0-206151 GCA_025379985.1 Phyllomedusa bahiana | reverse complement strand
GAACAGAACGGGACAGCAAAACCAATGGAAACCAAAGAGAGAAAGTGCATAACCCCCTCCCCCCCTCGGACCTCCACACTACCCTCATAGATGTGATTTACTTACTATAAATTTACAATATACCATCCAATAGAGGTGTCACCTCACCTACTATGATGGGGTTACTGCTTCTTAAAGGGATTTTGCCACAAAGTAAAATTGACGTGGGAAGTTTGTAAATGAAATAATAAACATTTTCACCATTCATCATTATTAAAAATTCTGCACCATTTTTCTCTTAGCTGCTCCTTTAGTGATCCATTGTTTACAGCTCATCTCCAGGGGATACGACCAGGCCTGATAGCTCCTCAGTCCTGGTCAGACATGCTCAGACATCACCTCTCCCCTCAGACAGCTACTGAGTGTTCAACCCCAGGTGCTGTCATTCTACTCCTGTCCTCTGTAACTCAGTAATTAGCCAAACAGTGAAAATAAATTAAAAAAAGAAACCTCAATCAGGTCCGTGCATTGATAAAGAGAAATAAAATCCACAGGTTTGGTTCCTGCAGGCAGGCCCGGACTGACCATAGGGCAAACCGGGCATTTGCCCGGCGGGCCGCTAGGGTCCGGGCCGCAGGGCCGGCCCGGATCGCCCGCCGAGGGGACGGGGGTTCCCCCCCGGCGGGCCCCGAGTGCCGGTCTGTGGCGTGCTACAGGCCGAAAATGGTCGCAACAGCGACCGGCCCCCTGGGGCAGGGGGCCGACAGGCCCCCCCCCCCCCTCGCCACACGGCCGGGTCACTGACCCAGCCATGCAGCCATCACGGCCGCCGCCTCACCGCGCTCGGGTGCAAGCAGCGGCCGAGGCTGAACATCTGGGTCTACTAAACCCTTCTGTTCAGCTCCCGGGAGGCCGCGGGCAGGCCCCGATGAAAATGACGTCATCCGCGCGCTGCTCCGCAGCCCCGCACTCTGCAGTAGCGCCACCGGCTCCAGAGTGAAGAGGACGGGACAGCAGGTGCCGGGTGATATTAGGTTTTTATTTTTTTTTTAAACTACTTTCCTGGCCCTGGCTGCCTATACTGCCCCTGCCCTTGCTAGATATAAATTCTGCCCCTGCCCTAGCTGCCTATACTGCCCCTGCCCTGGCTATATACTGCCCCCTGCCCTGGCTGCCTATACTGGCCCTGCCTGGCTATATACTGCCCCTGCCCTAGCTGCCTATACTGCCCCTCCCCTGGCTGCCTATACTGCCCCTGCCCTGGCTATATACTGCCCCTGCCCTGGCTATATACTGCCCCTGCCTGCCCTGGCTGCCTATACTGCCCCTGCCCTGGCTATATACTGCCCCTGCTCTGGCTGCCTATACTGCTCCTGCCCTGGCTGCCTATACTGCCCTGCCCTGCCCGCTGCCCATACTGCCCCTGCCCTGGCTGCCTATACCATACATGCCAACTTCCCTCTCCCCTTTTTGGCGGGGGGTCCCGCTATTTGGGGTCCCCTCCCGCCCTCCCGGGGAGTTGGCATTCCTCCCCCCGCCTGCAGGCGGCGGGGGTCCTTTAAATTACCGCGGCGCAAGAGTAGCGCTGGTGCGCTACTCTTGCGCCGCCGGACCGCTCCTACAGGCGGTGAAGCGACCGCAGCGGCCGCTCACCCGCCCGCGGTTTTCACTGTGCGGGGAAGGGGGCAGGAGGGATTTGCTCCCTTCCCCCCTCTCCCTGGGAAAAGTCCCGGCGCCGGTGTGTGCGCCGCACATACAGTTCAGCGGCGCAGGGGAATGACGCGCCGGCTGCAGGGGAGGACCCCGCGCGCTCTCACTTCCCCCTGCGCCGCTGAAGAGATCGTCCGGGCGGCCGCGCTGCAGGAGCCTGGTAAGGTGAGTGGATTTTATTATTTTATTTTTATTAGCTTTAGGGGGCTCTACCTGGCCCAACAGAGAGGGCAACTACCTGGCAACAATGGGGGCATCACCTGCAACAATGGGGGCACTACCTGGCAACAAAGGGGCACTACCTGGCTAACAGATGGGGGCACTACCTGGCTAACAAGGGGGCATACCTGCAAAAGAGGGGCCTACCTGGCAACAATGGGGGCACTACCTGGCAAAAAAGGGGGGCACTACCTGGCAACAAAGGGGCACTACCTGGCTAACAGAGGGGGCACAAACCTGGCAAACAAGGGGGCACACCGGGGCAACAGAGGGGGCACTACTGGCCCTAACAGGGGGGGCACAACCGGCTAACAGAGGGGGCACTACCTGGCAACAGGGGGGGCCCAAACCGGGCCAACCCAATGGGGGCAAAACCGGGCAACAAAGGGGCACTACCGGGCTAAAAAAGATGGGGGCACTACCGGCTAACAGAGGGGGGCATTTCCCTTTGGCCAACAAGGGGGCACTACCGGCAAAAAAGGGGGGCCCCCAAACCTGGAAACAAGGGGGGCACTACCTGCTAACAAAAGGGGCACTCCCGGGCCAACAGAGGGGGGAAACTACCTGGAAAACAGAGGGGCACAAATCTGGCAAAACAGATGGGGCACTACCGGGCCCTAACAGAGGGGGGCACAACCGGGCCCTAACAAGGGGCACTACCGGGCAACAGAGGGGCCCCTACCTCGCAACAGGGGGGGGCATTTTACCTGGCTAACAGAGGGGGGCACCCCCGGGCTAACAATGGGGGCACCCCCGGGCAAACAGAGGGGGCCCAAAACCGGAAAAAAGGGGGGAAAAAAACCTGGAAAACCCAAGGGGGGCACTCCCGGCAAAAAGGGGGGGCACCCCGGCAACCAATGGGGGCCCCTCCCCGGGAAACCCCAATGGGGGAAACTACCTGGCTAACAGAGGGGCACTACCTGGCTAACAAGGGGGGCACAACCATGCAAAACGATGGGGGCACAAATTGGCTAACGAGGGGGGCACATTTGGGCCCTAACGATGGGGGCACTCCTTGGCAAACAGTGGGGCACTACCTGGCTAACAGATGGGGCAATTTAAACCTGGCAAACGATGGGGCACTACTTGGCTAACGAGGGGGGCACTATTTGCTAACAAGGGGCACTACTGGCTAACAGTTTTGGGGGGAATCCCTGGCAACAATGGGGGCACTCCCGGGCAAAAAGGGGCACTACCGGGGCAAAAGATGGGGGCACGACCGGGCAAAAAAAGGGGGAAACTACCTGGAAACAATGGGGGCACTCCCGGGCCCCCAAGGGGGGGCACTACCTGGAAACAATGGGGAAACTACCTGGCTAACAGAGGGGAAACTACCTGGCTAACAATGGGGGCACTACTTGGCAAACAATGGGGGCACCCCCCGGCTAACAACGGGGGGCAACTACCTGGCTAACAAAGGGGGGAAATTTTCTACCTGGCAAAAAATTTTGGCCTCTACCTGGCTACAGGGGGGGGCATCTACTTGGCTACAAGGGGCCCCCTACCAGCCTGAAAGGGGGCACAAACCGGTTTAATGGGGGGCAAACCCCTTTGGCTAAAAAAGGGCCTCTACCGGGCTTTTTTTCCCAAAAACCCTTATGAAAGTTAGGGGGAGTGGGTGGGCTTTTTAAAGGGGGCGGGCATCCCGACAAGAGGCGTGCCAGGGAAAAAATTTTTCCCGGGCGGCCGCGTAGCGCGCCCCCCACTAGCGCCCCATTTTTTTTTCCCATTTTCAAAAGTTGGCAACAGGGCCCTTTAACTCCCTTTTTAACCTGCTGCCTATATTTCCCCTGCCCTGGCTGCCTATACGGGCTCCCTGCCCTTTTTTGCCTATACTCCCCCTTTACCTAGCTGCCTTTTACGCCCCTCCCCTACTGGCCTATACGGGCCCCTGCCCTGGCCTATATACGACCCTCCCTTTGGCAATATACTGACCCGGGCCCTGGCTGCCTAAAAACTGCCCTTGGCCCTGGCTGCCAAATACTGCCCCTCCCCTGGCTAAAAAACTCCCCTCCCCGGCTCCCTATACTGCCCTGCCCGGCTAAAATACTGCCCCTCCCCCGGCTGCCTATCCCGCCCCTCCCCCTGGCCCCTTAACTCCCCCTTTCCCCCTGGCTATTTTCTGCCCCTTCCCTGGCTATATACGGCCCCCCCCCTGCCCGGGCTGCCTATACGGCCCCCCTCCCCTTGGCCCCTAATTTTACTCCCCCTGCCGGCTCCCCTAAAACTCCCTGCCTTTGGCGCCTATACCCCCGCCCTGCCCTTCCCTGCCTATACTGCCCTGCCCGGGCTATATAGGCCCCTCCCCCTACTTCCCTATACTGCCCCTGCCCTGGCTATAGACTGACCCTGCCCGGGCTAAAAAACTGCCCCCGCCCTGGCTGCCATTCGGGCCCCGGCCCGGGCTGCCTATACTCCCCCTTGCCCTAGCGCCTATACTCCCCCTGCCCAGCTGCCTATACTGCCCCCTGCCCGGCAAAATATACGACCCTGCCCGGGCAAATATACGGGACCCTTTGCCCTGGTTTCCCCTATACTGCCCTGCCCTGGCGCCCAAAACTGCCCCTGCCCTAGCGCCAATATTTGGGCCCCGCCCTGGCTAAAAATACTGCCCCTGCCCAAGCTGCCTATACTGCCCCTCCCCTCTAAAATACTGACCCTCCCCGGGGGTTATAAACTCCCCTTTCCCCTGCCCGGGGCTCCATACTGCCCCCCCGGGGCAAAAATACAACCCCCTGCCCGGCTGCCTATCCCGCCCCGCATTTGGCTGCCTATACTGCCCCTCCCCCTGGCTATATACCCCCCTTTGCCCTGCCCGGCTGCCTATACGCCCCCCCCCGGCCCGGCTGCCTATACGGGCCCTCCCCTGGGGCAAATAATTTGGCCCCTGCTCTGGCTCCCTATACTGCTCCCCCTGGCGCCAAAATTACCCCCCTGCCCTTGGCTCCATAACTGCCCCCTTCCCTAGCTGCCCATATTTCCCCCTTGCCCGGGCAAAAATACGGGCCCCTGCCCTGGGGCGGCCAAAACGCCCCTGCCCTGGCTATATATTTGCCCCCTCCCCGGGCAAAAAACGGGACCCTGCCCGGCTAAAACCCCCCTTCCCTGGCGCCTAAAACTGCCCCTCCCCCCTGGCCCTATACTGGCCCCTGCCCGGGCTATATACTGCCCCTGGGCCCGCCCGGCTATATACGGGCCCCCTGCTCTGGCTGCCAATATTTGGCTCCTGCCCTGCTGCCTAAACTGCCCCCCCCCGGGCTGCCGATACTCCCCCTTTCCCTTCGGCCTAAACTCCCCCCGGGCCCTGGTTTATAAAATGCCCCTGCCCTACTGCCAAATACTCCCCCTGCCCTGGTTTATATACAGCCCCTGCCCTAGCTGCCTAAACCCCTTTTCCCCCCCTAGCTGCCTATACTGCCCCTCCCCCTTGGTTTCCTATACTGCCCCTGCCCTGGCGCCTATACGCCCCTCCCCCTGGCTATATACGGGCCCCTGCCCTCCCCGGGGCTATATACGCCCCTCCCGGGCGGGCCTAAAACTGCCCCTGGCCCGGCTATAAAATCCCCCCTCCCCTTTGGCTGCCAAACTGCCCCTGCCCGGGGCTGCCAATACTGCACCGGCCCTATTTTCCTATACTGCCCCTGCCCTGGCAATAAAAGACCCTGCCCGGGCCCTAAAATACTCCCCCCTGCCCTAGCTATAAACTCCCCCTTGGCCCTACTGCCTGCTGCCCCCTGCCCCTCCCCTAATATACTGACCCCCCCTGGTTTCCTATCCCTGCCCCTCCCTGGTTATATACTCCCCCTTTGCCCAGCTGCCTATACTGCCCCTGCCCTGGCTATAAACACCCCCAAGCCCGGGCGCCTATACTGACCCTGCCCTGGCTGCCTAAAATTCCCCCTGCCCCAAAAAACCTGCCCCTGCTCTCCCCCTGGCTATATACTCCCCCTGCCCTGCCCTGGCTGCCTAAATTTGCCCCTTCCCTTTGGTTTTCCTAAAACTGCCCCTTTCCCCTACTGCCTATACTGCCCCTGCCCTGCTAAAATACTGCCCCTGCCCTAGTTTGCCAAAGTTTCCCCTCCCGGGCAATATCCCTGACCCTCCCGGGCTCCCTTTATACTGCCCCTCCCTGGCTATAAAACCCCCCCTGCCCTACTGCCTATATTTGCCCCTCCCCGGGGTTTATATCTGACCCGGCCCTGGCTCCTAAACTGCCCCTGCCCTGGCTATAACTGCCCCTCCCCATAAACGCCCCCCTCTTCCCCTGGCTAAAACCTGCCCTGCCCTGCCCGGGCTGCCTAAACTCCCCCTGCCCTGGCTGCCTATACTGCCCCCGGGCCCTATGCCTAAAATTTCCCCCTGCCCTGGCTATATACTGCCCCGCCCTAGCGCCTATGCTGCCCCCTCCCCTTGGCTATTTTTCTACCCTCCCCGGGGCTGCCATACTCCCCCTTTTGCCCCTGGGCTATAACTGCCCCCCTTCACTGCCCTGGCAATATACCCCCCCTGCCCGGCTATATATTTCCCCTCCCCCTGGCTGCCTATGAACCCTGCCCTGGCTATAAAAGCCCCTTTGCCCGGCTAAAAAACTGCCCCTGCCCTGGCAAAAAAACCCCCTGGCCCAAGCTCCCTTTTATACGGCCCCCGCCCTACTGCCTAAAACCACCCCTGCCCTGGTTTATATCCCGGGCCCCGGCCCCCCCTGCCATGATACCCCTGCCCGGGCTTTTATACGGGCCCCTCCCTGGCTAAAAAACTGCCCCTGTCCAACCTGCCTATACTTGCCCCTCCCAAAAACTCCCTAAAATCCCCCTTTCCCCGGGCATTAAAAACTGCCCCGCCCAAGCGCCTAAACTCCCCCTTGCCCTGGCTATATACTGCCCCTTTTCCAGGCAAATATACTGACCCTGCCCTGGCTCCCCTATACTGGCCCCTCCCCTTTCCCTATATATTTCCCCCTGCCCTGGGCTGCCTATACGGGCCCTTGCCCTAGCTCCCAATACCCCCCTGCCCGGCTAAAAATGCCCCCCTCCCTAGCTGCCTATACCCCCCGCCCGGGCAATATACTGCCCCTGCCCAAACTCCCTATACTGCCCCGCCCTAGCGGGCCTATACTGCCCCTTTGCCCGGGGCGCCTATATCCCCCCCCCCTGGCTCCCTATACGGGCCCTTCCCCCCAGCGGCCTAAAAAAACTGGCCCCCCTGCCCTGGCTGCCTAAAACTGCCCCCCCCTCGGCTATATATAAACCCCTCCCCCCCCTCCCTCCCCCGGGCTATATATTTGCCCCCCTTTGCCCGGCTCCCTAAAACTGCCCTCCCCTTTGGAAAATACTGCCCCTGGCCAAGCTGCCTACCCCTGCCCCTGCCCGGGCTATATACTACGCCCCCCCTGGGCTATATACTAAACCCTCCCCCTGGCTGCCTAAACTGCCCCCCCCCTTTGGCTATATACTCCCCCTGCCCATATACTGCCCCTGATCGCCCGGGTTTATATACTGCCCCTGCCCTGCCCGGCTGCCAAAAACTGCCCCTCCCCCGGGCGCCAATAACGGGCCCCTGCCCAAGCCCAAACCCTGCCCCTGCCCGGGCAAATATACTGCCCCTCCCCTACTGCCTATGCTGCCCCTGCCCTGGCAAATATACTAACCCTCCCCTGGCTGCCTATAGGGGCCCCTGCCCGGCTTTAAAAACTCCCCTTCCCCTTCCCTGGCTATATACCCCCCCTGCCCTGGCTATATACTCGCCCCTCCCTGGTTTGCCTATATACCCTTTCCCGGGGCTAAATACGGGCCCCCCCCCCTTTGGCTATATACTGCCCCTGCCCTGGCGCCTATAAAGCCCCTCCCCTTTGGCTATATACGCCCCGCCCGGCTGCCTAAAATTTACCCCCTGCCCTGGCTTAAACTCCCCTCCCCTTTGCTGCCTAAATACCCCCTGCCCTGGCGCCATAATACCCCCCCTTTTGGCAATAAATGCCCCCCCCCTTTGGCTGCCTATAATTTAGCCCTCCCCGGCTTAATAAACTCCCCCTTTTCCCCGGGCGGCCTATAATACCCTGCCCCTGGCTAAAATATTTTGCCCCTCCCTGGCTATATGTTCCCCGGGCCCGGCTGCCTAAAAGAAACTGCCAAACCCAAAACCCACGCCTTGGCTCCCTATAATAGCCCTGCCACCATCATTTGCCCGGGCTCCCCTTTACACTTTCCTCCCTGCCTAAAAACTGTCCCTGTCGCCTATAAGTGGTTTCTGCCCTGCCGAAATACGGCCCTGTCTCCCGTATACGGGCCCCTTTGCCCGCCTTTAAAACTGTCCCGGGCCTGCCTGTTATACTGCCCCCTGCCTGCCGCATACGGGCCCCTTGCCTCCCTGCATACGGGCCCTTTCCGGGCCTAATTTACCAACCTATTTAAAATCCCACTTACTGAATTTTTTAAAATTTCAAATTTTGGGGTCAACATACGCTTTTTGGGGGAAAATTGATAGGAAATTTGCGGAAAAAGAGGAGTCAAAAAGATTTTTTGTTGTAAATTCTACGGGGAAAACCGATTTATGACCACTAGAAGAAGAAAATTTTGCATGCTGTAAGGGGAACCAAAAGGAAAAAAGGGAAAAGGGAACACCATCGAGAAAAACGTCATGGAGATTTTTGCCAAAGGAGAAAAAAGAGAAAAAAACCAACTCCCATCAGAGATGACGTCTGCTGTGATCCCCGTTCGGGGGAATTTTTTCTTCTGTGTTGATCATTCGAAATCATTTTATGGTGACCTGACAACTGGTAATGTTTTTGGGGGGTTTTAATTTTTGTTGATGCATATGAAGGGGTCAGTGGGGCCTTTCCCTAAATTGTAAAGCAAGTGCACACCGGGCTCTGTGAAAGGGGGGTTTTTCCTCTGCCCCACGTTTCCCCTTTTTGTTTGTGTGTAGGGGGCTTTCACACGGACTTTTTTTGGTTTGCTTTTTTTGTTTGCGTTTTTTTTTGGGGAAAAATTTGTTTCAGCTTTTAACTCCCTCTGCCTTCGCAAAAAACCGAAACCAAAAACCCCACCCAAAAAAGCCCCAAAAAAACTCTCCGTTTTAAAAGCACTTTATGGTGATTTTAAAATTTGGGGACAGTTCGAGGTGCAGAAAAAAGGGACTTTTTTTAAAGCGGAATTGTATGGGGGGCCTGCTGGAGCTTAGTCCCAAGGCTGATTTTTTTTCCCATTTCCGGGCCCCCTCCCTGCGGGGAAATTTAAAATCGGGGAAACCCTTTGGGCCCGGGAGAAAAAAGTTTTTACCTCTGAGCTACAATGTAGCTACTTACATTTTCCTACCCCATAAAAAACCCTTTCTTTACTAAAGAGAGGAAAGGCCTGGTAAAAGTCCCCCTTTCAAGGTCACATTATATGCAATTAAAAAAACAAAAAAAACACCCCCCCCTTCTGAGCACACAGAGCTGAAGGCTGGATGCGGGAGGTATAAAATGAAAATTTGGAAAAACCCCCTTTTAAGTGTTTTCTCTTTGAATGCCCTAAACCACGAAATTTCCAATCAATCATATTTAGGGAAACCCTTTTTCCCGATATAAGGCATGGAAAATCTTGAGGGTTTAAACCATCTCAGATGGGGCACAAACCTTGAGGGTTTAACTTTAAAGCAGGTAGAACTTTTATTTTGTGGTTTTGGAAAAAACAAAGTTAACAGAAATAACAAAATTTGCCCTGTAATGAGCTGCCTCAGGCCCCTGTTCTCTTCACAGGTCCTCACTATGGCCCCCATTTATCCAGCATTCAACCCCACCTTTTTCCTGGAACCCCCCAAAGGACCCACCCCTTTAAAACCTCCCTATCTAGGCCACACTACAGATCTGTAAGACAACCAAAACCCACTTTTGGGTCAATACAAAAAAAACCTTCCCAATCCTGGGACCTCACAACAGACCCCTACAGTTTAAAGTAAAATTACGGGTTCCCACCCCCTTTTTTGTATCAGGCTCACTTTGTCCCACACCCCCCAGAAAAACCCAAAAGCGTAACCTCCTATGCTGACAAAACTCTCCACCTTTACTCTTCAGCGGCTCTCGCCACTAAATATATTTTTTATTTTCCCCCTCCAAGGGGGGCCATAACCCTCCCATTCCTATAAATAGGGCCCCCCAATCTACTAGCTTACCATCTGTTTCCCTTTGGGCCCTATTTAAAGTAACTGGGGGCCTTTTCCCCTTTAAAAGGGTTTTTCCACTATAAAAATTTTGATTTTAAAACAAAAGGGGATATGACATCAATATTTTAAAAGGGGGTTTAGTCAAACTCATCTTGAGAAAAAAACCCCAAAAACCTCTTTTTTCTGAATGGACAGGTTTTCGAGACTCTTCCATTTAAATCAATGGGAGTTCTGAAAATAGTCGGCGCATTTGCTATATTTGGAGCTCACATTAAATTTCCCAATAAGGGGGCCCCTGAACTTCCCCTTCAAAATTTAAAAAGGTTTTGGGAGTTTGGGTTCTCGAAAGGACCCCGGGATTGGGAAACCTTATTTTTCAGACACTGATAGGCTATTCCATCAATGTCTATAGTGAGACAACCCTTTAAATTTCCCTGCCTTCCCTTTGCCCCTCCAGTAAATTAAAACCATTAACCCCATCACAGCCCCATATCATTGAAGAGGTTACCATTAACTCATATATTACCGTAGAAGACTATTAATATTACATTTTTCCCTTTTACCACTAAAAGGACCGTTTCTGTGGTAAAAGGTACCCTTCACAGTTTGAGTTGCAGATCCAGGGGGGTTATACATCAGGGTGGTGTTCACCTCTCACAGCATTATCGTGGACTTTTAGCTATTTTTGGAGGGACCTCAGCTTTTTCTTTTGTGGTTCTTTACGCCCATGGTATTCTACCATTTGTGATTAATTTATGCATGAACTTACACTAATAGCAACATCCAGGGCCCCCATCAGAAATTTCAGGGCCCCTTACAGCCAAAGCTCTTGGGGCCCCCCTGTTAATCCCGCTCCCTATCAACCGCATTGCCCCGCCCCCACCAACCACGTCCTGCAACCCAACCCCAGAAAAAAAAAATGCAATTGCGCCATTGTCTTTGGATTGAGTTCTTGTTGAATTTTACAACATACAGTTTATCTATATTGTGTGTGTCAGTATGTATACAAGGGCCAGCAAATACCACATGTCACCACGATATACTGACCAAACCAGCATACCAAGACCAATATAACCAGACAAAAGACCAATTAATACCGCCATATATCACTATGTATGGTGACTAATAGCACTATAATGTTACTGACTAAACCAGTGTACTAAGGCAGATATTACCATTAACAACAATATACAAAGACAAAGTAATACCGCTACATCTTCAACAAATTTCTCCACTGTTACTTAATATAATCCAATACAATTACACCAATATTACCACCATACTGTGACCATATAGGGGGAAATGCATGAAAACTGTCTAGGTCTAAATCTCACTTTGTTGCCCATAGTAATCAATCAGCGTTCCCAGCTTTATTTTTTCAGAGCACTATATAAAATGAAAGTGGCGCTCTTACTGGTTGCTATGGGCAACAAAGAAAGTCCTACATCTAGACCGTTTTCATACATGTGGCCCATAGTGGCAGATATAAGTGATTACAGTGCAGTTACATTTAGTGACTTACAGGTGACATCTGACAAGTCATTCACGTTCCCTTTTCTTCTCCATCCGGTCCCGGCCACCATGAGGACTTCTCCCGGCCATGAGTCGTCCCTGCAGAATTCACAACACAAACACCTGAGACTCCTCACTTTATCATAATCCTACTGTTACCCACCCCCTATGTACAAACTCCATCCATAGTGCCCCAAATTGTAATAATTACCCCTTTGGTTCACTGGTCATTTTATAGGGTCCCTCGTAGGTAGGTAGCCAGGTAATAGGCCCCCTGTTGGTAGAGAGAGAACTTGAGTGGGGCCCCACATGGAGGAAACTTGAGTGGTGCCCCACTCAAGTTTTCCTACCTCCCCCTGCTGTTTGGGGCTCATTCAAGGGCCTCCTCCTATTATTATTATCCTCTCTCTCAGCCGTGTGGGGCCCCACAGGTCCAGTGAGGGGTCCCACAAATCCCAGGGACCTTGAATGGCCCGCTCAAAGCCCCTGGGATTTGGGGGGCCCCACTTAAGGCCCCTGGGATTTGCTCGGCCCCACAAATCCCTGGGGCCTTCACTGTGGCCCTCAAATCCCTGGGGCCTTCAGTGGGGTCCCCATATCCCTGGGGCCCCCAAATCCCTGGGGACTTCAGTGGGGCCCCCAAATCCCTGGGGCCTTCCGTGGGGCCCTCCACGCCCTCGGGCCTTCAGTGGGCCCCCCAAATCCCTGGGGCCTTCAGTGGGACCCCCAAATCCCTGGGACCTTCAATGGGGCCCTCAAATCCCTGGGGCCTTCAGTGGGACCCCCAAATCTCTTGGGCCTTCACTGGGGCCCCCAAATCCCTGGGGCCTTCACTGGGGCCCCCAAATCCCTGGGACCTCACTGATTACATTACATGACATCAGGCAGCCAGAGGGAGGGGGGGGGGGGGCGACTGCTCCGTCCGTGCAGCAGCTTTTACTGAAGTAAGGAGACTAAATCTTTGTAATGTAAAGGAATGGTGTTCAACTTAACTTACAGGCATGCCAGGATGAAGGGTCACGTGACCCGAAACGTGTCGCTGTTGTATTAGGTGTGCTACTAACTAGCTGCTGCATCCTTTGTCTGCTACGATTGTTTCCATGTTTGGAACCTTTTAATGGAATAATAAAGTTTGAAGATACTTTTTAAGTATTTCCCGACTACATATAATTTTCTACATACGAGCTGGCTCACCCTTCGTGAAGTTTGGACTTACCCACTTGCACACATTTTTCCCAAGTCCAAGCATTCTCATTTTACTTACCAACCTTTTATGTGGCATAGTATCAAATGCTTTAGAAAAATCTTACCGGCCTATAGTTTCCAGGATCAATTTTTGACCCCTTTTTGAATATTGGCACCACATTTGCTATGCCCCAATCCTTTGGACATACCCCTTTATTATACAGTCCATAAATATTAAGAATAGAGGCCTATCTGTGACATTACTTAACTCCTTTAGGACACAAGGGTGTATACCATCAGGACCTGGGGATTTGTCTATTTGAATCTTCTTAAGGCAGAGCTGCACTTCTTCTTGGGTTAGACAAGAAATATTTAATTCGGAGTTTACCTCATTTCTCTGCTCATCAACAGGAAGGTCATCCTCCTCGGTAAATACAATGGAGAAAAAAATTGTTTAATAGGATTGCTTTCTTCTCATCGCCCTCTACAATACCTCCCTCACCACTTTTCAAAGGGCCAACATTTTATGCTTTATTCTTTTTACTATTTATATAGATAAAAGAATATTTTGGGGTTAGTTTTACTTTCTGTGACAATATTTCTTTCTGTATCCGACTTTGCTGTCTTAATCATTATTTTACATACTGTAAACATACTTGGCTAATAGATACCTGACTTAGTTCTAGACTACAAGCATCATTGTCACTAACCCCTGGACCACCCTGGACCATTAGGGGTCATATTGATTTATTAAGATCTTGATGCAATGTAGCTTTGGGGGGTACTTAGTTAAAAATGTTTTGACTAATAGGTACTTAGCTTTGAAAGACTGAGAAACACTGTTGTGGACTATGATGGAATGTAACTTTGGGGGTTTAAGTAATTTTTTACTAATAGATATTTGGCATAAAAAAGTTGAGAAACACTAGAGAAATGTAACGGTAGGCTACCGCTACAGCAGGTCAAAGATGCGGATCCTCTAGACCATCGCAAGCGGTACTATAAGTCACGCAAGAGAGCGGAGTCTAAGTAGACCTTGTACTCACCAGAGCCCGCTGTAAGGCAGGTTGGGCTTGCTGTCGCGAAACACTACCAGGCCGCTATCCCTCACGCAAATAGCTTGCGGTGGCAGCCGAGGTGTAGCGTGGTACAAAACTGTGAAACAGGGGACAGGCAGGAAGGTCAGGAAAGGCAGCAAAGGTTGGTGGTTGAGGGATGGAGGCAACAAGTACGATACACAGAATTACAGGAACAGACTTAATAAACACTTTCTTGCAAGGCACAGGGCACTACTGATCCGGCAGAGTAAGAGAGGAAGAGGCAAAGCTAAATAGGGTCAGCGCCTGGTGATAACCAATCACCGGCGCGCTGGCCCTTTAAATCTAGCAGAGCTGCCGCGTCAGTGAACAAGGAGCAAGGTGAGGTGAGTATACATGGTTGGGATCAATGCCGAAAGTGTGCCCGTGACCCGGCAAGCGAGTCGTGGCTCAACCTGCCACAGCGGGGATACGAGTGCGCCCGCAACCCGCAGCATGGGCAACAAGCGTACTCTTAACAAGAAACACTGTTCTAGATTAGCAGTACTATTATCATTAACCCCTGTATCATCCAGGACCACTAAAGCATGGGCATAGCTATAGGGATTGCAGAGGAAGAAGTCTCTACTGGGCCTTGTAGCTTGATGGGGTCCTAAAGCGCTCCTGCCACATAAGAAGACACCAGTATTATAATTAGCACATAGTAGCTTGGGAGCCCAATTTCACTTTCTGCACTGGGACCCAGGAGCTTCAAGTTACTCCTTAAATTAAGGAGTATATTAATTTCTTGAGATTTTAATTGAATGTAGCTTTTGGACGGTACTTAGCTGAATTTTTTTTTTTACTAACAGGTCCTTGGCTTAAAAAAGACTACAAGGATTATTATTAACCCCTTTACCACCCTGGACTATTTTCTCCTTAACAACCGCCCACCGTCTTTTGACGTAGGGGATTTCGGGTCGTTCGTCTGCAGCGACGTCTTTTGATGTCGCTGCAGACATCGGAGTTTGCGGCTCCCGTCACCATGGCAGCACTGAGATCGGGGCTGTACTACACAGCCCTGATCCCAGCGCAGCTCCTGCAAGTACCGGGGAGTGGGGGAACCTCCGCTTCCCGGTGCTTTAACCCTTTGATTGCCGTGGATCATCACCGCAGCGCAATCAAGGGGTTTTCTTGCTCTGTTGGATGATCGGCATGCCCGGTGACCCGACAGAGCTCGGGGAACGGCTGCACAGTCAGCCCTGGGACCTATAGTAGCCCCAGAGCTGTCTGTGAAACAAGCCAGTGATCAGGGCACACTGTGTGCTCCCCTAACTGCTGCCTGTGTCAGACTGATACAGATTATAATGTATTAGCATATATGAATATGCTAATACATTACTAACTGGAAAAAATAAAAAGGTAAAACAGTTCTCCCTTCATGGGATTTTTAAAAAAAAGTGAAAAACATAAAAACTGTAAAAAAATTTGAAAAAAAATAAAACTAAATATTTACTAAAAAATAATTGTGCATACATTACACACACAAAAAAACCCTACACATATTAGGTATCCACAAGACCGTTATAACCTGTAGAATTAATATATTAAGTGTGAAATGTGAATGGTGTAAAAAAATTTTTTAAAAAAACTAAAAAAAAAATGTGAACTTAAACTATTCCCTCATAAAGTAAGACTCGTCTCGAATAAAACGAGGCCTCATACAACTGCGTCATTGAAAAAATAAAAAAGTTACAACTGTTGAGACAAAAACTAAAAAAATGTTCTGGTCAGTAACTACTTTTCAGGCGTTCGGCTTAAGGGGTTAAGGATCATATTGATTTCTTAAGATTGTAATGAGCTATAGCGTTGGGGGTACTTGATTAAAATGTTTTTGATTAAAAGGTACTTGGTTTCGAAAGGTTTAGAAACACTGTTCTAGACAACAAGTATTATTATCATCATCATTAACCTCTATATCAGCTCAGACTATTAAGGATCATATTAATTTCTTAAGGTCAGATTTGTAATGTAGCTTCTAATGTATTTCGTAGAAAAAATGTGACTAATAAGTACTTGACTTAGCAAGGATGAGAAACACTGGTCAAAACTACAAAGATTATTATCATTGACCCCTTGTTCCACCCTGGACCATTACAGGTCATATTTATTTGTTTAAGATCAGGAAGGAACATAGCTTAGGGACTACTTGGTTGAAATGTTTTAAATAATAGGTACTTGTCTTAGAAAGATTGTGAAACACTTTTCTAGACCACCAGGATTATCATCATCAACCTCTGGACCATTATGGATCATATTGATTTTATTTCCTACCACAGAGCACTAGCTATTAATTAATGCTTAAACCAGCACAGATCACCAGAAATAAATCACATAACTATTACCAACAAACAATAATTCTAATGCCAAAAGATAATATCTAATGAAATGCCAGTGGTAAGTATTGTTGTGTCACTTAAAAGGATTTTCTCACTACATTGATTAGCTTGAAACAATAGGGAAAGGTAAGTGAAGACTTTTTCTAAATACATTGCTCTTTTAATAGTGTTCTGGTCCGGAGATGAGAGAGATTTTATCTGCTCTGAGTGCACAGAAGTGTCTCAAGGTTACAATCATATTTCCCCTTACCGATTAGACAGAGAACAGGGATTGACATCACCATGGATGGAGCTCACTCCAGAGCAGACTCTTTGGGGCACATGTATGAAAACTGACTAAGTCTAATTCTCACTTTGTTGCCCATAGCAACCAATCAGAGCGTCCCTCTGATTTCATATAGTGCTCTGAAAAAATGAGAGGGGCGCTCTGATTGGTTGCTTTGGGCAACAAAGTGAGTTTTAGACCTAGACAGTTTTCATACATGTGCCCCAAAGTGCAATAAAGTGAATTTTAGACCTAGACAGTTTTAATACATGTGGCCCTTTATCTCTAACAAGATTAGCTTTTTTGATTACACATAAGCAATTGTTTTCACTCCTCAGACCCCCTGTACCTTTGTTTGCTAAATATTAAATCTGATGCACTTATGTATTTGTAAGGTTTCAGATAGTTAAAGAGAAGCTAAATATGCTAATCACTGCTATAGAACCACCCACAATCTGACGAGGAAGAGTGAGTGTAAAATTGCCTGTGACTCTGTGAAACTGTATTGTGAGATGACTCCTTTAACCCCTTAACGACCGTCCTCCGTCTTTTGATGGTGGGCATTTCAGGCCATTCTTCTGCAGCAACGTCTTTTGGCATTGCTGCATAATAGGGGTTATGCGGCTCCGCATAACCCTTTGATTGCCAGGGACAGTGACCACAGTGACATAGGGTATTCTCCTGCTCTTTTGGGTTTTCTGTAGTCCCGTTGACATGATGGAACCCGGGGAACATCTCCATAGTCAGCCCTGGGGACTTAGAGTAGCCCCAGAGTGGTCTGTATAACAAGCCTGCAGTCAGGGCTCACTGTGTGCTGCCCTGACTGCTGCCTGTGTCAAACTGACACAGATTATAATTAGAGATGGGTGAATTTCTCAAAAATTCGGTTCGGCACTTCGCTGAATTTCCCGACAAAAATAACTTCGGTCCCAATTACTTTGGGACGAATCGCGTTAAAAAACAGCTATTTCCAGGCTGCACAGAGCCTGCAGGGTGCTGTAGAACGTTGTGCCATGCTTAAATATGCAGAGGGAGCTTGGTTTGGTCTTCATACAATGTTGTGTTTTAGTATGACACGCACATGACTGCCGCCGCTCTTAGAATTGCTTCACTATAAAATTCCCTGGGCACTTAAGAGGGAAAACTGACCAAAAAACTGAAGGGGGAATATAGCCTGATAAAGTCATGGCAGCGGCAGCTGCAAAAAAACAAGCTGAGGGCTCAGGTGGCAACATTAGTGACAGAGTGTGGAGGTGACGGCGGCAGCCACTGCAGCATGAGGTCAGAGAGTGGCACAATGACATATTGGAGGTGGCAAAAACAGGAGTAGACCAAAGAGTGGCACAATGACACAGTGTGTAGGTCACAGCATCAGCCACAGCAGCAGCATGAGGTCAGACAGTGGCACAATGACACAGTGTGGAGTTGACGGCATCAACAGCAGCAGCATGAGGTCAGACAGTGGCACAATGACATTCTAGAGATGGCAAAAACAGGAGTAGGCCACAGAGTGGCACAATAACACAGTGTGCGGGTCACGGCAGCAGCCACAGCAGCAGCATGAGGTCAGATAGTGGCACAATGACTTTCTATAGGTGGAAAAAACAGGAGTAGGCCACAAAGTGGCACAATGACACAGTGTGGAGGTCACGGCAGCAGCCACAGCAGCAGCATGAGGTCAGACAGTGGCACAATGACACAGTGTGGCGGTCACGGCAGCAGCCACAGCAGCAGCATGAGGTCAGACAGTGGCACAATGACATTCTGGAGGTGGCAAAAACAGGAGTAGGCCACAGAGTGGCACAATGACAGAGTGTGGAGGGCACGGCAGCAGCCACAGCAGCAGCATGAGGTCAGACAGTGGCACAATGACAGAGTGTGTAGGTCACAGCAGCAGCCACAGCAGCAGCATGAGGTCAGACAGAGGCACAAAGACACAGTGTGTAGGTAACGGCAGCAGCAGCAGGAGGTCAGACAGTGGCACAATGACATTCTGGAGGTGGAAAAACTGGAGTAGGCCACAGAGTGGCACAATGACAGAGAGTGGAGGTGACGGCGGCAGCAGCATGAGGTCAGAGAGTGGCACAATGACATTCTGGAGGTGGCAAAAACAGTAGTAGGCCACAGAGTGGCACAATGACAGAGAGTGGAGGTGACGGCGGCAGCAGCATGAGGTCAGACAGTGGCACAATGAAATTCTGGAGATGGCAAAATAGTTGCAGGCCACAGAGTGGCACAATGACAGAGAGTGGAGGTCACAGCAGCAGTAGCATGAGGTCAGAGAGTGGCACAATGACACAGTGTGGAGGGCACGGCAGCAGCAGCATGAGGTCAGGCAGTGGCACAATGACATTCTGGAGGTGGCAAAAACAGGAGCAGGCCACAGAGTGGCACAATGACACAGTGTGGAGGTCACGGCAACAGCAGCATGAGGTCAGACAGTGGCACAATGACATTCTGGAGGTGGCAAAACAGTAGTAGGCCACAGAGTGGCACAATGACAGAGAGTGGAGGTGACGGCGGCAGCAGCATGAGGTCAGAGAGTGGCACAATGACATTCTGGAGGTGGCAAAAACAGTAGTAGGCCACAGAGTGGCACAATGACAGAGAGTGGAGGTGACGGCAGCAGCAGCAGCAGGAGGTTAGACAGTGGCACAATGACACAGTGGGGAGCGCACGGCAGCAGCAGCATGAGGTCAGGCAGTGGCACAATGACATTCTGGAGGTGGCAAAACAGTAGTAGGCCACAGAGTGGCACAATGACAGAGAGTGGAGGTGACGGCAGCAGCAGCATGAGGTCAGAGAGTGGCACAATGACATTCTGGAGGTGGGAAAAACAGTAGTAGGCCACAGAGTGGCACAATGACAAAGAGTGGAGGTGACGGCGGCAGGAATAACAGCATGAGGTCAGAGAGTGGCACAATGACACAGTGTGGATGTCACGGCACCAGCAACAGCAGCAGCAGCAGCATGAGGTCATAAAGTGGCACAATGACAGAGTGTGGAGGTGGGTGGCAATACCAGTCCCTGGTAAAGATGGTTGGTGGCAGATGGAGAAACTGTCAGCAGATGTGTGGCATCAGGCGGGTGGCGGCATCAGAATAGTGGCTGAGGCAGGTAGTTTGAACCCAGACTCATTTCTCACAGTTTGGGTGAGGCGTCATGGCTTTTGTGTCTGACCCCAAGGGCTTTGGTGTTAAAATCTGGCCATCCAGCCGATTCATCTTGAAAAAAGGTCGTTTCCACTTTTTCCCGGGGACAAGGGGGTTCTCCTTGGGGTAACGAGGGCCCCCCCCCGCACTTAAACCCCTTGAGCCACACACTGGCCGGGCAGGACGCTTCTCCACTGAAAAACCGGCAAGTTGCGGCCACACTTCCATTTGGCTGCCCAGGAGTCCAGCGATATTCTAACTGGGGTGGCAGAGTGCGTCCAAAAGTACCCCCCCTGTTGGTTCAGGGTCTCCCTCCAGGTCTGCGCTCGGGCGACCCCTCCTCACTAGGGGGGTAAGGAACGCTCATCAGTGACCCCAGATTGGGTTGCTGCTGAGGAGCGGTACTGCCCTACCCCCCCCTTTCCCCCCACAGCCGGGGCGTAGTACGTGAGCGCTGAAAAAACCCCCCGGTAAACCCTGTAGAGGAGGGACATGCCGCCATGGGCAGGGGCAAACGACAAAGGAGGATTTCCTATAGTATTTAAGTTTGTCCTCCCTCTCAATACTGGTAAAAGGGCTCCCATTTTGGACCGGTAGCGAGGGCCCAAATAGGGGGGACAAAGTTCCCTCCCCGGGATGCTAATATTCGGCTGTACGCGGGCAAATCACATGCTGCGGGCCATCTGCAAAAGTACTCCGAGGGGCTCCCTGCCTCCATTCCACTGTAATACGCCACGGTGTTGGGGGCATCTCCTCGTCTTCCAAATCTCCATCCCCCTCCTCCACTGCTCTGCTCTCCTCTCTTGTCACCTGGTAGAAAATCCACTTATTTCACCAGACAATGTTCTGCTCCAAGTCCTCCTCTTCCTCCATTTCAGTCCCCCCCGGGACCAGGGCCCCGCGGATGTAGTCCCCAGTCTCCATCCCTGCCCAGAAAGATTTTTCGCATCGTTCCGGGACATGAAGCGGGGAATGACTTTTATTCATCCCGAGCCAGGCGACGCAAAAAACGGGGCCTCCCGAAGGGCCCCTCAACAAACGGCAGGTGTCACGCATACTGCCACTGGCTGCCCTAAGGTTACAAGGGGATACTCCTGTCCCCCTGGCATCAAAAAACGTTAATGGCTTTCTCTGTTCAACAGGGGGTCCAACATGTGCAGGCTGGAATTTCCCAACGGGGGGAAACATCGCATTCAAAGTGTGTTGGGGGAGGCCGTTCTGCCCCTGCAACTCGAGGAGGGTTTCCTGGTTTTGAGAATGAATAAAGTGCATGCACATTTCCTGGCCATTTTCAGAATGTTTGAAGATCGGGGGAAGACTTTAGGGAACCTTTTCACAACCCAAATTTAACACTTGGCCAGCAGGGTGCATGACCATCCCCCCTCGGTGCAGGCGGACACCAGTTCCTCCCCTTGTCTGTCACCCTGGTTCCCCATTTGCGTTGGTGCGGAGAAAACCACACACGATTTCTTGGCAAGACGTGAGCGTTCCTTCCCTGTGGAAATTCGTCGCCGAGGGGAAGCCAGGTGTAGAACGCGTGAACACCCGGGGGCCCACCAAAGTGGTAGATGGGGCAGTATTGTGGGGCTGAGAGGTGGTGGTAGTGGAGAGGGGGAGGCGGACATTGGCGCAGTAGCCGCAGTTTTTACAACGTGGAGGAGAAAGCGCCGTCTCCTGTCCAATTTTGGTGGCCTGGGCAGGAAGCAATTCACCCAGTGGGCCCTAAAGGGCATGTACTGGCCCTGCCGAGTTTTAAAATCCCCCACGTCCGCGCTCCGTGCACCTTGGGAAAAAACCGAAAGCTAAGGACTGCCCACCTTTTGTTTTACATATTTTTGAAGTGCTGGTCTGCCTTTTTGGAAAAGAAAATTACAGCTTGGAACTCCCATCTCGGCTCAGCACAAGCCATTAGTTCCTGAACGGTGCAGAAACCCCATTTGTAAAAGGGAGGGACTGCAGTACCAACAACTTGGGCAGGAGCAGGGCAGTTCTCACCTTGGATGGTTGGTGCATATTGTGTTCTCTTTGCAATGACCCACTGAACGACTGCTCGCCATGAGTAGGAGGAGCAGGACATCTGGACCGGGGGGATGATGTCAAAAAGAAAAAAGCTGCCCTTTTCGAGGTGGGGGAGCCTTTACTGGCTGAAATGGCATGCTGCCAGGCCGCGCTTGCTGTTGCGTGGCGGGGAGGATGGACCACCACCTGAGCCCCTTCTTCCAGGCCACCCATGGTGACGCGCATGGTTGAGCAGGGCCGTGGTGCCAACGTTTTCCCTGGCCACGCTCATTTTCTGCCCACAGATTCACAATCCCCTATTCGACTCCCCGGTGTCTTAAAAGAACTGCCACACCGCCCAGTATCGGATTTTTTCCCCAACGCTCCGCATGATGATACCCGCCGCTGCCTCGCTGACCCCTGTCCCGCTATTTTTTTGGACCTGCGGGGGGTTTTTTACCCCGGGGCCCTTTGGCCCCCAAGTAACTGCGCACCCTGCGCTCACGGCCACAAACCCACTTTTGGCTCGCCGTGCCTGAGCGAAAATGACGCCCTCTTCTCCGAGATGATGACCCCTTTTAAATAAACCAGCCAAATATATTAGTATAAGCCCCATAAACGTTAAAAAAAAAAAACCCCTTAAAGGCCCAAAACCCTGTTCAATCCAAATCCTCAGAATAAAATGGGTTTTTTAAAAAGTAAAAACTTTTATTGAGATTTAAAAAAAACTTCAGTCGACAACATAAGTGTTTAGGCAAGTAGAGGGGTACTTAAACTGTTGCGATTCCATCGTTCAATCGAGTTAAGTCCTAATTTTTGCTCCCCCAAAGGAAAAAACCTAAACTGTCTGAAAGGTCTCCCGGCCCCCCTCTCCTAAGTAGCCGGAGGGAGCAAGAAAATTACGGACTTCCCTGATTGAACGATGGGGGACATCCCCAAATTTTTAAGTACCCCTTACTTTGCCAAAAAACACTTATTTTGTCGTATAAATTTGTTTTTAAGGATCTACAATAAAAGTTTTCTTTTTTCAAGAAAAACCCCCTTTCCCTTTTTCTGAGGATGATGAAGCCTTGCCTCACCCGGCTCCCAATGCGGGTCGGCTACATCATCTCTATTTGGTTTCTTGTCATGCTGCCTCACCCGGGTTTGGTATGCAGAGGCTGACCCCCCACAATGACTCCCTGCCCCTCCAAAATCTATACTTTGCCGCCCCACGCAAGAAGCAGGGGAATTGGCCCATTTCTTCGTGCCAAATAGCTGTGACTGCCCTCTTCAAATTGTTCTTCCGTATATAGTCGCTGAGCCCAGACCCAAAAGTTTGATTTGGGTGAGGGAACCGGGGGGGACAGGGCGGGTTGAGGAAGGTGAGGGCCCCCTGACCGCCCCGGGCCATGCCAACTAAAGGGTTTTTGTCTGACGTTCCCCCCGACCTTTTTTGGGGGGGGTTTTTCAGATGATTGGGGGAAGTGGATGACCTAGTCAACCAATCAAGAACCCTTGGGTTTCTGAAAAAAACACAAAGGCCGCAGATGAAGCGGATTGTGGCCTCCCCCCGAGTGACCCCCGCTGCGACGTCCCTTCGTCTGGGACCCCGGGCCTCTAGGAATGTTTGTCCTTGCCCCCGCAGGGAAGGAAACTTTCCATCTCTCTGTCGGGAAAACTGTTTGTTTAAAAAGTACAGAACGTTTGTGAAGAATTGTATATGATAAATACCAAACCCCCGTATTTGATCCCAAAAGAACCCCCCTAAGAAGCTTGGGAACCCTTGGATTAAACTCGCTCCCAAATGGCCAGGAAAAAAATTTTTTGCTGTGTCGTTTTTAAAAAATCGTGATTTTTTTAAAAAAAAAGCAAAACAGGCTTAATTAACCTTCGGATATGAAAAACCACAAAAAATTTCTTCCCCCTTTCCAAAAAACCCTTTTTCTTTTTATAAGGGTACCAAAAATTTCCCCCCAAAGAAAAAAAATTCTTAAGTTAACCCTTTTGGGAATTTT
The DNA here is from genome assembly GCA_025379985.1 of Phyllomedusa bahiana. Classification (NCBI taxonomy): domain Eukaryota; kingdom Metazoa; phylum Chordata; class Amphibia; order Anura; family Hylidae; genus Phyllomedusa; species Phyllomedusa bahiana. The sequence continues at coordinate 182,577 of JAODAL010002102.1, read as the reverse complement.
GAAAACCCTGCCCCAAAAAAAAATTGAAAACGGCCCTAATAATTTTAACAGCCTTTGCCCCCCCCTTGTTAAAATTTCTTGCCTTTTTTACCCCCTCAAACCCAAGGGGGGGAAAAAGAAATTTAAACCTTCCCCAAATAAATTTTTCCCCAAAAAGGAAAAAAAATTCTTTTTTTGGAGGTGAAAAAAAGATGGTTCCTTTTACCCTCAAAAGCAGAAACAAGGGTTAATTAAACCCCTGGATGTAAATTGCCAAAAAAAGAGAAAACCCCCCAAAAATAAAGTGGTATTTTTTTTTAAAAAAACGCTTTTTTTTTTTTAAAAATTGAATCCCAAAAAAGGCAAAAAAGGCTTTAAAAATCACCCCTTTGGAAAAATTAAAAAATGTGCTGTGGGCAGAAAAAAAATTTTAAAAAATTTTTTAAAAATCCAGCTCCACGGGCCAAAACACGGGAAAATTTCCCAGACCCAAAATACCCCACAAAATCAAATTAGAACTAAGAAAAAAGGAGGCCCCCGGGAGAACCCCAAACCTGAAAACCACCCCCCCCAAAAAATCCCCTTTTATAAAAATTTGGAGTTTCCCTTTTAGTATCACCTTCTTAAGCACCCCGGGCAGGCCCCCCCTGATCATAAAAAGTGAAAAGGGGTTTAATCCAGCGTTCCCGGCCAGGAACTTAAAAGGGTGCGGTGACTTCACAAATCCCCCCGGTTTTCGGGTTTGGCCCTTATCTCTGACATGTCATGAAAGGCTTTTGCCCTTTTTTCCCCCCCCAAAAAGTGCTTTGCCCCCATGTAAAGGGCAGGGCTCGCGGGCCTTTTTTTATCAACCCAAAAGACAACTTCTTTCCCACCAAAGGGAAAACCCCCAAAACTTCGACTTCATTCCAAAAACGCCCCCCAAAGTTTTCCGGGAAATTCTAAACGAATTCCATTTCGTTAGAATCAATTGGGCCCCCATCCCCTAATTATAATGAAATTAAAGCAATTTGAATATGCTAATACATTACTAAGTGAAAAAAAAAAATTTATTTCTCCCCAAAAAGTTATCCCCTTTCATTGAAACCAATAAAAAAGTAAAAAAACAAAAAAAGTGTAAAAAAAAAACTTTAAAAAAAATAAAAAAATAAAAAATTTAAAAATTTTTTAAATAAAATAATTCCTTTCATACATTACACAAGAATAAAAAAAAAATTTTACCCATATTTGGTATCCCAAAAGACCATAATAAACCCGTAGAATTTTAATTTTAACAGGGTTTTTTAATGTGAAATGGGGAATGGTGTAAAAAAAAAAAACACAAAAAAAAAAACCCCAAATCCCCCTACCACTACGTCACTTAAAAAAATAAAAAAGTTATGGGGCCCGTTGTAATGAAGGAGGCAAAAAAATACAAATTTAGCTGCCCATTAAAGGGGGTTTTTCCCCACTACATTGGGTTATTTCACCCCCAGTCCTGTTTTCTTGGGTTTTACTTTGAAAATTTAGGGGGTTTTTTTCTGGTTCTACAAGGGGTTTTTCCCGTAGAAGCCAGGTCCCGTAGAAACCAGTGCCCGGCACCTTAAACAGGAATACCAAAAAAGGTTGTAGCCTATTGGGGAACCCCCAGGAACTGATAAACCCATACAGGGGGGGAGGGTATTTTAAGGAAAATAAAGGGGGGTAGGAAAAAATTTGGGTTTAATGGGACATTATTTGCAAAGTGACTTATTGTTTCTTTTGCAAGATCTTTAACCATCAAAAAGTCAGCGAGATCCTCTAGTCTAGTTGCGAGCCACAACCCCTTTAACATACTTTTTTCAGTCCTTCGCCTTAAGGGGTTAAGTGCCCCAATTAATGTAAGTGCCTACTGTAGTTTTACTGCCTTATATTAGGAAACAAGTACATTTTGTGTAATTGTTGGGGTAGCATTGTAGCATATGTAGCATTGATTATATCACATATCCTTACAAAGATTGAGCCAAGAGCAAGGATTATATTACAATTCGCACAATTTATACACGTCATCCCTTAGCCTTTTCATCATATATCATTGTGCCCTTTGTATATAAGAAGATTAATACCCCCTCACCCTTTCATCTTGGGAATTCTATATGGCCTTGGTATCAATAACCCGGTGATGTATTCAGGTACTGTAGTAATGATTTCTAGACTTTGTCTTGCCACCTTCAACCAGATGACTTATGACTCCGTGTCAGCCATAAAATGGAAAATATATTGGGAGTGTGCTCAAAAGTGAAGAAAAAGCAATGCACAGATAAATCTTCTAGTGCCTTGGGCCAGGCTTATTATCCCGGGTGACCAATACTAAGATTCCAATCAGATAGCAGCCAAGATATTCTTGTGAGGGGGGGGGGGGGGGGGGGGGGTTTTCAGTTTTTTTGTATATATCCTGTGTGACTTGAATGTAAAGATAAGGAGATGGACACATATTTGAAAAATGTTCCGAAAGGTCCATTTGGGTAGTACACCCGCTCCCCCTAACAGGCTGATTGCTCAATTTTTAGCCATTTTTTATTTATTCTAACCTAATTATTATTTTCTGTTTAACAGTTAGACACCACGTTACAGCGGACGTTCCACACTCTTACTCTGTCCCCTAAATTAACAAACGAGACTTAGTAGGAGGCCGTAATCGCTGGCAGTACCAATTATGTAGTTCCATGTTTACACAGCAGAAACTAGGCTAAGCTGTGGGATCGAAACAAAACTTAATCAGCAGCAGATGCCATCACAGACACACGCATACCCTAGAAGAAGTGATAAACTCTAATTCTACAACCCAACCCACGGCGCGAGCTATTGAGATCACAGCAAAACATACATAAAAACCCCTTCCTATCACTATCAAAAACTAAAAAAAAAAAACTTTTTGTTGAGTATATAGTTTTAATAAATATACCTGTTCCGACTTACATACAAATTCAATTTACATACAAATTCCCTATACCGTTTGTAACCCGGGGACCGCCTGCATGTTAATTGGTACATGGTAGGTGTGACAACAATAAAAAGAAAACAGAAAACGCTCACCAGCATTTGGAGTCCATATAGGATCTGACTGCTCCCCTTCCACACACGGTGCACTGAAGAGAGGTAGATATCCGACTGCGGGATCCAAAGCAGAAGTATGAACAAGAAATTTTATCACTCGTGCTCGGGGTAAATTAGAAAAAGGTGGGGGTTGAGAAAAACGCACTTATTCGGACTAAAGAAAAAAGAAGATTTAAAATCACAGAAACACTAAACATCTTATGTACTGTTTCTGTGATTTTTAAAAATGCTTTTTACTTTGACCAAAAAGTGCGTTTTTTTCAACCCACCAACTTTTTCTAAATTACCCCCGAGCACGAGTGCTGAAAGAAATTTCTTGTTCATACATGGTAGGTGTCGGTTCCTGTTTAAGATTTTTGAATTGGGGCCCAAGAGTAGTAGAAGAAATTTTCTACAGAGTCTAATGTAAAGGCGCTTGAGCGTCTTTTTGGCGCTTTTTTTATTGGCTCTCCAAAAACAAATTTTCGCTAGCGTTTTTTGCCGCGACATTTCAATGAAAACAAACCCAGGAGACCCTTAGACCCACCTATAGTGGGTGTAACAAAGGTTATACTTTATCAAATTTGCATACAATTGTCTGATGTGTCCTTGTTTGTACCGTTCGTAATAAAATTATCAGGCTTTGGTCGCTAACAATTTTTGCGCAATTCATATTTTTTTTAACTAAAAATACGTTTTTTTATGGATTTTGGCGCCAGATCCGTTTTTTTTTTTTACGAATTGGTGTGCAAAAATCCTTTTCTGTAACATAATTTGGCACTAATAAAGTACACGCTCTGACGCGAAAAATACTTTTTTTTACGTGTTTTGTCACTTAAAATACATTTTTCTAACCGGTTTTGCCGCTAAAATACGTTTTTTACGGATTTTGGTGCTATTAGAGTTAACTTGCTTTTGTTGCTAAAAGTAAATTTTTTACATATTTTGTTGCTACAAGTACATTTTTATTAAGGGTTTTAGAGCTAAAATTCTTTTTTTACGGATTTTGGCTTTTCAAAAGTTATCTTCCTTTTGTCGCAAAAAATACGTTTTTTTATGGTTTTTGGTGCTAAAGTAGTTTTTTTTTTTACAGATTTTAGTACTATTGTATTATTTGTCCAGATTTTGGCACTAAAGTTCTTTTTTTTTTACGGATTTTGGTGATAAAGTCTGTGTTTTATGGATTTTGGCTCTAAAATCCTTAAAAACAGATTTTTTTCGGAAAACACGAAATAAGTGTTAGCGCCAAAATCTGTGAAAACGTATTTTAGCGCCAAAATCCATAAAAATTTAGTTTAGCGCCAAAATCCATAAAAAACGTATTTAAGGGCCAAAATCTGTAAAAAAATTATTTTTGGTGACACACAAGATAACTTTATGAGCGCTAAAATCCGTAAAAATACGGATTTTAGCAGCAAAATCAGTAAAAAAATGGACTTTAGGGCTAAAAAGCATAAAAAAAAGTATTTTGTGACAAAACGCAAGATCACTTTTATTAGTCGCCAAAATCCTTAAAACCACTACAAAATTACATATAAATGCATAATGGTGGTTTACATACCCCTTTGTTAGGGAAGAGTTACATCCAATGGCTTAATTTATGCATACATTAAAAAACAGGCTTGAAGACAAGCAAAAAATACATGTAAAAAACGTGCCAAAAAATTGCCATTTTTTCAGCTGCTTTAGACAGGCAGTGGACAGAAAACTCAGCTTCGTGAACGTTTGTTTTTTTTTTGTTTTTTTTTTTTTTTTTTTTTTTTTTTTTTTTTTATTTTTTTTTTTTTTTTTTTTTTTTAAATATTTATTTATTAATTCGCCACTTGTCCACTGCAGGGTAGACATAGCCTTATACCTCTGAAGCAGACCATCAGAAGCAGCAACATGGAGGAAATGATAGAGCAGTACTGAGCTGGGTGGAGACTAGCTGCTATAATTTCTCCCATTCACTGCACACACTAAAGAGGAGATCCTGTTCCCCTATATATGTAGAGCACTCAGGGCTGCCATAAATGATTTCAGGGTGTCATATAGCTAAACCACCTAGCCCTCCTGCCCATAACAAGTTCCTATTTTACATCATATCAGTGGGTCCCTTTTTATAAACTTTGACCAGGGCCCCTGAAAGGAAGTACGGGTGTCATTACGTCCCTGATCGCTTCCGTGACAGGACAACACTTTCTAGCGTTTTCAACAGCATTTCTGGTTATCTGTTTCTCTGCATCTTTCTCACTCTGCAGCTCCCTGCCTCCTTCTCCCTTCTCCATAGACTACTATGAATAGATGTGAACTGATACTTCAAAGAGATTCAGTAGAATTTAAATAGGGAATGTTGAAATTAGAAGGGAAAAGACCCCGTTCAGTGGAGAAAAAGGCATTTTCTTCTAATAAGATGTATTACAACATTTCTCATGTACCCTGCACAGACTACATACACTTCCTCTATATCTCTGTAGCACATCTTCAAAAGTAGCAGCAGCATGGGAAACATTAAAGAGCAGTACTGAGCAGTGTAAGCCTTGATACAACACTTACTTGAGGTTTTAGCAGTGTTTCTGTATATCTCTCTGCCTCTGTCTCACTCTGCAGCTCCTTCTTCCACCTCTCTATTCCATAGATGTCTGTGGCAGCTGTGAGCTCAATTTCAGTAAACTGATCTTTCAGATTTTATTAGAGGGAATTAAGAGGGAATGGTAAGATTAGAAGGTGGGTGGGGGAACAGGAAAGGACACTTTTACGTGGAGAAAGAGGCAGTTTTCTCTATTAAGATATATTACGTTCCTTCCATACACATATACCCCTATATCTCTATGGCATATCCTCAGTAGCAGAAGAAACAAGGAAGACATCATAGAGCAGAACTGAATAGTGTAAATCTTGATACAACACTTACTAGAGTTTTCAGCAGCATCTCTGTAGCTCTTTCTCCTCCCCCTTCAGTCTCGATAGACCTCTATAAGGAGCTGAGAGCTGATTCCTCAGTGAGCTGATCTGTTTGGAGACAACTTTTACTAGGATTTAAAGAAGTAATGTTGAAATTAAGGGGAGAGAGACTCATAAGTGAAGAAAGAGGTATTTAGCAAAATATAGTGATACAATTTAACAAAATAAATCAGCTCACCCGATGCACTGGCTTGTCTCCACCTTGTTGCAGGATCTATGCCCAGTCTATTCCTCAGTGCACAGAATAAATAAAGCTGAAGATGGACCAAAGAGGTATTTCCAAACGATGAAGGTTCCTCCAGCACACGATAATTATTGCTAAAACGCACTTTATTGTAGACTCATGATAAAAACATAATTAAAAGTCCAAAAAGCACAAAAAATTGACATTATGGGCCACATGTGTGAACCAGTTTTGGTCTAAAGCTCACTTTTTTCCCCATAGAAACCTATGGGCAAAAAAGTGAGTTTTAGACCAAAACCGTTTCATACATGTGGCCCTATGTCTACGTGTTTTGAGCCCAACACAAAAATGGTTCTTAGTCGTGACCATAGTATTACATACATGGGAATTCCCTTAAATAACATCATGATTGATTGAAAGTGAACAACTGTACATTAACCCCTGATGATACACATAATGTGATGGATGAAGAGAAAAGCCTAAACATTAACCAATATATTCTGAAAATTATCACAACATATATTAATAGATATACATAAGATTCAATCTACGGTATAATTTAAACCTTTGGGATGTCTGGTGTCTAAGGTTAAGATCCAAAAGGTCTCACAGTTCTTAAGAGTAGCTTTCCAGTCACCTTTCCTGACACTTTTACCTGAAGAAAGAGGCATTTTTCTCTATTAAAATATATTACATAGTTTCTTCCATACACCAATACCCCTATATCTCAATGGCGTATCCTCAGTAGCAGAAGGAGCATTGAAGACATCATAGAGCAGAAATGAACAGTGTAAATCTTGATATAACACTGACTACAGTTTTCAGCAGCGTCTCTGTGTAGCTCTTTTTTCTCCTCCTCCTCCATTCTCCATAGACTCCTATAAGCAGCTGAGAACTTATTCTTCAGTGAGCTGAACTGAGACAATTTTTACTAGAATTTAAAGCGGTAATGTTGAGATTATGACAGAGGGGGAGCAGGAAGGGAGACTCATAAGTAAAGAAAGAGGCATTTAGTAAAATATATTACAACGTTTCTTATATTTGCTTGCACAATTGATTTATGCCTTTTGTTGAAAGGCTAACATCCATCAAAAACACATCTCACTCCAATTTTCTGGAAATTATATTCATTTCTTCTAGAAAACACCCGGCTATAATGTATATGGAGCGCTCAGATTTAATTTCTTTCCTCCAACTTTGCTGCAAAGTATTCCCTTTGGATAGACTCGTTTTTCACAAGCACTAATATATCATGGAGATAATGAGTCACTTGAGGAAACAATGAGTCAAATTCATACCTCTCCCTAAAACAAGATCCATTACCACTTTGAGTTCTATTAAACTAAAAAAAAAAGAAAAAAAAAAAAACAAGCAATATGAAAAAACACAATGTAAGAATAGTATCAGCGCCAATAAAATATAACACAAAACAAGCAGTGGGGTATAAGGGGTTACATCTACTATACCTCTTATGTGTAACAAGACATCAAATAGGAAGTTATATACCACCACGCTACATACATGTAAAGACCACCAAATACCAAAGAAATCCCAATCCACAAGGTTGCCCGCTGACATGAACAGTCTAGAGCACAGGTGTCAAACGGTGGCCCTCCACTGTTGGGAACTAACAATTCCCAATCATTCCACTGTTATAATTATACAAATGCATGATGGGACTTGTAGTTTCCCAAGAGCTGGAGGGCCGCAGTTTGACACCCCTGGTCTAGAGTTTTAAGGGTAAGTTAATTTTAACATTGAAAGATAGAATATCCAGAATAATATCCATAAAATCACATTGTATAAATTCTATAAATGTATTTGCATTTTGCAGTAGGAAATTAAAGTAATTGATGCCCTCTGGCAAAACAAGGACTAATACTTGGTGGGGCAAAACCCTTATTGCAAGCACAGCAGTAAGACTTTTTTTTGTAGTATGATGATGAGGTTTTGCGCACAAGTCAGGGAGGGATTTTTGGTCCACTCTTTTCAGATCATCCTCTTAATCATTAAGATTTTAGAGGGTGTCGCTTGGCAACCTCGAGTCTTCAACTCTCTCCATAATTTTTCCCATGGGATAAATCTGGAGATTGGCTATGTCCACTCCATGACCTTAAGTGCTTATTTTTTGAGCCACTCCATTGTTGCCTATGGCTGAATGTATAGGTCATGGGGAAACCCGCCATGACCCTTTTTAATGTCCTGGTGTAGGGAAGGAGGTTGTCACTCAGGATTTGACATTACATGGCTCCATCCATTCTCCCATCGATGCGGTGAAGTAGTCCTGTTCCCTTAGTAGAGAAACACCCTAAAACATAATGTTTCCCCCCCCCCTCCATGTTGACAGTGGGACGGTGTTCTTGGGCCAATAGACAGCATTTCCTCGGTCTTCCAAACACGGTTGAAATTGAGTTTAATGCCAAGAGACTCAATTTATTGTCTCTCTGACTCCAGCCCCCTTCTCCCAATCCTCACAAGATCATCCAGGTGTTCATTGGCAAACTTCAGACAAGGCCTGCACATGCGCCTTCTGGAGCAGGGTCACCTTGGAGCACTGCAGTGATTTTAAAACCATTATTGCGTAATGAGTGTACCAATGGTTTTCTTGTGACTGTGGTCCCAACAGCCATGAGATCCACCGTGTAGTTTTAAGCTGATCTCCTCCTTTCCGTCGTGTCCAAGGATACGCCCACGAGGGTGAGATTTAGCATGGTGCCTCCAGATCGATGTCGATTTGACAGCATTTTGTATTTCTTTCCATTTTCTTACTATTGCACAACATTTGTCTCCCTTCTCACCACAAATGCAAATACATTTTCTATAATTATATAAATGGAGATTTTCTGGATTTTATTATGGATATTCTATCTCTCAATGTTAAAATTAACCTACCCTTAAAACTATAAAACATTCATGTCCTTGTTGTCAGAGGGCATAACACGAATCAGCAAGGGATCAAATAATGATTTCCTTCACTGTACATTATACTTTGCTCTCTCTACAGGTAGTGTGGACACAGCTTCTAATCTGCACCACGCCTGAGAGATTTGCCAACTATTCTAGTAATTCATAAGGACTTCCCTTTTTCCATGATGTCTCCTAAGAAACTTCTATGCGGGAGAGCTTTGCAAAGCACAAATACCTATTAAACCTGATAGCACACAGATAAATACGTGAAAACATAGGAGTAATCAACAACCATGCACTCACCTAACTGAAAGCAACGCCACTATCACTGGGAACACTAACAATGTACCACGAGACTACAATTTCTGCTCTCCGACTTCAATTCTTTCACCCTTATAACTAAAGTGTGATTTTTTTTTCAAGGAAACAATCACAGCTGCTGAAAAACTGTGTCAGCTCCCCAAGAGGCGACCCATCACCTCAAGAGTCCCATACTAGCTTTACCCGCAGAACCAATGGGGTACGCCACTGATTATAGATTAATAGCTTAGCAGAATTGCCATTTGGGATCCCTAGAAAGCTGAGTGATATCACAGATACAGAATATTTACCAGATAGATGTGGAGGGAGGGAAAGTCATACATTTTTATAGGAAAAACACACTTATAAATCATTCATACTGTATGTAAATACCACAATCACGGCTGTGACTAATAGCCCGTAAGTTTTCATGTGCACAGCATGTATAATTAACGAGTCACAGGCAGCGGAAGAACAGACGTTAGCGGTGGATGGTATCTCATGAGATCCAGTGGTAGGTCCCTTCTACATAATGAATGCAGTCATTTAGGTGTAGAGCCGGGTGTACAGGGTTCTTGGTGATCTACGCATTACAACACTCTCCTGGGAACAATTTATGGTATATTTAAGTGCACAGTTACTTAGGTTTATGTGGAGAGCTGGAGATTAAATCGGAAATGTAGACTGGTTGGAGTGGTTTGTTTAGGATATGAAGCTTGAATGGAGAAATAGATCCATAATTGTGGAAGGAAACTGGAAAACACATATTGGCATTATAAACATATACAACTATAACCTCTGCACCCCCTGCTACTTATTGTTAAGAAATTTTTCTCTCGGGAAATCACTTTTTGGGCCCCTTTTTTCCGGGTTCTCCTGGGAATTTACTGATCAAAGGGTCAGTGCCCTCCATTTCCTACACCCCCCTCCTCTTGCACTCCGCCAGGTGGTTGGGTCCCTTAGGGATCATCCGGGGTTCCTCAACTCTCCCCTTTTCTACACTTTTGGGCCTTTGGGGGTCACTCTAAGCTTCAAAACGGTTTTTCCCAACCCCCTCGAAATAAAGCCGACACCCAAAATTTTTTAAACCCCTTTTGGCCTAAAAGAAAAACATTTTCCTTCCTCCCAAACTTTGTTTTTGTCCATATCCCCCTTTCCCCCCCGGCCCCTTTTTCCTAAAGCTAAATGTGGAAAAAAATAATTTATCATTTTTTTCACCTTTTCCCCACTCAATCCCCCCCCCTGTCTCTCCAACAGTAAAGGGCTTTTCCCCTCTCCCCAAGCCCTTGAAAGGGCCTCTGAAATGGGAATACCCTTTGAAACCTCTTTTCTTTTTAACCACTTTCCAAGCCCTAACCCCCGCCTTCCCCTCCACCTGAAAAAAACTCTCCCCAAGCCCTTATTCCTCCCCTTTTCATACTTGCTGGCCCCATGCCTTTGTCATCTCCCCCTAGACTCTGAAAAATCTTTCTCTGCAGCCTCCCATTTAGCACTTTTTTCCCTAAAAACCACCCTTAACTCTGCTGCCCGTCTTATTCACCTCTATCCTCTCTGCTCCTCTGTCTCTCCCCTCTGCCAGTCCCTTCACTGGTGACATATCGCCCGGCAAATTCAGTTCAAGCTAAATAACCCAAAGGCAACCCATAACCCTCCCCTCCCAACCTTTTCCACCCCTTTTTTCGGTTTATACCTCCCCTCCCTCAATCCCCCGCCCCCTCACAGGACCCTTTTTCTCGCTCTCCAAAAAATCCCACACAACTGTCTCCAAAAGGGGTTCTCCCGTTTCCCCATCCTTTTGGAAATCACCCCCCCAACACATCGGGTCTCCTCCACTTTTAAATACCTAAAAAAGCAATTAAAATCTACAATAACCCCGTGCAACTACCCCCTCAAAAATGGCCATTACCTCCTGCCCTCTTTCCTCCACCCCCTTCAAATGCAAAGCACCCTGGAATTAATGGCACTTTAACAATAAGAAGCAGGGGTTGAAGAGGTAATAGTCACACTTAGGCCTTGAAGAGGCCTAGAAGTTTCTCCACCCATCCCCTTTAAACCCAACCCCATCTTTATTAACAGTTGAGGGATTACGATAGGTTACTCTTTTTTTGACGGGGGGCCAAGTGGCATGCATGACAATCAGATGGTCCACAGGGGAGTAGACCTACAGAAACATAGGGACCTCTACAGGACTGGGTCACGTATAAGATTGCTATCTGTGGGAAATTGTAGAAGGCAAGGCAAAGACAATGGCATCTCAGGAGTCAAAACTAAAGGCTAGGAACTTAGGTTACACCTTTGGTAAGAAGCATTAGAAAGAAGTTTTGGCATTGGGGTCGTGGGATTGGATTCATCCAACAAACATCTGTACTTTATATGTTTCCCTCATTCTGGGGGGTTTTATTTGGGTGCATCATATTTTTTTTTTTTTTTTTTGGGGGAACAGTTGCTTCCTGGGGCCTGAGTTTGGTCTCCCAATTTGTAATTTCCACTGGTGTTTTTCCCAAAACAATCTGGAAGTGATACTGTATATAACATAAGAAGTAGGATTATGATCACTGTGTACACCTGTTTGTGTTTTATTAGTTTTGTTAGATAATGTTTGTCTATAACTCTGATTTACCTAACAACTAGACTATAATTTCACTATAATCTAGTGGAGTTTATTTTTGAGGCACATCAGCTGAGTTGAGACTTGGGGCCCATCAGTGTATTTGTTTCATGGGACCCATTAGTGTAGTTGATTTTTGGGGCCCACCAGTCTAGTTGTATCCTTGGGGCCCTCCAGTGGAGTTTATTCTTGGGGTCTAGCAGTGGAGTTGAATTTTGGGGCCCACCAGTGGAGTTGAGACTCGGGGCCTAGTAGAGTAGTTGATTCTTGGGGCCCACTAGTGGAGATGATTCTTGGGGCCCACCAGGGGAGTTGATTCTTTGTGCCCCCCCAGTGAATTTTTTCTTGGGCTCACAGAAGTTGTTTTCCCCCGGGGACCCACCAGTGGGGGGAATTGATTCTTGGAGCCCCAGTGGAGTTGTTATTTGGGGCCCCATGGAATTGTTATTGGGCCCCCCGTGGAGTTGATTCTTGGGACCCCCCCAGTGGAGTTGATTTTTGGGGCCTAGCAGTGGGTTTTTTTTTGGGAGCCCCCCAGGGAGTGTTCTTGGGCCACTCACAGTACTCTACTAACTGCACATGACTCTTGCTTCCTGCCTCTCTTTTTCTTCCTTTCTACCTGAAAAGCACTCCCCTGACCCAAAAGGGCCCCTCCAGAGGTCATCTCTACTCCCCTGTGGAAACCCTTGAGTTGTTTTGCTGCCACTATTTTCCCCCCCTCCCGCCATACTGTCTCCAAACATCCCATTCAGCTTTATTATTCTTGACTGTGAATCTCTAATTCCAAAAAAAAACACCCTGTAGGGAAATGTGTGTTCCTATCCTTTAATAACGTACAAATAGGAGTGGAAAAACTGAGGTTGCCAAGCCTGTTCCCATGTCGGGCCGCTCTGGCTGATCATTGCCATGGGTGGCCGGTATTTCCTCTCGATTCTAAAGAGCCATTCACTGGCCGCCTCTCTTGACATCTTAATCATTCATTAGCCGGGGGACCTCGCTATTTCATTATCTCACATGAGCGATTCGCTCGCATGCGGCCTCTGCTGCTAAACACAAACATTTAATTGTTTCCCTTTATATTTCGAGTGATTATCTTTGGGTCAGGGTCATCATATTGCCAAAAGAGCGACCTCTGACTAATTCAATGTTTTCTTCTGCTAATGGCGGAATCTTGTGAACTAATTCAATGTTTTCTTATGCTAATGACGGAACTTGTGCACTAATTCTAATGTATATTTCTCTACCAGGGGCAAGAATTCACTTTGCTGTCCTAGTCCTGAGAATAATGGCTCCAATACAAGAACAGCATACGGGCCCCTTGTTTTTGAGTCTGTCATGTCTGTCTAATAATGCACCAGTAATTACTGTATAAGCCATAAAAATTCTATACTCACTTGCAATGTAATAGGTTAACCCCTTCCTGCTCCAGTCTATTTTTCTTTGGTTGCATTCGTTTTTCCTCTACATTTTCCAAGTTTTTTATTTTTCCGTCTACATAGACGTTGGAGTTGCTGTTTTTTTGCTGGACAAGATGTGCTTATTAATAGTGCCATTGATTGTACCAGGCAAAGTACAACTAAATGCAGAAAAAAGTTATACGTGGGATGGAATGTTAAAAAAAAAAAAAAAGTACCGTTAACAGGGGCATTGCTAGGGTACCGGGTAACCACGGAGCAGGGAGCACTCGCTCTCTGCTCCACGGAAGCCCTCAGCTGTATGTGTGTCCAGCGGATGCACATACAGCTGTGGAGATTGTCGATGCTCCAGGCCCACGGCGGCGGCCTGGAGCCAGCCGAGGTTCGGGGCACAGACAGTTTTATCCGGGGCTTGTACCCCGGATATAACTGCCTAGTGGTGCCTCTGACTGTTAATTGCACCATTTTTTGCAGGAATTTGTAGCAACATCTATTAATTCACCATTTTTTTGCTATATATTGCCGGTTCTATACAGGCATACGGCTAAACTTGGCGCAATGTGCGTCTGACGACACATTTTAATTTAAGTTTTAAGTTTGGTGTGCAATTGCCATACAAAGTGTGGCGCATAACACTCTATGCGCCAAAAATGTTCATTCATATGTCATATTATACACTCCTCTATATCTATTTAGAACTTGTGTGTTAGCGGAAAGTTACAAAATGGCACATGCAAATTCATAGATGTCGCCCTCGGTTTTTCTGAGGCTCACTGTTTGGTATGAATGACATGTTATCTATATTCTGCAGGTTGGTTTGAGGGCTCGTTTTTTGAAGTCTGAAGTTTTGTTTTTTTGGTTGTTTTTTTCTGCTAATGGCAGAATCTTGTGAACTAATTCAATGTTTTCTTATGCTAATGACGGAACTTGTGCACTAACTTTGCACTTGTGCACTTGTGCAATAACTTTTCTATTTAGATGAGTGAGGGCTCATTTTTTGCAGGCTGAAGTGTAGTTTTTTTGGTTGTTTTCTTCTGCTAATGGTGGAATCTTATGAACTAATTCAATGTTTTCTTATGCTATAATTTTTTTATATAATAAATGGTTTTTGTTTTCTTTTTATTTTAGGGAAACCAGTTGAGCGGGATCAATGAAGCATGAGACTGCATGAGACAATATGGAAAGACATATTGTATTGTGGCAGAGCGATCTTAGGCAGTCGTATGGTGCTGCCACTAGATGGCGAACAGCAGGTCACCTTCTAGAAACGTGCCACCAAGGGCCTTGTTTTAGTGGGGGAAGCCAGTGGTTGTCTGTCAGCAACACTGCAGTTGGGTGGGTGGCTGTTCCCACATTCCAGGACAGGTTTTGACAGGTCCCTGGAGGCCTATAAAAGACATGGGCCTTCAGATGTTCAGGGGGCATGGTCTGCTACCTACAGTAGGAGTGGCAGAGGAGCTGAAGTATGGCTCTGGCCCCCAGAGACTTGGAGAGAAGTCTGGCGATAGGCAGAGGCCACTGGTAGAGAAGGTCTCTACAGTTGTGTAGTGAGTGGCCAGACGGCCTGAGGTTTTTGTTTGTTTTGTGTAACCTGTGCCTCAATAAAGCTGGCTGAGGCCAGTTTAAATTAAAGTATATTATACAGTCCCTTACCTTATTTATATACATAACCCTTTAAAATGTCCTGTTTTTACAGATTTTTTACTGATAACAACCAGATTAAGTTTTTTTAAACTTTTATAATTTAATTGTTAGGGATCACTATGATATAATTAGAGATGGGCGAATTTCTCAAAAATTCGATTCGGCGACTTCGCCGATTTTCCGACAAAATTAGTTTTGGTCCGAATTACTTCGGGACGAATCGCGTTAAAAAACAGCTATTTCCAGGCTGCACAGAGCCTGTAGGGTGCTGTGGAACGTTGTGCCATGCTTAAATATGCAGAGGGAGCTTGGTTTGGACTTCATACAATGTTGTGTTTTAGTATGACACTCATATGACTTCCGCCGCTCTTAGAATCGCTTCACTATAAAATTCCCTGGGCACTTAAGAGGGCAAAACTGACCAAAAAACTGAAGCGGGAATGTAGCCTGATAAAGTCATGGCAGCGCCAGCTGGAAAAAAAACAAGCTGAGGGCTACGATCCTACCATAGCATCAAAGAACACAGTAGTAGGTTACCGGAGCCACCACAGATCACAGCACAGTAAGGGGACGTCACAGCAGGCGTCACCCTGCGAGGCCACAGCATCCGGTGTCATCTACCGGCCATGTGTTGACCACACACTAGGTCATACACTTTCTCCCAGATGACATCTGAAAACCCCAGCCAAGAGTCGGTGGGTTTGTCACACACAACCCCTAGTTGGCATGGCCCGGGAGCAGGTGAGGGGCTCTCACCTGTCCTCAACCCACCTCTGTCCCGTTCGCTTCCCACAGCCAGAGAACTACTATGTGCTGTGGCCTCTGCGCCACTATACAGTGAGGACCAACTATTTGAGGACAGTGGGAAGCAAAGAGGGGGGGAAGACATCCGCTGCTTCTTGCAGAAGCGGGTAAATAGTGATGAGGAGAGTTGCAATGGGGGGTTATGTTGCGAGCGGTCAGGCTTTGTACAGCGTCACCGGTGAGGAGTACGGCGGTGACAGGCAAACACTAATCGATGTAGCCGATCACACATGGGAGCCGGGAGAAGCAGGCGAGGCTGGGACAAGTTATTCTGGTGCCGTACCTAAACAAGGCATAAAGTGCCCCCCAAACGGAAAATTCAGTCCACTCCATGCCTCCTTGTGCCCCCTTTTCTCCCTGGGATGAAGTGGCACCATACGCGGTCGCCTACCCTCGACTACCCATTGTCCCGGCCCTGGAAGCATTATGTTATCTCTACATTAAGTTTTAGGAGACGGAAGGAGAAGAAAGGCTTTGGACGACAGACAATCTGGGATCTTGGACAGTAGAGAGTTAAGGTCTTGGCCGGAGATGTAAAGTTGGGTGTCATCATCATACTGGTGGTTTTGAAAGCCATGTGATGCTATCAGCTGACCCGGACCAACAGTGTACAAGGGTTCATCATTCTCATAGGAAGAAGAGAGTAGTAGCTTGCGTGTCAGGCAGTGGAGCAGCCCGTAAGTCGGTAGTGTGGCCGGGAGTCAGCAGGGTGGCAGCAGTGCGAGGTTGGGAGCCAAACGGCCACGATTTAGACCACCCACTTTGCAGGTCCCAGAAAGTAGCAGCACAGGGGCTCACTGGGTCAGTGGTGGTAATAGTCAGTCAGTGCAGCGCTTTGGTGGTAAAATCACCTACTCGGCGGTGTGCCAGTTTTTTGACGAGACACCAGAGGAGGGTTGAACATAACTATATGTAGAATCTGTGGGCAGAAAGTAAAGCATGACCAGGGACCTAACGTTGGCACCACGGCCCTGCATCACCATCATGCAGTGTCGCCATACATGTTTCAGATGTGGTGGTCCATCCTGTCCCAACAGCTGTAGCATCCAGTGGCACGCCTCCCATTTCAGGCAGTCATGGCTTCACCACCTCTGCCGAAGACAACTCCCCAGAGCCCGCCGCAAGGCAGGATGGACTTTCTGCGGCGGGAGTCCTACCAGGTCGCTACACCTGGCGTGACTAGCTTGCAGTGGCAGCCGAGGCGCAGCGAGGTACAGAATCGTAAGATGAAACTCGTAGTCAAAGGTAAGGCCAACAGGTCAGGGCAGGCAGTGGAGATTCAAGGTCAGGTAATGTAGCAGAAAGGTCGGGTACATGGGCAGACAGAAACTGATGAACAGGGGGAAATTGATGAACAGGAATAAAAATATTAACAGGGGGAAATTATTGAACAGGGGGAAATTGATGAACAGGAATAAATATATTAACAGGGGGAAATTATTGAACAGGGGGAAATGGATGAACAGGAATACATATATTAACAGGGGAAATAATTGAACAGGGGGAAATTGATGAACAGGAATAAATATATTAACAGGGGGAAATTGATGAACAGGAATAAATATATTAACAGGGGGAAATTATTGAACAGGGAGAAATTGATGAACAAGAATAAATATATTAACAGGTGGAAATTATTGAACAGAGAAAGGCCATTAACGATTTTTGATGATTCAAGTGGACAGGATGATTCCCCTGGGCGAACGAAGTCACACGCGGGAGATAATGCTCAATCAGGTTGTTCAAGTCTTACACCCATCTGCAAGACATTCTAAAAAGGGCCAGGAAACTTTGCATGCACTTCAGCCATTCTTACACCACCAATCACACCATCCTTAAGCTGCAGTGGCACACCGACCTCCCCCAACATAGGCTGATATGTGAAATTTCCAAATGGTGGAATTTCAGCCTCCATATGTTGGAATGACTCTATGAACAGAGAAAAGCTATTAATGGTTTATTGATGATCCAAGCGGACAGGAGTACACCCCTGTGTAATTTTAATGTCGGCCAGTGGCAGCTCATGCGTGACACCTGCCGTTTGCTGAGGCCCTTTCATGCAGATATGCGTTATTTGTCAGTCACCAGGACTATGGGATGAATAACGTCATTCCACTGCTTCATGTTGTCAAGGACAGCGGTAGTGGATACACTGGACCACCGCAAGCGATGCCAATAGCCACGCCAGGGAGCGGGATATAAGTAGGTCCCGGTTTTCACCAGAGCCCGCAGCAAAGCGGGATTGACTTGCTGCGGCGGGAGTCTATCAGTTCGCTAACCCTGGCGTGACTAACTTGCGGTGGCATCCGAGGCGCAGCGAGGTACTGAATCGTAAGACGTAACTCATAGTCAAGGGTCAGGCCAACAGGTCAGGGCAGGCGGCGGAGATTCGTGGTCAGGTAACGTAGCAGAAAGGTCGGGTACACGGGCAGACAGGACTGATGAACAGGGGAAATTGATGAACAGGAATAAATATATTAACAGGGGAAATTTATGAACAGGGGAAATTGATGAACAGGAATAAATATATTAACAGGGGGAAATTATTGAACAGGGGGAAATTGATGAACAGGTAACAGGGGAGGGCTTCCCCTTTTTCCTCCATTAACAGGGGGGGGGCCTCCCCATTTTCCACCATTAACAGGGGAGGGCCTCCCCTTTTTCCACCATTAACAGGGGAGGGCCTCCCCTTTTTCCACCGTTAACCGGGGTGGGCCTCCCCTTTCTCCACCATTAACAGGGGAGGGCCTCCCCTTTTTCCACCATTAACAGGGGAGTGGCACCCCTTTTTCCACCATTAACAGGGGAGGGCCTCCCCTTTTTCCACCGTTAACAGGGGAGGGCCTCCCCTTTTTCCACCATTAACAATGGGAGGGCCTCCCCTTTTTCATACAAAGCCAGTTTTGCAGCTTTGTTTTTTGCTTTTTTTTGTTCTGCCCCATTCCAGTTTTGTACTGAATTTAACCAAAAAGAATGCACAGAATGCAAAATAAGAACCTAAAACAATTACTGTAGTTAGGGTCTCCTTCAGTTCAAGTTCCATACACTGCATATGAACAAACTGGTGTAATGCAGAAACTGGATTCAAACCACCACGTTTATACTTCATGAGTGTTTGATCGTCACTGCTGTCCTCATCAACGGTCTTGGTATGCAGAGGTCTACCACTCGCCAAAAAACCTCCCATGCTACTCTGCACATCAATACTGCAAGAAGCAGGGGATGTCTGCCCCACCTCTTCATTGCCAAGTAGCTGCTGACTGTCCTCAAATTGTTTGTCCTCGCTGTATAGTGGCACTGAGCCCAGACCACATAGTAGATCTCTGGCTGAGGGAACCGGATGGGACAGAGGCGGGTTGAGGACAGGTGAGGGCCGCTGACCCGCTCCCAGGCCATGCCAACTAAGGGTTGTGTCTGACGTTCCCACCGACTCTTGGCTGGGGTTGTCAGATGTCATCTGGGAGGAAGTGGATGACCTAGTCAACCAATCAAGAACCATTGGGTTGCTGAACAACACACTGCCGCTGATTGACAGTGGCAGTTGTGGCCTTCACTGAGTGACCCCTGCGTGACGTCCCCTTGCTGTGCTGCGACCTGGGCCTGCTTCAGGAATTTGTGCCACTGCCACTCGCAGGTGCAGAGCCTGCCACCTCTCTGTCTGACATACTGTTTGTTCTAAAATGTACAGACACTGTTTGATGAAGATATCTGTATATGATAAATACACACCCTGTATTTGACTCCAAATGAACCCACTAACAAGTTTGGGTAACCCTTGGATATAAATTGCGCTCCACAAATGGCCAGGAAAAATTTACTTGTATGTACCGTTTAAAAACTCTGTGTATTTTACTGAATATAAAAGCACAAACAGGCTTAATTAACCTTCGGATATGAATTATGCTACAGAATTTCTTCTGTGGCGGTGAAAAAACAAAGTTTCTTTACTGAGTACAACTGCAGAACAACGCTTAATTAACTCCTGGATGTAAATTGCACAAAAGAAATGTGCTGCCAACAATTACCAGCTTTTTAGCGTGTTACAATGGCATGTATTTTACGGAACACAACAGAAAAACTCGTAATTAACCTTCGGATATGAATTATGTTACAGGCAAAATTTCTTCTTTGGCGTTGAAAAACACTGTTTCTTTTAGTCACCACAACAGCAGAACAACGCTTAATTAACCCCTGGATGTAAATTGCGCAAAAGAATTGAGCAGCCAAAAATGAAGTGGTATTTGTATTGTAAAAACGCTGTTTCTTTAAATGAATATAACAGGAACAGGCTTAGATCACCCTTGGATATTCAATGTGCTGTGAGCAGATAGCATTAAAATGTATATGCAGCTGCACTGGACGCACACTGGACTTCAGTTCCTATACCCCACAAAATCAGAAATAGAACGTAAGAGAAGGAGTCTCTGAGACAAGCTGAGACACCCCACAAAAATCACTGTATAAAAGTGAGTTCTTTAGTATGAGATATCATAAGCAGCCGCGGCAGCACCTTCCCTACTCAGTACAGTGAGAGGAGTGTGAGCTCCTAGCATCGCGCCCGGACTTATATAGTGCGGTGACGTCACAGAATCCCGCCGGTCTCGGATTGGCTTCATCTCTGCACATGTCATGTAGGCTATGCCCTTCTTCCTCCCAGAGTGCTTTGCCCCATGTAACGCCATGTGCTCTCAGCCATTTTATCAATTAAAAACACGCTTCGTTCACCCGAAGTACCCCAAACTTCGACTTCGTTCAGAATCAATTCGCCCATCTCTAGATATAATATATAATCATTATGAGCTGTATTGTCAGTATTAATAAAGGATATGTGAAGTTGGAATAGGGATGTATTTTTTATTACCTGTTATACTAGGAGCTTTTATCGGTATATATAGAGTACTTCTGTGTTCCATGTGAACCCTGTCTGTGTGTAGTATTGCGCTATGATGAGAGACAGTTGAGATCTGTGAAGTAATGGCATCGGACATGCTCATTCGTGCGCTGATGCCAAGTTACCAGCAGACATGCACCGGCTTCTTGGACATGCACAGAAGAAACTAGAGGAAGCCGAGATGAATTGCTCATCTGGTTTGTCCCTTTCTTTGTTTACTTATTTCATAACTTATTTGTCTTTTTCAAATCTATGTATACGATTGAAGTATTTGTAGTATTCAAAGATGTCTAGTAGGCATCCCCCGAAAATAAGACCTAGTGCATTTTTTTTGATGCAATTCAGTGTTTGGCTGCTGATGCTGATGTTTGTGATGAAATCACTACAGTATCTTAATATATGTTGATTTTTTGTTCAACAAGAAATGTGAATTCTTGTTTATGGAAAAATAAGACATCCCCTAAAATTAAGTCTTAACTCGTTTTTAGGAGCAAAAATTAATATAAGACACTGTCTTGTTTTCGGGGAAACAGGGTATGTTATTGGCTAATTTTGGTTTGGGGTAACCACCACTTATGTTTAAATAGAACTATATTATGCATTTATGTTATGCTTGATAAATTGAGTCGAAACATTGCTGTTGTGTACTGCGATACATCTTTGAATAAAAGAACACCTTTGCTGACACCATTCTTGGATTTATGGGAGAGTTGGTCTCCTCTTCCCATTTGTTGCAATCGAAAATGATGTGAGACTATGGATATATGGGACGTCTGGCGTCTTTTTAACCAAAAAACTAGCGCAACCCCGATTGCTCTATTTGGAACCAGGCGCACTCCAGTATCAGGTACATTACAGAGCGCACTTTGTATTGCGCCTGAGATCAGGGGGCGTGCGGGAGGCATCGCACTACAATCGTACGAAGCTACACCTTTATAGCTTCAGTACGGTAAATCCAGGCGCATTACTGCTGGAACAGGTAAACCACTTTAAAAGTGGTTTACCTGAGCCAGAAATGTTGCTTTGTAGCTAGAAAGCGCTAAATCTATGACCCGCAGTAGAACAGGTTCATAGATTCAGACACATTCTATGCTACTAATGCGCGCAAAAAATGGCGCCTGGGTGCCAAAAATCATAACTGTCACCCTGATTATCTCTACTATTTTAATGTGGTCTGCCAGAACCAGAGTAGGTGAAGTAGAACTATATTTGCTATTAGGGCAAAAATTGTCCATTATTTCTCCACTTATACCATTACAATAATAAAAAGTAATTTATGATAGTTATCAAATCATATACAATGAAATTATTTAAATGTAATTAAAAAGTTATCATATAAAATTTATATAAAAATATATATCACAAAAATATTTCCTATAAAATGTTATTTAAAATTAATAAAATCTAAATTTAATCGAATCTAATTTACATTAAATAACCCACTGATGTTGTTCAGATTTTTTAATTTTTACTACATGAAATGAATGTAATGTAATGTTATGAATTTTGTATTTTTGCTGCTCTAACCCTTTATTCTACATATTCTACTTGACTAAAAGTACAAGTTAAAAAATTATTTTTTAAAAAATAAAAATATTAAAGCTTTAAAACACCCCTTTTTGTCATTTTATAAATAATGTAATAAAAAAGTTAAACAGAATTAGTTTCACTGTATGGATAAAAGACCATTCTATTAAAATTTGGCCAGTACGGTGAACACTCTAAAAAAAAAAAAAAAAACAATGCCCAAATTGCATTTTTTGGCCGGTTTGTGCCCCCCCAAAAATTAGGATAAAAAGTGATCATAAAGTCGCACGTGCCCCAAAATAACTCCAATAAAAACTTTGATGCAGCCTAAAAAATGAGCCCTCATTCAGGTCCATAGATTTAAAAATGTAAAAGTTATGGACTACGATGCAGGTCACATTTAAAATGTAAGCTGGATATGGAAAGTATTCAGACCCCTTTAAAGGGGTTGTCTCACTACAAGGCTCGCTTTTTATGTTAAACATCTTGCAAAAGTAAGTCACTTTGCAATATATGTCCATTAACAGTATCCTACCTATTCCTAGATATCCCCTCTTGTATGAGCTACATCAGCTCCTCAGGTCCCTATAGCTACAGACCTGTCCAATCTCTCATGACAGGCTGTCAGCACTGGTTGCTGTAGCTACAGAACTGGAGTCTGCTGCAGCCTAGTGGAAGTCAGTAAACACGCCCCTGAATTCAAAATGAAACCAAGAAAACAGGACTGAGGTAGGATGAATCGATGTAGTGCCACAACCCCTTTAAGTTTTTCACTCTTTCTTTCATTGCAGCTATTTGGTAAGATCATTAATGTACACTCTGCCCCTCCCCCATCTTAAAAGGAAAACAGAAATGTAGGTATTTTTGCAAATTTATTAAACAAGAAAAACTGAAATATCACATGGTCATAAGTATTCAGACCCTTTGCTGTGACACTCATATTTTACTCACATGCTGTCCATTTCCTCCTGATCCGCCTGGAGAGGGTACTACTCCGTCCGTGGAGTTCAGCTGTGTTTAATTAACCTGATTGGACTTGATTAGTAAAGACACACACCTGTCTATAGAAGACCTCACAGCTCACAGTGCATGTCAGAGCACATGAGAATCATGAGGTCTAAGGGACTGCCCAAGGAGCTCAGAGACAGAATTGTGGCAAGGCACAAATCTGGCAAAGTTTACAAAAGAATTTCTGTAGCACTCAAGGTTCCTAAGAGCACAGTGGCCTCCATAATCCTGAAATGGAAGAAGTTTGGGACGACCACAGCTCTTCCTCGACCCGGCCGTCCAGCCAAACTAAGCAATCGTGGGAGAAGAGCCTTGGTGAGAGAGGTAAAGAAGAAGCCCAAGATCACTGTGGCTGAGCTCCAGAGATGCAGTAGGGAGATGGGAGAAAGTTCCACAAAGTCAACTATCACTGCAGCCTCCACCAGTCGGGGCTTTATGGCAGAGTGCGCCTGACAGAAGCCTCTCCTCAGTGCAAAACATATGAGAGCCACATACAGTTTGCAAAAAAACACATGAAGGACTCCCAGACTATGAGAAAATAAGATTCCCGTTGTTTAGCAAAAGAACTTTTTTGGTGTTAACTGTAAGTGGCGGAGAAAAACCAGGCCCGGGCTCTCACCTGCGCAATACAATCCCAACATTAAAAACATGGCGGGGGAGGCATCATGCAAGGGGGGTTTTTTTTTTCCCAGTGCAGGGGCGGGGACGACGGTTGCAATTAAAGGGAAAGATAATGGGGCCCAAAGGTACAAAAGTTTTCCCTGGAGGGAAAACCCTTTTTCCGAGGGCCTGTTTTTTTAAAGTAGTTTTTTTACACTCACCGGCCACTTTTTTTAAGGTACCCCAAATCAAGTAACAGGTTGGACCCCCTTTGCCTTCAAATTTCCCTAAATTTCTTCGTGGCATAGTTTCCCAACAAGGTTTCCCAATGATGCCAATTGGTCCCAAAGGGGGCCCCCAAAAAAAAAGGGATTTTCCAAAAAAATTTATTCCCCACACCATGAAACCCCCAAAACCCCCGGGCCTAAACCCTTTTGATACAAAAAGGTGGATCCATGCTTTCATGTGTTGACGCCAAATTCGCCCCCTACATCCGAATGTCCCAGAAAGAAATCGAGATCATGGGAACCAGGCAACTTTTTCCCAATCTTTTTTCTGTCCAATTTCGATGACCCTTGGGAAAATTTGGACCTCTTTTTCCCTTTTTCTTAGCTAAAAGGGAGTGGCACCCTTTTGTGGGTTTTTCGGCTGCTGTACCCATCTCCCCCAAAGTTCCCTTACTGTGCTTTCAGATATGCTCTTCTGCTACCTTGTTGAAAAGGGTGGCTATTTGAGTCACTGTTCCCTTTCATCAGCTCGAACCAGTCTGCCCTTTCCCCTTTGACCTCGGGCATAAACAAGGCATTTCCCCCCACAGGACTGCCGCCATTTTTTTTTTTTTTTCGGCCTTCTCGAAAACCCCTAGAGAGGGTTTGTCTGAAAACCCCAGGGTCAGCGGGTTTTTGAAATACTCAGACCCCTTCTGGCACCAACAACCTGCCACGTTCAAAGGCACTCAAATCCCTTTCTTCCCCATACAAAGTGGTTTTGAACTGCGGGAGATTGTTTGACCATGCTACTCCCAAAATGCATGAGTTGCCCCCATTGATTGGCTGATCAGAAATTAGTTTTTAAGAGCAGTTGGCAGGGTCCCTAATAAAGTCGCCGGTGAGTGTATAATGAGAACTTTAAAAATTTGTTAACCATAAAAGTAATGTTTGCACTCAGAGCAGATAGAATCTCTCTTATCTCCTGGCCAAGGTAATATAAAAAGACTTGATTTAACGTTGCCTATTTTTTGAAAGCTAATTTTTGTAGTGAAAAAAACCCTTTTATTTTACCAATTTTTGAACTCTTTCCCAAAGCACATCACCCTTTTACCCCTTATTTTGAATTCCTTCCCTGCCCCTCAAGAAAATCTCCAGAATCCGCCCTTTTTCCATTGGGGAAAAAACAACCAAACTTCATTGTTGCCCTTTTAACTTCCGTTTTGAACTGCAACCCCTTATTCCTTACGTCTCTCTTCCTTTTAAATCTCTCCTCCTCTATCTTTCCTGAGTCAGGCTCATCTTTCTTTCCAGCCGCTATACTGATGCCTCTAGCCTGCGTCAGTCACTGCACTGGTTTCCTATTCAGTACAGAATAAAACAGAAACTCACCACTCTCACCCATAAAGCTCTCCAAAGTGCTGCACCTCCTGCATGTCCTCCCTCATCTTCGTCTACCACACTAACCAGTCTTTGTAATCTGCTGATAATCTTAGATTAAATGCCTTAATCATCCGAACCTCCCACTTGCCTTAAAAACTTTGCACGTGCTGCACCCGTTCTCTAATTTGGTCCCTTTTTGTCTGGCAAATTATAGGGGGTTTCCAACTTTTTTAATGTTACCCCTCCTCTCTGTCAAAAATACTTCGCACTCCCTGCACTCGGGCACTCACAGGCACTTGTGAGTATATCTTGTATATACTGTAGATATACTGTCTGGGCAGCAGGTTTATGCATTTTTATGTGTACTACCCTGTATCTATAGAAAAAGGCTGGACCCAGGGGCATAGCTATAAGAGGTGCAGAGGTAGCAGTTTCACCAGGCCTGCACCCGAGGGGGCCCAAAAGTCCCCTGCCCCACAAAGGGAAAAACCCCATTGTAAATGGGACTAGTAGCTGAGGGGGCCCGAGTCACTTTTTGCACTGGGGCCCAGGAGCTTCAAGTTACGCCTCTGGCTGGACCACTATGTAAGCCAAGCGCTTCTCACCTTTCACCCCACCCCTACACCCTAAGGATTGTTTAAAATCTTTGGGAGGGCCCCCTTCCTCTGTTTTCTTCTTCTTTTTATTATTTTATTTTTATTATTTTTAAACTAATAATGTTTTTTGTTTTTTCATTATTTTTTATTATTATTATTATTATTATTATTATTATTATTATTATTTTTAAATAATTTTTAAATGTAATTATTAAGCTAAAACATATAATGCGATATATTAGAACTTTTTATATTAGAACTTTTCATTTACACTGAGATTTTTCTTTATTTATAGAAAAACAGAAAATTCCTCTAAGGTATCACCAAGGATATTTGTGTCTGAGTAAAGTATAAATAAAATATCCTTATCACCTTCTTAATCTTTCTAAAAACATAAACTTCCTTTCCCTAATTCAGCTCCCGGATAGTTGGAATTTGTCCAAGATTTCCAGAAGGAGGTAGCAGCTTCAGTCCTAATGAAGAGCTGTATGGGCCCAGGAACTGACCTGCAATTTGGTACAAGGGGTCAGGACAAAGCTTCTGTTTTGTAGGATTATTCTGATAGGGGAAGGATTTAAGATTACTGTAACTTAGTGCAAAATTAGTTTTTAATGAAAATGAAAAGAAAACTAAATATTTGCATAATAAAGTAAAACTTTTTACGTTTTAGGAGGCCAATAAGTGTAAAAGATGCGGGTCGGAAACTACAAAAAGGGGATCTGCTCTAAAAAAGGATCAATAAATTATTCCGGCCTTCTTTCAATTGGGCCTCTCAGAAACAGAATGGGAATCTTATTGTTTGCTACTGTTACAAACAGCAGAAATCTGAGTGTTATTTTTTTTTCTTCTCCGTCTTATTCATTGTTAATGTAGTAGTTGCTTCACATCTGAGCTATCAAGACAGATCTGCTGTCAATGCTGCACAGCCAGGGCTTGTTAAAGGTGGAGTTGCTAATTGTTACCCTCTATATACCATTTCCTGGTTTTGGCAACATGTTGCAGATTATAGGGTTAGCTTTTTGAAATTGTGACTACTGGTCTTGTTATGTTTTTGGTACCTAATTGTCCATTATCTTAATTACATTGGATCTATCAAGGCAGATCGGCTGACAATGCTGTGCAGCCAGGGCTTGTTAGGGTTGGAGTTGCTAATTGTTACCCTATTCATATCATTCCCTGGTTTCGGCATCATGTTGCGGATTATAGCGTAAGCTTTTTGAAATTGTTTCTACTGGTCTTGTTATGTTGTTGGTACCTTAGTATCCATTATTTTGATTTTTGAATGCCTACAAATGTAGCAAAATTTAACTTGAATGGTGACATAACTTTTCCTGTTGTCAGTTGTTAAATCACAACAAAGGCCATTGAAAAGCAGTGAAAAAGTAAAAATAACTTTCTATGTGGTGATATCATTGTGTATCTGTCAAGTTTATCTTTGCTACATCTGTAGTTCAGACCAGTTTTGTCTAGTTAATTCTGGACAGTGTGTTTAATTCCTGTCACGGATGGGTTGTGGATCTTCCCAGTTGGTCATAAGTTTGGTGAAAGGCCAAGCTGAGGAATAGAGTCTAAGAAGCCTTCTGCTCTTCACCGTCAAACTTCACAATGGGGCTTGGATTCTGCTACTGGCAACTCCCAGGTTACTACCCCCACATGGGCACTTGCAGTGTTGGCTGGTGTGCAGGCACAGTACAGAAGAGTCAGGTAGAGACAATGTCAGGGCAAGTGGTGTACAAATCGTAAATGGGTCACAAGCAGGAGGTCAGGACAAGCAGAGTTGAATTGTAAACAGGTCAGTATCAGCCAAAGGTCGATACTGGGAAAGATACTCAAAACACTCAACAGCACCTACAGTAAATGCACCCACAAACTGGTCCATGTGAAGTGGGGGAGAAGCACTTTTATAGAGACAAAAGTTCCACAGCATGCTGCGTGGCTATGTGCATATGCCGTAAGGAAGACACTGCAGTTGTGAGTGACTAACAATGAAAGCAGGACGTTGGCTAGTGGTGAAAAGGCATATGGGCATGCCCATGGCTGAAGGCACCAGCCATGGCATGACCTGTGACAATACCTGAAGTTCTTATGTTTCTTGTTTAATTATTCCATTGTTTAGTCTTTCTGTTTCATTCTTGTCTTGACCTGTATTTTTTGGGAATCCTGTATCTTGTGTCAATCCCAACTTATTGTGTTACTTGCTGAATTCAGTCTTGGTTTGTGTCTGGGTGCTATAATCCTTTTGTTTGTGTTAGGGTCAGTTGTAGCTTATGGTTATCTTTATGAATATTTTCATGGCAGAAAGGCCCAGTGGTGTCTGGTGTTAGAGCAAGTGTTATGGATAGAACTGGGGTAAGATTTAGGGTTAGTTTTAGTTTGTTGCTGCTTATCATCCATTTGTAACATTCTTGGTTTCTGTTATGGTGCAACTATTTGCCTTGCTAACCTTTAATGGGGTTATCCGAGAGTTTAATGATTTCATAGAACACTCTAAACAGCATTTATATCGAAAAGTAAAGATATTCCAATATCTTCATGTGTTTCTTTTCTTTTGCCTCTTTACTCATCTATCATGGGATCCACTTTTTGCAGTGAAACTTTGTGCTTGCAGTGGGGTCTGTAGTTCTCCAGCATATCTTTAGTATAAACCCCACAATACCCTGCAGTTACAATCTAGGACTTCCCTGCACCCGCGCTCTATTCCTCCTAGCACTGTTAAGCCCTGCCCTATACCCTTACATCACCATTCTCAGATATGTACACCACAAGCGCCCTGCATCTCTGCTCCAGTTCACTTTCTGGTTACCTGCAGCAGGCTGTTTGTAGTACAGTGCACCAATCAGTTTATAACATGGTAAAAAACATTATTTTCTTATCCTATGATATATGTAATACATGTACTAATACTTAATTTGGGTTATATATTTCATGTATGTGCTGTACATTCCCCACAATAGGTGCACAGCTATCCCATCATTGTAACTGATTGCTGTTGTGAATGTAGCATCACCCAGCTTTCCTGTTCACTGGATAGACGATCTAGCATCCAAGAAAGGTGGGTGACATCACATGCACTAAATGAGCCCATTTTTCCATCTCTTCCCTTTAAATGCACATGTCCAACTGTTCAATGATACAGTACTTTTTGCACAACTTGCTGATCTCTAACAAGGAGCTTAATTGCAAAATTAACAACAAGTGTTTGATCCCTGGATCACCCAGAAAATGTAGGGGATTGATTTGAATTGAGATTAAAATGATGAGTCCTCCTCATCCTGCTGTTCACATGTATTATGGTGTTGTATATGTTATATTGTATAGTGTATATGGTAGTGTATATGGTATGGTGATGGACATGCTATATTATGGTGTATGTAGCAGTATGGTGCTGTATATGGTATTATGGTGGCACATATGGCATTGTAGTGGTGTATATGCCACTATGGTAGTTTACATGGTGTTATAGTAGTGTATTTGATATTATGGGGTATATATGACATTATGGGGGTATATATGACATTATGGTAGTGTACATGGTATTATGGTGCTGTATGTAGCATTATAGTGGTGTATATAGTATTATGGTTGTGTATGTGGTATTATGAAGGTGTATTTGTTATTTTGGAGATGTGTGTAGCATTATAATGGTATATATGGTGCTATGGTGGTGTTCATGGTATTATTGTGGTGTACATGGTATGGTGGTGTACATGGCATTATGGTTGTGTATATGGTATTATGTTGGTGTACATGGTATTACAGTGGTTTACATGATATTTTGTAGGTTTATTTGTTATTATGTTGGTGTATGTAGCATTACAGTGATGTATATAGTATTTTGGTGACGTATTTAGCATTAGAGTGGTGTACATGGCATTATGGTTGTGTATGTGGTGTTATGTTGGTGTACATGGTATTTTGGTGATGTGTGTAGCATTATATTGGTGTACATGGCATGGTGGTGTATATTGTATTATGACAGTGTACATGGTATTATGGTGTTGTATATGGCATTATGATAGTGTATATGGAATTATGGTGTTGTATATGGCATTATGGTGGTGTATATTGTATTATGACAGTGTACATGGTATTATGGTGTTGTATATGGCATTATGATAGTGTATATGGCATTATGTTGTTGCATATGGCATTATAATAGTGTAGATGGTATTTTGTTGTTGCATATGGCATTATGATAGTGTAGATGGTATTATGTTGTTGCATATGGCATTATGATAGTGTAGATGGTATTATGGTGTTGTATATGGCATTATGATAGTGTAGATGGTATTTTTTGTTGCAATGGCATTAGATGTGTAAGGTATTATGTTGTTGCATATGGCATTATGATAGTGTAGATGGTATTATGGTGTTGTATATGGCATTATGATAGTGTAGATGGTATTTTGTTGTTGCATATGGCATTATGATAGTGTAGATGGTATTTTGTTGTTGCATATGGCATTATGATAGTGTAGATGGTATTATGGTGTTGTATATGGCATTATGATAGTGTAGATGGTATTTTGTTGTTGCATATAGCATTATGATAGTGTAATGTATATGGTGTTGTTATGCATTTGTGGTGTTATGGCATTATGACAGTGACATGGTATTGGTGTTGTATAGGCTTATTGGTGTATATGGCATTATGACAGTGTACATGGTATTATGGTGTTGTATATGGCATTATGGTGTTGTATATGGCATTATGGTGGTGTATATGGCATTATGACAGTGTACATGGTATTATGGTGTTGTATATGGCATTATGGTGGTGTATATGGCATTATGACAGTGTACATGGTATTATGGTGTTGTATATGGCATTATGTTGGTCTTGTGTAACAGGTTGTGTATTTCTCAGGCCTAGTGACGTTTTTCCTGCCCCATTTTGATCACTTTGGTGCAGTGGCCACCAGTCTGGGCTCCTTGGCTCCTTGATCATTGCCCGGGTGTCTCTGTGTTGTCGGCTGGCATCAGAACTACGGGGCACATTGCCTTGCTGGGTTTGTTCCTCTCCTCCAAGCACATCACAGTGAGTAATCCACTTGTCCGGCCTCGCATCAACCTTGACATCACACAGCAACCGCAGCTGGGTTACCGTAGCAACAGCCTCGTGCTGCCGAAGTGAAACCAATGAGGATTAGCTGGAACCGTATCCCAGCTAAGCTCCCATGACCTTAACGAAAAGCAGACAAAGACCTGTACACTCCCTCCTGTGCAGGTGTCCTCCATCCCGGGACGCCGTGTACCAGCAAATGTCCTCCCTGCATTACAGATATCGGCAACTTTCTACCATCATGTTTCACATTTACAAGTCAGAATCTAACAAACCCAAACAAGATGGATCAACCACAGCTTTCCATAATCACTCATTGCCGGACAAAGTGAAAGTGCCCCTGAGCGATAATAGACAGGGGCCTGATATGAAACGCGTCAGTGATAATCCACTAGAGGAGGGCGATCACAATGACGTGTCACTTCCTTTATCTCATAGATCACATTTGTGTCATTGTGCAGATCCTTAGACTTAAAGGAGGTTTCCAAGATTTTTTAACCTATTACCGTGAGTTAAAATCCCCTGCAATGGCTGCTCGCTGCGAGCTAGCCATGTATGTGAATGAGTAGGGCGGCGCTTGTGGCTGTCCTCTCCATTCATTTCTATAGGAGCTTCCGGATACAGCAGAGCGCACACACACTTGGCTATATTCGGAAGCTAAATCCAAAAATAGTTCCAACCATTTAAAACGTAACTTTTTATAAATGTCCAGAATAAGACAAAATTACTCAATACCAACAAACAAAAGAAAAATTGTATGCTGATAGGGACTGATCCCTACATATACTTCCCACAGATACGGGCAGGTCCACATGTGATAAATCTATACTGTCCCCAATGACCATTCAATAAAAGGACCTAAGTGGAGTAACCTTTTGAATAGTCACATACTATATCTATATGGTTTTGGTATGACCTCTCTTTTACGACTTTGTTGCACATTATATTGAGCACTTATCTGTTTTACTTCAAGGTGATTTACTTTTGTTTGCTATGCTCTTTTTTTTTTGCTTTGGACATGTATACATATATATCACTGCCAAAATAAGAAGCTAAAATGTAGCCTTTAATAGACCATTAAAATACAAGGATATCATAAATAGCAGGATATCTATCTATCTATCTATCTATCTATATCTATCTATCTATCTACATATATATAGACCAAGCCGCTGGTGGACCAACAGTGGGTAAATACATAGTCTGAGATTTAAATGATTGGATATCTCACCCTATTAAGCCTCTTCATATCATGTGAAAGAACTGCACCGAAAAGGGAGCCCCCACTCTAATGATAGTCAGCCTAAAAAAAACAGATATTACCATCTTCTATGCAGTATAATATAAAGTATATAGTCAGTCCAACGCGTTTCACAGAATAAAACTGATCATCAGGGACGATATTAGAAAACCTAATGGTAGAAATAAAAATGATACTTATCTAATGATAATGGTAATGTCCAGTGATGTAAAGACAGCGGCTGATGAAGAAATCCTATGGTGAGGAGATTATTCAGTTGTCACTTGAGATGTAATTTAGGGTCAACCAGTTAAGGTGTATAAGTACTGCGGGATCGCCCTTATCGGGGCAGTTACTCCGCTAAGAGCCTATAAGAGTGAATAACCATTGGGGGTAATATAGGTATATAACACAAGTACCTTAGACCTTCCCCTATCTGTTTGACATATATATATAGGGATCAGTCCCTATCTGCATATAAGTTTTCTTTTGTTTGATGGCATTGAGTAATTTTTGTCTTCTTCAGGACTTTAATAAAAGTTACGTTTTAATTGGTTGGGACTATTTTTGGATTTAGTGTATATTTTTCCTGACCTTTTGGACGCACTTTGGATTTTTATATTCGGAAGCACCTATAAAAGTGAATAGTGTGGACTGCTGCAAGTGTCACCCTCCTCATTCACATGCATGGTTGGCTCGCTGTGAGCGGCAAGTGTTGGGGATTGTACCTCATGGTAAAACCCCTTTAAGCACCAGGGCTAAAAAGGCCTTAAAGAGGTGTTCCTACCATAGACTTAGATTGCAAATCGCTAAGTCATGCCATCAAAGTCTGATAGGTGCGGGTGACACCTCTGGGATCTGCACTTGTGTCGGAAACAGGTCCTAAAATTTACGGAGCAGAATATCAAATCAGTCACGCTTGCTCACAACTCTGTTCTGTTCTATGGGAGTTCCAAATACGGAACACACAGCTCAACTGATCTCCCATAAAACAGAATGGAGAACTGTGGCCAAATGTGACCTGCTCTTCATTCTGTTCCATAACATTCAGGGGCATGTTCTCAAGATAGGTGCAGGTTCCAAACCTGTGATATGTCATCAAAGTCTTTATTGGGGACATCCCTTAAATCACCAGTTACATTTTCAAGTTTTTGTCTCTCCGCGCTTCAGTAATCATAACTTTTTTACTTTTTTTTCATTTGCTGATACATAGAAATTTTTTACAAATTGTTTGCGTTGTAAATCTAAAACAGTGGGTATTTTTTCATTTTTTTTTCTTTTACATCATTCACATTTTATACTCTATAACCTATTTAAATTTAAAAGGTTGTCCATCTCGGTAAAAGGTTATTTAAAAGGTCCAGGACCCCAAGTAAAATTAAAAAACAAACAAAAAAAAACTATACTTACCTCCCCTGAAGTGATTAGCTACGAAAGGTGATGTAAGTAAGGAGTAGGTGACCACTGCAGGTGACTGGTGACGTCCTGGTTCGGAAGTGACACTGTGTCAACAAAAGACCGGAGGGACACAACGCTGGAACCAGGGACTGGGGAAAGGTTAGTATAGTAATTTTTATTTTGCTTAGGGACTGGACCTTTTTAAATAACTTTTTACTGATGAGGATAAGTCTTTTAATTCACATGATCCATTAACATGACGTTTAGCGGAGAAAAGCCCTCCCCCTTCACATTGACTTGTTCATATTCCGTCCGAAAACCGGACGGAAGAATGAACATGTTCAATGTTTTTCGGGCGGAAAACCCATGCAGTGGGGACTGCTGCACTGGTTTTCCATTGCGGCCCGGTGTGTTAGTTTGCGGCTGGTTTTTCAGACGGTTTGTAAAACTGCAACCGTCTGAAAAACCGGCTGCAAACTGGTTCAGTGGGGACATGCCCTTAGGGTGAAACTTGACACTCAGTGGACTGGTGGAGACCCTAATCTATCTCTAGTTTACCCTTCCTAAACAGAGCAACCGCCCCAGAAAGGGGCAACTCTGCACTGGAATATTTTCCTGACCAAACCCTGGTCAAAATAGAGAGCAGACAGAGGAAAGACCAACAGTGCACAGACACAATAAAACCCAAACAGATGGATAATGTCAGACGGGTCGAGGTCAAACCAGGAAAGCATGCTGTGGAAAATAGGAGAGTTACTGAGAAACAAGCGAAATTCCAGAGCCAGAGAAGTTCAAATAGCATTGTGAACAAATCAACAGACAAGTAACTCTTAAAAGGGTGAACGCACAATACTGACACCCTAGTGAAGAATTTCTCAGAAAAGGTCTTTATGTTGGGTTTAGTAATGTTGATGTTTTTGTGCCATCTTGTGTTTAATGGTCTGTAACCATAAAGCCTTTCCTACCAATCTAAGAGTCTGCAAGCATCAAGATTTTATACCACTAAGTAAGTAAAATCATATGTTCCGCTATCTGGTCTGCAATCCATTTGACGAGGTGAACTCCATGACCACATGAGAAGTTACAATGGTGCATGACAAGATGTCAATTTGGTGGAACAATCGGTGCTGACGTCGTTCAGTCACATTCATTCAGTCATGTTAATTACATTGACTTATAATCATGAACACAAGGTCAACAAATAATTGTACATTGTCTTGTGTCTTCATAGATTGCATGCACCAGCCCCTGCAGAAAACTGGAACAAGTAACATCTGAATGTACTGGCTTATGAGAAACATTCCCGGGTGCTGGCCGCAACTCTGTCTACTCTTCTGCCATAAGCTCACTAACAACATACACCTAGGAACCTACAAAGAGCCATTTTCTACACTTTATTATTCCCTACATAACTAAATCCAATTTTCTATCACATATAAAAACTATCAAAGCCCATATATAATTATCTATTCCAAAACTATAAAAACCTATCTAATTTAAACTATTTATCTATTTTTTATTATTATATACTAAAACTATCTATCTATCTATCTATCTATCTACCATATCTATCTATCTATCTATCTTCTAAACCCCATTTATCTATTTCTATCTATCTATCTATCTATCTTCTATCTATCTATCTATCCCATATCTATCTATCTATCTATCTTATCTATCTATCCTATCTATCTATCTATCTATCCATCCATCTATCTATCTATCTCTATCTATCCCCATCTATCTATTATCTATCTATCTTCTATATCTATCTATATATCCCTATCTATCTATCTATTTTATCCCCCCATCTATCTCTATCCCATCTATCTATCCCATATTATCTATCTTTTAAAACTATTATCTATCTATCCTATTATATTATCCCATATCTATCTATCTATCTATCTATCTATTATCTATCCCATATCTATCTATCTATCTATCTATCATCTATCATCTATCTATCTATCTATCTATCTATCTATCTATCTATCTATCTATCTATCTATCTCACACTCTCTTTCTTTTCCTTTTTCTCTGAAAAGCAACCCCAGGAACACCATGCCCAGGAGCCCACCAGAGGTTTCCCCTGCGCCCTTGTGGACCAATTCGTATGACTAGAAAACCCCTCTAACAACAGAAGGAGACAACTTGCTGGGCTTTGAGCCTCCTCATACATATGTGAGACTCCGGGTGTTGTAAGTTTACCCCCCAGTTGATGGGCAAAAGATGGCTGTAAAAATATACCCCCGTCTTGGGATCGGATTTCTTTTTAAATAAATTTCGTTTCGGGGGGGACCCGAGCATTTCCCTGCGTTTTTGGCTTTCATTTACAGCTCTGAAAACCCGGGGGCCCGGCCTCCCTCGTCAGCTTTGATTTTTTTCAGGCTTTTGCATGTAACAAGGGGGGGGGGGGTTTTCCCCGGGTTTAAACAACTCCCCGGAAAAAATTATATTTCTAGTTTTGGACAAAAAATTTTTCCCCAGTGCATCTTGAACGTTTTGGGGCCCCTGGCGTGAAAGCGCTCAGCTTTGGGGAGGCTTACTTTCAAATTGGGAGCTTTGACATCGGGTTCCCATTTCCTTTTTCGAGAGTCTTTATTATGAATATTTTACATTTTTTATTTGTCGGATTTGACCTGAGATAAAGAAATCTGTGACAAGTAGGAAATAAGGGGGAACTTTGCATTTTTTCATCCCTATTAAAATTAGGGAAAAAAAAAAAAAATGCCCCTTTCTAGAGGGGGGGGGGTTTAAAAACCCCTTTCCCCCTTTAAACCCCCCTTTTGGGCCCAAAACCCTTTTTTTTAGTTTTTTTTTATTGTTTTTGAAATTTATTCCTTCCCTGCCTTCCAAAAAGCAATAATTTTTTGGATTTTTTATTTTTGACAAAGCCTTTTTTTGGGCCTTGTTTTATGCGGGAGAAAAAATTTTTTTGAAAGGTACCAAAAAAAATTTTTTGAAAGGCCTAAGTTTAAAAGCAAATTTATCAAAGGTAAAAAAAAAAACAGTATGGAGTCCAGGGCATTTTTGGGGACTTTGTCAATATGGTACTTTGTATCTACTTCTCAATTAAAAAGACCCCACGTTTTTTTAAAACCCCATACCCAAAAAACCCAAAACCCGGACGGGGGGGTCTTCTAGTGGGTTTTGGAAAATTTAAGCCTTAAAAACCCCTTTTACCTGAACTTTCCTTTTCCCGGCCCCGGGAAAAAAAAAAACAAAAAGACTGATTTAAAGGACCCATGCTCCTTTTAAAAGGGCCGGGCCCGTAAAAAGGGGGAAGTAAGGGGGCCCCCCCGCCATGGGCTTTCTCCACCCATGAGGAGCAAACACAGATTTTTCCCCCTCTCTCCCGGAGGCAGAATTTATACGACAGTCTTGTACTTTAGGGGGCAGTATTATAGTATTTTAAATTCCCCTTACATGGGGGGCCGGGATTTTTTAGTATTTTATACTTTTGTACATAGGGGCAGAAATTATGGGTAGTTATATTCTTTGTACATGGGGGGCGGGAAATTATAGTATTATTTTCCCTTAACTAGGGGGCAGTATTATAGATTTTATTTTTTTGTACGGGGCCCTTTTTAAAAATGTAGTTATATTTTTGGTACATAGGGCAGTATTATATTATTTAAAATTTTCTTGAACATGGGGGCAGTATTTAGTAGTTATATTTTGTACATAGGGGGCAGTATTAAAAGAGCTATATTCTTGTACATAGGGCAAAAATTAAAGGTTTAAAATTTCTTTGTACAGGGGGGGCCCCAGTATAATAGTAGTTATAATTCTTTTTACATAGGGGAAAGTATTTTAGTATTAAAAATTCTTTTTACATAATGGGGCTTTTTTTATTTTTGCTATTTTCTTGAAACTTGGGGGGTGCAGTATTTTTAATATTTTAAAAATTTTGGGTCCCATGGGGGCCCAGTTTTAAAGTAAGTTTTTTTTTTGTACATAGAGGGCAGAAATTTGGGTATTTTAATATTCTTGTACTTAGGGGGAAAGGAAATTAAAGAAATTTACCCAT
Organism: Phyllomedusa bahiana; assembly: GCA_025379985.1. Taxonomy (NCBI): domain Eukaryota; kingdom Metazoa; phylum Chordata; class Amphibia; order Anura; family Hylidae; genus Phyllomedusa; species Phyllomedusa bahiana. Next base: position 144,795 of record JAODAL010002102.1, on the reverse strand, counting down.
ATACTCGATTTTAATAACCCCGCCCCGGACATAAGCCGGGGCACCTATTTTTTGCCCCAAAAAAGGGGGGGAAAAAACTTATTGACTCGATTTATAAGCCTAGGGTAAAAAATGCAGCGGTTTTATGGAAAATTTTTTAAAAAAAAAAAATGGTTTCCAAAAAAAAATTACATAGGCTTTTTAAAAATGTCCCCCATAGGAAATTTTATAGGCAGATATATGGCCCTAAAATGCGGGGTTTAGGCAATATGCCCCAAAAAAAGGCAGGGGTTATTGGCCCCTTAGGCATGAAAAAGGGCCCGGGTTATATGTCCCCCATAAGCAGTTTAAATTGGGCATTAATGGGCCCCATATGCGGGTAAATAGGAGGTATTTTGGCCCCCCAAAAGGCATTTAGGGCGGGTTTTTGGGGCATGTTTGGGGCAGGTTTTTTAAGGGCCCGGCTGTAGGCGGGTTTAAAGGCACTGTTGGCTTTTAAAAATTTTGGGGGCCGGCTTTAGGCAGGTAGGGGGCACTTAGGCGGGAAAAGGGGCGGGGGTTATAGGAGCTGTGGGCCCAGGTTTTTTAGGCATTTTGAGGAGGATGGGGGGCAGGTTTTGGGGCAGCTGGGGCGGGGTATGGGCAGGTTTTAAAGGGCCAGCGGTAGGCCCAGGAAAGGGGCGGGTTTTAGGCGGGTTTAATGGGCAGTGTAGGAAAAGGTTATAGGGGGGGCTGTGGGCATTTAAAGGGCAGCGTAGGCGGTTATGGCATTTTTTAAAAAAAAAAAAAAAACAATATTTTACCTGGACCCCCGCTGCCCGGGACCCCCGCGCCCCTCCCTCGGGGCTTGGGGGAAACAGGGGGGTGACGCCATCAGGCCCGCCCACCAGCGTTTGACTTGCCCCGGCCTGTCCCGGGGGAGCTCCGGAAGGCCAGTCGCGGCCCCCCCCGGAGGCCACTAGGGGGCGCTGGGCTCTTTTCCCCCCGGGGTTTAAAACCCTTCACTTAAGGGGGCCTCCGGGGGTTTTTCACATATAGGTAAAGGGGGGAACGGGGGGGGGGAAACAGGGGCCCGGGCCCAGCGCAGCCCCCGGACACTGTCCCGCTGTACTGGGGTTAAATTAATGCTCTCCCTGAGGAGCCCTATAGCTAAAGGGCTTTCCCTCGGGATTCCCGGGCCCCTCGCGGGCCCCCGAGCGCAGACGGGTGACCAGTAAAACCCCGAGGGGGAGATTTTTCACCCCAAAATTTTTTTGTGTGAAAAACTCGGCTTATACTGATTTAAATAGGGTAATTCTTTTTACAAAGGGAGCAGTATTTTTATTAGTTATATTTTTGGTACATAGGGGCCAGTTTTTTTGTCGTTGTATTCTTGTAGAATAGGGAGCAAATTATAGTATTTAAATTTTCTTGTACAAATGGTGGAAAGTATTATAGTCTTTGTTTATTTAGATGGGACCCAGTTTTTAATAGCATTTTTATATTTTTTTTCATTTGGAGCAGATTTTAGTATTTTAATACTCTTGAAACATAGGGGGGCTTTTAATTATGGGTTATATTCTTGCCCAAAAGGGAAAGCAGTATTATATTTGTTATATTTTTGTACATAGGGACGTTTTAAAAAGTAGTTATATTCTTGTACAAAGGGGAAACTATTTTAGTAGTTAAAAGTAAATCCTTGTACATAGGACATTTTATAGTTTTTAATTCTTGTCTTAGGGGGGCCGTATTATAAAAGTTAAATTTTTGTACATAGGGCCGTTTTATAGTGTTGTATTTTTGGGAGATGGGGAGCAGTTTTAAAGTAGTTATTTTTCTTGTACCCCTTGGAGCGTTTTAGTGTTGAAAACTTGTAGATAGGGTCGGGTATTTTTAGTAGTTTTTTTTTTTTTCTTTAGGGGGCAGTTTTTAATATTAAATTTTTTTGTACATATGGAGCAGTATTATAGTAGTTATACTTTTTTCATGGGGGGGCATTTTTTTAAAGTATTTAAATATTCTTGTACATAGGGAGAAATTTCATATTTATATTTGTTATTTTTTTGGTACTTTGGGGGGGGCATTTTTATAGTAGTTATTTTCCCTTTTTCATGGGGGACGTTTTTTATAGTAGTTACAGTTACCCTTTTGTACAAAAGGGACATTTATTATATTTTGTTATATTTTTGTACAAAAGGGGGCAGTTTTTATAGTAGTTATATTTTGTTATTGGGGGGCAGAATTAAAGAAATTTAAATTCTTGTAAATAGGGAGCAAAATTACAGTAGTTAAATTCTTTAATGGGAAAAGGGCAGTATTATAGTAGTTATATTCTTGTACATAGGGGGCGTATTAAGAGAAATATTCTTTAAACATGGGAAAGGCAGTATTTTTAGAAAATTGTAGTCTTGTACATAGGGGCAGTATTTTTTGTAGTTTTTTATTTTTTTGAACGGGGGATGGGTATTATATTAGTTAATTCTTGAAACAAAAGGGAAAGCAGTATTAAAGAAAGTTATTTTTTTGGGTACAGGGGGGGGAAGTATTATAGTATTTATATTTTGTACATAAAAGCATTATTCAGTATTTAAATTTTCCTTTTTTCCCTTGGGCTTATTATAGTAGTTATATTCTTGTACTTTGGGGGGCAGTATTAAAGAAATTTGGGTCAGGGAACGGGGGCCGCAGGGGGGGAGGGGGCTGGGGGGCCTCCGTTCCCCGGGGCCCTTCTCCGTCCCGGGGGGGTAAAGGGGGCCCCGCGATCCGTGCCCCGGGATCGGGGGCGCACTCTTTCCCCAAAGGTCAGGTACTCCCCCTAAACCTCGCTCCTGATCCATGCACCCCTGTCCCGGCCGGTGCGCGTGTCCCCCCACCCTAGGGGCGCCGCGCCCCGGCCTTCCTGGTTTTAAAGGGCCAGCGCCCCGGGAAATTGGCTGTTGCCGGCCGTTTAAACCCTTTATATAATGGCCCCACCTCCAGAAAGCCCTTTCGCCGAAATCTTTAGTTTGGTTTTTGGGGGGGGCCCTTTAATTTTACCCAAACCCCATAAGGGGGATAGGGGGAAGCGGCCTTTAACACCGGGAAAGGGGCACTTTAAAGTTTTTGGGTCATGCCATTCGGCCTTTTTAACCCCCACCGTCTTCCAGGGTTTCGTGAACGACATCTTCGGGGGCTCCTGTATACTTGTGCGAAAAAATCCCTTTGGACAACTTGGGGAAATCCTCCCCCAAAACTGGAGACTCACCATGTCCATGTCCGCCAGGTTCTGAGGCGCCTCCGTGCTAACCGCCTGTACGCCAAGTTAGGAAAGTGCATCTTTCACCAAACCAGCCTGCCATTTCTGGGATATATTATCTCTGACTAAGGTTTGCGAATGGACCCGGCAAAGCTGTCTGCTGTCTTACAATGGCCTCGCCCTATTGGTCTTCGGGCCATACAACGCTTTCTGGGGTTTTGCAACTATAACCGTCAGTTCATCCCGCACTTTTCTACACGGGTAGCTCCCATTGTGGCCCTCACGAAGAAGAACGCTAACCCGCGAAGTTGGCCCCCCGAGGCCGAGGAGGCGTACGTGAAACTAAAGACTCCCTTTATCCTGTCGCGGCCGGACCCTGCAAAACCTTTTGCACTAGAAGAAGACGCCTCGTCTGTTGGAGTCGGAGCGGTCCTCACGCAAAAGGGAACGACGGGTAAAACGGACACTTGCGGATTCTTTTCCAAAACGTTCTCACCAGCGGAAAGAAATTACACGATCGGAGACCGGGAGTTATTAGCCATCAAACTGGCTCTGGAGGAATGGCGTTATCTGCTGGAAGGTGCTCGACATCCCATCTGCATCTATTTAGATCACAAGAACCTCCAGTACCTACAGACGGCCCAGCGACTTAATCCACGCCAAGCTAGGTGGTCGCTCTTCTTCTCCCGGTTTAATTTCCAGATCCACTTCCGTCCTGCGGAAAAGAATGTGAAGGCAGACGCTCTGTCACGCGCTTCCGTCCTGGTCGGTGAAGAAGTGACCCCAGAGCACATAATACCCCCTGAGCGTCTTGTCTCTGCAGCTCCTGTTGACCTCCGGAATGTCCCTCCTGGGAAGACATACGTGAGCCCCGCACTCCGCAAAAGGATCGTGCAGTGGGGACACTGCTCATTGGGGGCCGGACATCCCGGTGCCCGTAAAACTTGCCTCCTTATCGTGCGGTTCTATTGGTGGCCGGACCTCGCTAAAGACGTTAAAGAATTCGTTGAGGCCTGTGTCACCTGTGCCAATAACAAAACGCCCCGTCACAGACCGGTTTTTTTGGGCTCCTGCACCCCCTGCCAATCCCTACCAGTCCGGGTTTCGCACATGGCGATGGATTTTAAAAACGATCTTCCCCCTTTCCTCTGGTAACACCGTGATCTGGGGTGATTAGGATCAGTTTTCTAAAAGGGCACATTTTGTCCTTGCCAGGCTTAACCCTCTGCCCCGCGCCTGGCAAACCTGTTTTTTTCTCCACATTTTTCGTTTGCACGGGTTGCCCCTGCAAATTGTCTCTGATGTGGAGTCCAGTTTGTCTCCAAATTCTGGCGGGCCCTCTGTTCTCAGTTTCAGGTGAAGCTCGATTTCTCCTCGGCCTACCACCCCCAGACGAATGGCCAGATGGAAAGGGTCAACCAGGTCCTGGGTACCTACTTGCGCCATTTTGTCTCGGCACGTCAGAATGACTGGTCCAGCTTGCTTCCATGGGCGGAATTTTCTTATAATTCTCTAGACTCTGAATCAGCAGGTGCCTCTCCCTTCTATATTGTGTACGGCCTGCACCCCCGCCCACCTCTCCCACTAGGATCTCAGTCCGAAGTCCCTGCAGCAGATACATTGGTCCGCAACATGAAGACCATTTGGGCCCTGTCCCGCCAGTCACTGCTCCGTGCTCCGGCGCGCACTAAGGCACAGGCGGATAAGAGAAGGAGCCCCCCCCCCAGTTTTTTCTCCAGACGATAAAGTATGGTTATCGGCCAGATATGTCCGGCTTAAAATCCCAAGTTATAAATTGGATACCCGCTACGTGGGGCCATTCGAGGTCCTTAGACGTATAAACCCAGTGGCCTATAAACTCCGGCTCCTGCCTTCCATGTGCATCCCGAACTCCTTTCACATTTCCCTTCTCAAATCCCTGGTCCTGAACCGTTTTTCTCGTAGGGCAGCCCCTCCATCTCCTGTGGAGAATGCCACTAACGTTTTCCGGGTGAAGGAGATCCTGGATATGAAGGTGTCCAAGGGGAAACGGTATTTTCTCATCGATTGGAGGGGGTGCGGGCCCGAGGAAAGGTCATGGGAGCCAAAGGACAACATTCTGGACTGGGAGCTTGTATGAAGGTTCCTCCGGGCTGGAAAGCGGGGTAGGCCAAAGGGGGGAGGGTACTGTCACGGACGGCGCCGCAGCCCGGGGGACGGGCTGCAGGTGCGTCCGTTCCCCGACCCTCTCTCCAGTACCGGGGGTCAGTGGCCCCGCGGTCCGTGCGCCGGACCGTGGGCGCACTCGTCCCCCGGAAGTCAGGTACTCACACGACCTCGCTCCTAACTCCAGGCGCTCCTGTGCCAGCCGGTGCGCGCGTCCCAGCTCCCTAGGGCGCGCACGCGCTGGCCTTCTCGGATTTAAAGGGCCAGCGCTCCGGTAACTGGCTGTTGCCAGCCTCTGACCCTATATAATGGCTCCTCCTCCGGCAGTCCTCTGCCGGATTTTTTTGTGCCTTGGGGCCTACTGAGAAAGTGTTTTACCTCGTCTTGTGATTCCTGTGTACCGTACCGCCACACTACCGTCCTCCGACCCCGGGAAACCCCTGGGCCCCCTGCCCTGACCTAACCGCCTGGTCCCCGACTACGAGCCTTCCTTACGATTTTGTATCATGCTTACCCTTGGCTACCACCGCAAGCAAGTCCCGCCAGTGGAAGCGACCTGGTAGTTTCCCGCCCCAGCAAGTCCATCCCGTTGTGCAGCGGGCTCTGGTGAAAACCGGGTTCTACTTAGACTCCGCTCCCTGGTGTGGGCTTTCACCATCGCTTGCGGTGGTCCAGTGGATCCACTACCGCTACCGTTACAGTAGTTATACTCTTGTACATAGGGGGCAGTATTATAGTATTTATAATCTTGTACATTGGGGCAGTATTATAGTAGTTATATTCTTGTATATAGTAGCATTATTATATTTACTATATTCTTGTACATAAAGGACAGTATTATAGTAGTTATATTTTTGTACAGTTTTTGCAGTATAATATGGAGTAATGTGGCCCCGCCATGGGCTTTCTCCAACCATGAGGAGCACTACACAGATACATCCACATCTCTAAAAAACGGAGCACATTATAGTATAACAGAGTCAGTACACTAGGAGCCGAGTATTATGTAGTTATAGTCTTTGGTAAATTGGTCAGGTAATTTATAGTAGTTATATTTTTGTACATAGGGAAAAGTATTATAGTAGTTATATTCTTGTACATATGGAGCAGTATTATAGTAATCATATTCTTGTACATAGGGGCCAGTATCATAGTAGTTATATTCTTGTACATAGGAGCAGTATTATAGTAGTTATATTCTTGTACATGAGGGGTGGGTCATAATTCTAGTAGTTTATATTTCTTTGTACATAGGTTGGCAGTATTATCTAGAATTTATATTCTTGTACAAAGAATAATCCACTGTGGTTTTTTTCCACTCCTTCACACATAGGGCATGAAAGCAGGAAAACTCAGTAGAAAACTTGGTTGTAGCGGCTCAGGCGATGGGTAGAATAAAAATAAATTTAAATAAGGACGAGACACTAGGCATCTAGCCAATAAATAGTGTTCTCCTTTAATGTCCAAATTAAAAGGCAAACAGCAAGACGCGATTCCCGAGTGATGCTAAACCCGCTTCCATCAGTTTGCATGGAGTTTCACACTGCATGGATTGTCCTTATATATAAAGGTTTACAAACACTCAATAAAACATAAAAAATGTTATGAAACAAGAATAAAACACTTACATTTTTGTGAAAAGATATAAATAACTGTAAAAAATATAAAACATTTTAAACAATTTTTGAGAAAATGACCCTTTAATCCTCTAAAATAAAAGAGATTTTAAAAGATAAATTAGAATGGTAGACTGCATTAGCGAGACATTATGGAGATGCCACGTTGATCCTTATTACCAATATAGGAGTTCAAACCAATATTTTAGTTCACTCAAAGTTCATCTTATGAAGTTAACTCTGAAAAAACACGAGGTGATGTAACGTGGGTTTCTTACATATATTTGTCAGAAAATCAAAAGTATGCCCAAAAAAAAAAAAAAAAAACAAAAAAAAAAACAAAAAAAGTATGCCCGTATAAATTGTAATGCACAAAACGACAAAAAAACAACAAAACAAAAAAAAAAAAAATGTATGCCCTAAAAATGTGATGCACAAAAAAATAGATAAATAAAATGTATGCCCGATAAATGTAGCACCAAAAAAAAGCAAAAAAAATAAAAAAAAAAAAAAAAAAAAGTATCCGAAATAAATGTTATGCACAAAAAAAAACAAACAGAACAAAAATAGTATGCCCGATAAATGTATGCACAAATATAGATAAATAAATGTATGCCCTATAAAATGTATGCAAACCAAAACAAAAAAAATAAAAAAAAAATGTAATATGCCGATAAATGGTATGCACAAATAAATAGATAAATAAAATGGATTCCCTATGAAGATGTATGCACCAAAAAAAAAAAAAAAAAAAAAAAGGGGTATCCTTTTTTTTTTTTTTTTTTTTTGTTTTATTTTTGGCACGACTTTATTTTCTTGACAAATATATGTAGCAAGCTGTAGCACCCTGCTGTTTTTTTCATAGTAACTACATAAGCTGACTTTGAGTGAACTAAATATTTGTGGTTTTGAACTATATTGGTAATTGCAGACAAGTGCTCTCCCTAATGTCCTCTGGTAATGCAGTAGCATTCTAATTATCTATTTAAAATCTTCTTTTATTTTAGAGATTAAGGTCAGTTTTCTAAAAATTGTTTTTAACATGTTTTATAATTTTTTCTACAGTTTTTATATCTTTTCAACAAAAATGTAAGTGTTTTATTCTTGTTATAACATTATTTATTTTTATTTGAGTGATTGTAAAACTTTTATATAATTTGAGACAATCCATTCAGTGTGAGACACTTGCGAACTGATGAATCGAGGTAGGAATCCGCTCCCGGGAAACGCGTCTTTCTGTTACTGCTTTTAATTTGGACATTAAAGAGACAATTAAATTGCTAGATCCTATGGTCTCGTCCCTATTAATTTATTTTATTCCTATGACCCATAACGCCTGATCTCTACCCAAAGTTTTCTACTGATTTTTCCTGCTTGCCTACGTGTGAGGATTGTAAAACACAGTGATTTATCTATTGCAGCCTGAGACCACCGAAATCTGTTGAAGGGCTTTACCGACTCTGACTTGGAGTTTTGTCTGCTCTGCTTTGGATCCTTCGGATGGATTCGTCAATTGCTACAATCGACGTAAATGATTTGTGCAACTTTTACCTGCACAACTCGTCAGGTTGAGAGACTAATACACCAGAGTTTTTTTAACTCATACAAAGTTTACTGTGCACGGAGGTGCGGCTCTCTCTGCTTCCTTGTTTCATTTTTACAGTGATCTAGTTTACTATGTCTGTACATAGAGCAGTAAATTAAAGTAGCTATATTCTTGGTTATATAGGGCAGTATTATAGTAGTGATATTCCTATGAGCATATGGAGCAGTATTATAGTAGTTAAATTCTTGTACATAGGGTGCAGTAATTATCGTAGTGATTATATTCTTGGATACAAAGGGAGGAAGTATTATAAATTATATTCCTTTTACATAGGGGTGCATTATTAGAAGATTAAGTTATATTCGTTGTACATAGGGCAGTATTATAGTATTATATTCTGTACATAAGGAACATATTACAGCAGTTATATTCTTGAACATAGATAGGAGCTAGAATTATAGATAGTCATATCTTGTACACATTGGCTCAGTATTATAGTATTTATAGATTCTTGTACATAGGGGCATATAATAGTATGGTTTATATGGTCTGCACATAATAGGGCATATTGTAGTAGTTATATTCTTGAACATAGGGGCAGTATTATAGTAGTTCATATTCTTGAACATAAGGAACAGTATTACAGATAGTTTATATTCCTTGTACATTGAGGGCAGTATTATAGTAATCAAATTCTTGTAAATAAGAAAGTATAACGAGTAGGGTATATATTCACTTGAACAAAGGAGCAGTATTATAGTAGTTATAGTCTTGTAAACGTGGGGCAGAATTTCACTAGTATTCATGATCTTGTACATAAGGAACAGTTAATTACATTAGTTATATTCTTGTACCATGGTGCATTATTATAGTAGTCATATTTCTTGGTACATTGGCGCAGTATTATAAGTAGTTATAATCTTGTAACATAGGGGCAGTATATAGTATATTTTATATTCTTGTACATTAAGGAAACAGTATTACAGTATTTAATAAATTCTGTGAACATAAGGAGCATATTATAGTAGTTATATTCTTGGTAACATTGGGGCAGTATTATAGGAATTCATATCTTGTACATAAGAACATATTACAGTAGTTATATTCCTTTGAACATAGGAGCAGTATTATAGTAGTTGATATATCTTGTAATTGGGGCAGTATTGATGATAGTCATATTCTGTACATTGCGCAGTATTATAGTAGTTATAATCATGACATAGGGCAGTATTATAGTAGTTCTATTCTTGCACTATAGGGCAGTAAATAGTAGTTTTATTCTTGCACATAGAGGGCAGTATTAAAGTAATTTATATTCTTGTACATAGGGGCAGTATTACAGCATTATATTCTTGAACATAGGAAGCAGTATTATATAGTCAATATTTCTTGTACATTTGGCGACAGTAGTTATAGTATTATATTCTTGTACAAAAGGTCAGTATTATAGTATTTTGTATTCTTGCACATAGAGGGCAGTATTGTATTAGTTTATAATCATGTACATAGGGGCAGTATTATAGTATTATATTTCTTTTACATAAAGGAACAGTATTACAGTAGTTATATACTTGACATAGAGCAGTAGTTATAGTAGTTATATTCTTGTACATGGGCGCAGTATTAAAGTATTCAAATTCTTAGTACATAAGGAACAGTGATTACATTAGTTATATTTATTGTACTGTGGGGCATTATTAAAGTAGTCATATTATTGTACATGGCGCAGTATTATATTAAGTATATATTCTTGTAATAGGCATATTATAGTAGTTTTATTTTCTTGCACATAGAGTGCATATTGTAGTAGTTATATTCTTGTACATAGGGCATTAATTGAAGTAGTTATAATCTGTGACATAAGGAACATTATTACAGTAAGTTTATGATTCTTGAACATAGAAATGCAGTATTAAAGTAGTTTATAATTCCTTTGTACATAGGGGCATATTATAGTAGTTATCTTCTTGTACAAAGGAACAGTATTACAGCAGTATATTCATTGAACATATGATCAGTATTATATAGTCATATTCTTGTACATTGGCGGCATATTATAGTAGTTAAGTTCCTTGTACATAGGGGTCATATATAGTATTTTTATTCTTGCCACATCGAGGTCAGTATTGGTAGTAGTTTTATAGTTCTTGTACAATAGGGGCAGTAATATAGTAGTTAGATTCTTGTACATAAGAACAGTATACAAGTAGTTATATTCTTGAACAAGAGCAGTATTATAGTAGTTGATTTCTTGTACAGTGTGGGCCGTATTATAGTATCATAATCTTGTACAATAAGGAACAGTAATTACAAGTAGTTATATTCTTGTACAATTGGGGCAGGTAATATAGATAGTCATATTCTGTGTACATTGGCGCAGTATTATAGTAGTTATATTCATGTACAAGGGCAGGTATTATATTAGTTTTTATTCTTGCACATAGAGGGCATTAATGTAGTAGTTATATTCTTGTACGATGAGTGTGGGCAGTATTATAGTAGTTTATATTCATGTACAAAATGAACAGTAATCAGTAGTTATATTCTTGAACAAAGGAGATAACAGTAATATTATAGTTATAATCTTGTACATTTGGGGCAATTAATATAGTATGTCATATATCATAGTCATAAGAACATTATTACAGTATATTAATATTCTGAACATAGTTCAGTATTATGAGTAGTTATATTCTTGTACAATGGCGGCAGTATTATGTAGTCATATTCTGTGGACATTGGCCGTATAATAATAGTTATATTCTTGTACATAGGGTCAGTATTAAAGTATTTATAATTCTTGCACACACTCTATTGCAGTTTTATAGTAAGTTTTATTCTTGCCATAGGGGCAGTATTATAGTAGTTATATTCTTGTACATAGGGGCAGTATTAGAGTAGTTATAATCTTGTACATTGGGGCAGTATTATAGTAGTTATATTCTTGTATATAGTAGCAGTATTATAGTTAGCTGATATCCTGTGTACCATAAGAGGAACAGAGCAGTTCTTTAAAATCCTGCTGGAAGAGGCCACTACCATTCCTGCTGCCATGAAAGGGTAGATTTGGTCTGTGCAATGCTAAGTTGGTGGTGCTTGTCACAGTAACATCCAGATGATGCCAGGTCCTAAGATTTCCAGCAGAACATTATCCATCACACTGGTTCCACCATCTTCTCTTCTTTCCATGGTCCATCCTGGTGCCACCTCTTCCCCAGGTAAGTGACACACATGCACCCGACTCTCCACATGATGTAAAATATAATTTATCGGACCAGGCCACATTTTTCCAATGCTACATGCTCAATTCCTTTTAATTTGCTCAAGAAGACTCTCAGAGAGTTTTCTAAATTGTTACAGGCCTCAGCTAGAAATCTTTTTATATACATGCCCTCATTGCAAAACACTATGAAGTCATATGGAACATGACAAGAACATAATTGCAAAATGTTACTGCAATCGTAAAGGTGTTGAAACACTCCAGATGCATGATGGGAAAGGCTGGAATGTATATAATGTGTGAATACAGACCTGGACTGGGGATGGCATGTCTCCACTGCAATATATAGGACACTTACGTGCAGCTTGCGGTATAACATGTCATTGGCAGTCGTCCAAAACATTTGCATTGTCAGATGTTATTAAGGACTTACCGGGAGATTGAGAGACCTTTTATGTTCTCGCACAACAGGGTCTATTCATTAAAATGCAATAAGTGCATATTTTGCATCTTCCACTTTCAGTATTATGAAGTATTTATAACAAGCTTAAAATGGCTTTGACTCAGTTTGATTGAATTGTATGTTCGTTCACATGTCGTGTAGGAATCCAGTGTTAATTCGCTCAATCCCTTCACCATAGGCCTCATGCACTTGGATGTATTGATGTACAGTAGGTGAAGGGACTTCGAAGAGATTCTGAAAGGAGCTACGAGCTTATATAGGAGCTAACCCCAATCTACAACAAAGCCTATAACACCCTAAAATTAATACTGACCTCTAAATCAGAAATCCTAAAAAACATGGACCCCAGATCAAAACCCCTAAGCTTATGCAGACCCCAGAAACTAATAAAGAGCCTAGACAAGGTACCCTACATTCACAAGGCCCAACAAATAAGTCCTTTAAACTTATAGGGATCCTAGACCAGACTCTCTAAGCACAGACATCAGACCCCATACATAAATGCAGACACTAGACAAGATCCCCAAAATAATACAGATGACAAACTAATTAAAACTCCACTGCCAAAAAAACAAATTATGATCTTACTGCCCATGGGAAAGGGCAGTAAGTACTTTGGACCAGGCCACATATATGAAAACTGTTTAGGTCTAAAACTCACTTTTTTGCCCAAAGTAACTTATGGGCAAAAAAGTTTTTTTTAGACCTAAACAGTTTTCATACACGTGACCCTTTGTCTTTTATCTATGATTTGATATTTTGATTATCACCAGCTTAATTTATTGAGATATAAAGAGCCAGTGAGTATAGAGACATTGCATGGTGAGCTGCCAATAAGTGGGGCTGCCCTTTTCAGGGCAAATCCTCCACCTGATGATAGGGTACAATAGAGGAAAGCATTTAGGAGGGATTCAACACTAATATTGTTAACCCCGATATTTGGTGTCTTTCAAATCTGGTGAAGTATTTTTCATTGCCTCTACTCTTTGGTATAGCAACATGGGCCCTTCAAAAGAAAATTTAGAGATTGAAACATTTTTAATATGAATAAAGTAAAAGTGATATTTTAGATCAGGTTATTTTAGCACTGAATTTGTGAGATATTAAACTTTGAAGGAAACCTTTGTTGGTTCTGTGATTTTTAGCTAAAACTCCAAACAAGGATCCTCTAACAAAAACAGGCCCCAGAACCAATGCCCTGGTAGCTAAAACATGCCAGGACTCTATACTAAATACAGACCACAAACCATAAGTCATTAACGAAGAAAGACCCCAGACCAGATCTTTAAACTAACAGACACCAAGATTGACACCCTACAGTAATATAGACTCCTGACCATATGCCATAAACTAATACAGACCCCAGACTATATATCCCAAACTGATACAGACTTCAGACCAGATGATATAAACTAATACAGATCCAAAACCAGATGCCCCCAAAGTATTACAAACTCCACACCAGATGATATAAACTAATACAGATCCAAGAACAGGTGCCCCCAAACTGATACAGGCTCCAGACCAGATTGTATAAACTAATACAGATCCAAGACCAGATGCCCCCAAAGTAATACTAACTCCACACCAGATGATATATTCTAATACAGATCCCAGACCAGATGCCATAAACTAATACAGATCCAAGACCAGATGCCCCCAAAGTATTACAGACTCCAGACCAGATGATATAAACGAATACAGATCCAAGACCAGATGCCCCCAAAGTAATACAGACTCCAGACCAGATGCCATAACCTAAAACAGATCCAAGACCAGATGCCCCCAAAGTAATACAGACTCCAGACCAGATGCCATAAACTAATACAGATCCAAGACCAGATGCCCCCAAAGTAATACAAACTCCACACCAGATGATATAATCGAATACAGATCCAAGACCAGATGCCCCCAAAGTAATACACAGACTCCAGAACCCAGAATTGCCATAACCTAAAATCTAACCTAATGACCAGAATGCCCCCAAAGTAATACATACATCCAGAACATATTGCCATAAAACTAGAAGACAGACCCAAGACCAGATGTCCCCATAGTAATACAGACTCCAGATCAGATGCCATAAACTAATAAGGATCCAAGACCAGATGCCATAAACTAATATAGATCCCAGACCAGATGCCATAAACTAATATAGATCCCAGATCAGATGCCATAAACTAATATAGATCCAATACCAGATGCCATAAACTAATACAGATTCAAGACCAGATGCCCCCAAAGTAATACAGACTCCAGACCAGATGATATAAATGAATACAGACTCCAGACCAGATGCCCCCAAAGTAATACAGACTCCAGACCAGATGATATAAATGAATACAGACTCCAGACCAGATGATATAAACTAAATTCAGATCCAAGACCAGATGCCCCAATGTAGTACAGACTCCAGACTAGACACCCCAAAACCATATATACCCTAGACCAGATGCCCTAAACTTATACAGACCCTAGACAATACCATACATCAGACCCCATTAATAAATGCACACCCCAGACAAGATCACCAAAATTAATATAGACCCTGAACCAGATGTCGAAACTAATAAAAAACAAAGACCAAACACCCTAAACGAGTGCATGCCCCATTCTAATACAGACCCCATATCATATCCCTTAAACTAAAAGACTCCAGAGCAGACCCCCCCTTAACCAAAAGTTATGGGCCCCAAAAAAAATCCCCTCAGAACTATTAAGAAATAGAGAATGTTTGTATTATTTAAAACATTGCTAAAATAAGAAACCCTACATATCGGTATCCCGGGAAATCTACCGCCCCTTAGAATACAGAAAATCATCATTTATCCCAAAAGAGGGGACCCCTCCAAAACAGGCAGTACGTTTTTATTTCCACATTTCACCCAACTTAAAATTTTTTTTCATTTTCCCAAAAAAATTTCTAGACCCTTTAAAAATTACATCTTGTCCCTCGAAAAAAAAGCCCCTAAAATTTTCTAAAGGGGAAAAAAAAAAAAAGTTTGGCTTTTTGGAAGACGGAAAAAACAAAGGCCTATTTTATGCCCGGGCTGTCAGGATGGGGATTTCTCAGTTCCTGCTTCTGGTTTTAGTCAGTTTTTGGCTCTGACCCTCTGTGGCCCTTTTTGTTTTACAAATTTTTCTCCAGAGAAGACCTCCCCATTTCCGTTCTCCCTTTAACTGAGGATTTTAATTGCCTGAAAAAACCCAAATGCAGGGATTCCCTTGGGACCCTGGGGATTTGCGTCAAAAAAGTTTTCCCTTTGGTTTTAAATGTATTACATAGGCAAAGAAATTAAAGTTGCTCACGGCCCCTTTGGGGAAAAGCGCTGATGTTTTTGCAGCTCTTTTTGACATGTAGTTTTTAATGTGCTGCCTTTAAAATTTTTCCGATTCATAGGGCAGCCCTGGTGTTCCTTTAAATTTTACAGGCGGGCAGAAGACATCTCTGTGCTCTCTCTTTTACAATCCCCTCCTGAAAATTTTAATTTTAAATAAAAAGATTTGGCACGAGAAAAAAAACTCTGTGGGGGCCGCGGCCTAAAAGGGGAAATGTTTTAAAAGGATGTTTTTCAATTTTTAGACTTTAAAATTAAAGTCCGAGAAACCCTTTGGATGGAACTTTAAAATTTTGGGCCCTTCCCTGGGAATTTATGATAATGGCAAGAAAAAAATTCTTGAAAAGGGTGGGAATAATAAACGGAGCACAAAAAAAATCAGGGGCAAAAAAAAGGGGAATTTTGGGGCCCCACACGCCAGTTCAAGATCGATGTAGGGAGTGAAAAGGGAATAGTATGTATGGCACAAGGCCTTATGGGAAATGGGATGAGGAAGCTCTAGCGCCCTCTTTAGGATGTAACAATTACTCAATTTGCTTTTGACCCACCTGGATTCTTTGGAAAGCAAGAACGGGATTATTTATCCAAGCCAGCATCACTATCTGTATTATAACTACAGCCGTTTCGGGGTTTTGCCCGCTCGTCAGTACAACGCAGAGCGATGCTAGTGGATCTGATGATGAGAGGCAGTGAGTTAGCTCAGGAAGGGAAAGAAGGGAAGATTCTTGTCTTTTGGGGAGGGCATAGAGCTTCTCAGTCCTTTCCTTTGTGATATGCAGATGCTTCTTGGAGTGCAAAAAGGCAATTTTCGGATCTCACACACTTTATATAGGAGCGTGCTTCTTAAAGAGAGATCTTCCCTTTCTGAGTACTCATTGACTTCCTTCAGCCAAGCCAGGCATTCGCTTGCTCTGTACTGACAAGGGGAAACACACCCGAAATGCTGTAATAAGATGAGAGTGATGCTAGGACTTGGCTAAATTATCTTTTAGCTTTCAAAGATCAGTGGTCAAAAGCAATGAGGAATTTTTTTACATCCAATAGAGGCGCTAGAAGTTTCAGTTAATTTCATTAATGCCTTGTGATATGCAGATGCTTTGTGGAGATGCAAAAAGGCAATTTCGCCATCTCCACACGCCTATATAGGCGCTCTTTCTAAGGAGAGATCTCCCCTTTCTATTGTATGTATGAAACTGTCGTGTGCGGGTTCATAAATCTGGCGTGTGCTGTGCCTTGCATAGCATATCTTCGACGCATTCAAAAGTGCCGTTTTTGGCGCATACTGCGGCACGTTTTGGTGTACGACTGTTCATACATCTATCGTACAGGGCTTCACTCATACCGCTGCCCACTGGTTCGCCGGTTGCCTACTCACCTTGTGTTTGCCATGCGGCTTTTCCTGTTTGTTTGGCCATGCTCTATGCACCACTTCTGTTCCTCCTGGCTATTAGGGGAGGCGCGGCCGCATCCTGCTGTTATTTACCCTCTGTTAGTTCAGCGGGGTGGCTTCTCCAACCCATCCTCTTTCACCTGGTGCTTAATTTAGCAGTCTTTCCCATGCTTCATGGCCTGACCCTTGGTAAGCCTGTCTGCTGTGCTTGGGTCTTACCCAGTCCTGGTTTATGATCTGTCCTGTGTTTATAGTCAATGTTCCTGTGATGTTTGCCTTGACTCTTGTCTGACTGGTCTGTGTTCTGTTGGGTCTCTCTGTCTGGATCCTGGCCTAAGTTCTTAGCTATAGCCCTTGTTGTGTCTTGCTCCTAGCCTGTATTCTTGCTCTAGTCCTAGTCCATGTTCTGAACCTTGTCCCTAATTCTATGTCTAGTCTCTGTTCCTGTTTGTGTCCCTGTTCTTGTTTATCTGGTGTTCTTAAGTCTGTGTGTTTTTGCACCTTGGCTTCAATGTCTTCCGTTGTCTACCATTTTTGTCTTCTGTGTGGTGCCCATGTGGTCGCTCCTGATCTGTTCTAGTCAGCCGCCACTGCCGGGGACTGCACTAAAGTCCTACCTGATGGCCATCAGGGGTAAGCCATCCTTACCATCAAAAGCTCTGTGAAGAACCTAATGGCCGCTTGGTCACAAACCCTCAGAGTGAGCTCGGTAGTGGCACAGGGGAAATGTTACAGCTACAACAAGTTTTTTGGCTTAAAGCATTGCAGAAAATGGGCGGAGCTCTGTTTGTACATGTCGCCCTAACTATTCAGGCTAAGTAGAGATCGGAGGAGGTTATCACCGGCATGGGGAAGCTGTGTGATAACTAATATGGCAGCCACTCAGCGTTTCCAGACTCCTTAACCCTTTAAGCCGAACGCCTGAAAAGTAGTGAATGACCAGAACATTTTTTTAGTTTTTGCCGCCTCGCGTTTCAACAGTTGTAACTTTTTTATTTTTTTCAATGACGCAGTTGGATGAGGCCTCGTTTTATTCGGGACAAGTTGTACTTTATGGGGAAATAGTTTAAGTTCACTTATAAATAATTACAGAATTTTTTTTACACCATTCACATTTCACACTTAATAATTTGTTAGATTAATTCTACAAGTTATTACGGTCGTGTGGATACCAAATATGTGTAGGTTTTTATTGTGCGTGTAATTATGCACAATTATTTTTTTTTTAAATATTTATCTTTATTTATATTTTTTTTTACACTTTTTTTTACACTTTTTAATGGTTTTTTTTTACTTTTTTTTTACTCCCATGAAGGGAGACTGTTAAACATTTGTTTACATTTTTATTTTTTTACACTTAGAATGTATTAGCAATTCAAATATGCTACTACATTCTAAACTGTGTCAGTCGACACAGGCATGATTAGGACAGCACAAAGTGCGTCCTAGTCACTGGCTTAGTACACAGACAGCTCTGGCCACTCTAGGTCCCCAGGGCTGACTTGTGGCAGCCGTTCCCTGAGCTCTGTCGGGGGAGCGGTGATCCGATCACCCACAGAGCAGGGGAACCCTTTTTATTGCGCTGCGGTAATGCACCGCCCCAATTTAAAGGGTTAAAGCATCGGTTGCGGAGGTTTCCGCCGCTGCCCGGTTCTCGCAGGACATGCTCTGGGGTCGGGCTGTGTAGCACAGCCCCCATCCCAGCGCAATTGCGGGGCCGGGCGCCGCAAACCCCGAAGTCTGCAGCGACGTCAAAAGACGTCGCTGGGAAACGAAAAGACCCCACCAGGCCGACTCAAAGTCGGGGGGCGGTCGTTAAGGTGTTAAAGACAAATCTGTGTCTTTTTTACATCAAAATATTATTCTGTAATGCAAAATGAGTATGTTCTTACAAATATTTGATGAAGCAGATAGTAATAGAACAAGGGTTGTCTCACTACAGATATTAGCTTTCAACATATAGGTAACAGAAAATGAAGTCATTTTATCCGCTCTGAGTGCAATCAGGTTTCTCTAGGTTACGGTCCTGCTCTGCCCAGCTCTCTCTGCGGTTTGTCTTATCTGATAGCAGGGTTGATGTCATCACACAGGTCGCACACAGAACTGCTGGCAGCTTGAGAGTTTGAGTGTTATCAGATCTAACAAACAAAGGAGACTAATTGCTTTTGTTGGAAAGCTGTTGCTCACCAAAAAGAACATTGCTGCTTGTCTGCAGTTTGCCAAACATTCTGCTCCCCTGTACTCAGAGCTCCCATAAAATAGAATGAATACTTGTGTGCAAGTGCGACCGGCTCTCCGTTCTGGGGTGACACTTTTGGTGGCCCATTACTGGAAAAGGTGCAGGTCGCAGAGGTGGGGCCCGCTTCTATAGATATGCCATCAAGGTCTATGTTCTAAACACCCCTTTAAGTCGAGAAGTGTCGCTCCTCAGTCTGGGGTATGGATTCCTTTGAGATGTAATCATTCAAGATAAGATCCATACATGGATGCGTGTATGCACTGAGCCCGGAGAAGGACATTGCTGACCTCATGGTGATATCACTCATGGCCCGCAGCTCTGCAGCACATGTCTTCTCTAAGGTTTTATCCTTGATTTCCTTTACACTCTGCTCCTCAGATCACTCATTTATCTTAATGAAATATGACAGAATACACACTGCTTCACATCAAATGGAATTAGACCATTCCAAGCATAAAAACTATATAAAGCTACATAAGCTAAGTAATAAAATATAATGACACTAGTCCTAATTATACCAATACAGGGATCTGGAGGAGACCACCCCCATCATTCCCTACTAACCTAGACCACCAGTGATGTTACCATTTATCGCTTCTAAATCCATATATCATTTAAGTCGTTACCATTTAAGGGGTTTTCCTGTTTCATTGATTAGCTCTAAACATGTAGGAAAAATATACCAAAATACATTGCTGTTCTGATTTTGCTTCCTTACAGAGTTTGAGCAGTTCTCATCTCTTGCTTGTGTACACAAGCTTCCCTAGGTTGCCGACCACCTCTCTGTGCACTAGCATTGGCCGAGATGGGTATGTACGTTCCTGCTATATCTTATCAGCAGCATAGAAGCTTGTTTATGTTTCTAACTGAAAAGCTTTAACCCTTTAGAGCTCTATAGCTTTGTGTCCTGCTGTTAAAAGCCCTTAATCTCCAATGACCCTCTAACAGGCTCAGCTAGGAATAGCAGCACTGAAATGTCAGTCACTGCTGTAGAACCACCCACAGCCTAAACAGGAAGTGTGAACCTGAAGAAGTAGAACCTCCCACAGCCTGAACAAAAGGCGTGAGCCAGAAGCTTTAGACCTGTCCACAGCCTGAACAGGAAGTGCGAGCCTGAAGCTATAGAACCGTCCACAGTCTAAACAGGAAGTGAGAGACTGAAGCTGTAGAACTACCCACATCATGCGCAGGCAGAGGGAGCCTGAAGCTGTAGAACTACCTTCAGCCTGAATAGGAAATGGTATCCTGAAGCTGTAGAAAAGCCCTGAGCCTGAACAGGAAGTGGGAGCCTGAAGCTGTAGAATCACCCACAGCCTGAACAGGAAGTGAGAGCCTGAAGCTGTAGAACTACCTTCAGTCTGAACAGGAAATGGTGTTCTGAAGCTGTAGAATAGCCCTGAGCCTGAACAGGAAGCGCGAGTCTGAAGCATTAGAACCATCAACAGCCTGAACAGGAAGCGCGAGTCTGAAGCATTAGAACCATCAACAGCCTGAACAGGAAGCGCGAGTCTGAAGCATTAGAACCATCAACAGCCTGAACAGGAAGTGGAGCCTGGAGCCGGAGAACCGTCCACAGCCCGAACAGGAAGTGGGAGCCTGGAGCTGTAGAACCGTCCACAGCCCGAACAGGAAGTGGGAGCCTGGAGCTGTAGAACCGTCCACAGCCCGAACAGGAAGTGGGAGCCTGGAGCTGTAGAACCGTCAACAGCCTGAACAGGAAGTGGAGCCTGGAGCTTTAGAACCGGCCACAGCCTGAACAGGAAGTGGGAGCCTGGAGCTGTATAAACACCCACAGCCTGACCAGGAAGTGGGAGCATGAAGCTGTAGAACTACCTTCAGCCTGAACAGGAAATGGTGTCCTGAAGCTGTAGAATAGCCCCGAGCCTGAACAGGAAGTAGAGCCAAATCAGCAACAGCCTGAACAGGAAGTGTGAGCCTGAAGCTGTAGAACAGCCCTGAGCCTGAACAGGAAGTGGGAGCCTGAAGCTGTAGAACCACCCACAGCCTGAACGGAAGTGGGAGCATGAAGCTTTAGAACCACCCAAAGCCTGAACAGGAAGTGGGAGCCTGAAGCTGTAGAACCACCCAAAGCCTGAAACCGGCTTTGAAGAACAGGCTCTGTGAAACAGTATGATGAGAACACCCCTTTAACCCCTTACCGACATTTGCCGTACTCATACGGCAATGTCGGGTAGGGGTTCCCGCAAATTGCCGTATGAGTACGTCAAGGCGATCTTGCGCGCTCACAGGCGGAGCGCGCAAGATCGCGGCATGGAACCGGCGGTATATTACCGCTGGCATCATGCCGCATCCCCCGCGGCCGGAGCTCACTCCGGCCGTGGGGGATTAACCCCTCGATGTCGCGACATCGTGGTCGCGACATCGCAGCTGCGGGCGGCAGGAGTGAGCTCCTGCTGCCCGCCGATCCCGGCGCAGTACCGGCGCTTCAGCGCCGGTACTGATCTCCTACCGGACATCCAGGAAGCTGAATGACAGCATCCGGGTTGTCTGGTGACGTCACGATGCCCACAATGCATTGTGGGCAGCGTGACTGACAGTTGCCATGGAGACCAGCATACAGCTATAAGCTGTGTGCTGATCTTCTATTGTATGAATGATCTGACAATTGTTCATGCAATTCCCCCCTGGAGAAAAGTGTAAAATGTGTGAAGAAGTAAAAAAAAAGTGTAAAAAAGTAAAACACAAACACCAAAAATAAAATAAAAACACGTACATCGCTCTTTTCCCCTTTACAGACGCCAATCGCCCCAAAAAAGATTAAAAATAAATTAAGTACCCATATTTGGTATCGCCGCGTGCGTGACGACCCACCCTATAAATCTGTCATGTACGGTGTACGCCGTAAAAAAACCCCCCAAAAAACAGTCACAGAATTGCGATTTTTGTTCATCCCGCAGCACATAAAATGGAGTAAAAAGTCATCAAAAACTCATATCAACATCAAAGTGATGCCAATTAAAACATCAGTTCATCCCGCAAAAAAAAAGTCCTTACACAGCTCTGTATACGGAAAAATTAAAAAGTTCTGGCTATTAGAAGATAGCGATGCATAAATATTGTTTTACACAATAAAAACACTTAAAAAAAAAACAAAAAAATTGTGCTTCCAAATAAAAAAACTACATAAATTGGGTATCAGCGTAATCGTCTCAACCCACAGAGTAAAACTAACTTGTCACGGATACTGCACGGTGAACGCTATTAAAAATAAAAATAAAAAACACTGCTAGGATTGCAGTATTTTCTTCACCCTGCCTTCCAAAAAACGGATTTAAAAGCGATCATAAAGTCTTGTCCCCCCAAAAATATTACCAATAAAAACGTCAACTCATCCCGCAAAAAAAAGTCCCTATACAGCTCCATAAACAGAAAAATAAAAAAAGTTATGGCTCTCAGACTGTGGTGATGCAAAAACGTGTTTTCTTTTTCAAATAAAAGTGTTTTTATTGTGTAAAAGCAGTAAAACATAAAAAAAATATACAAATGTGGTATCGCTGTAATCGTATCAACCTGCTGAGTAAAACTAGCATGTCATTTATACCGCACAGTGACCGCTGTAAAAAAATAAAAATAAAAAACACTACCAGGATTGCTGTATTTTGTACAAAATGCCTCACAAAAACCTTAAAAAACATCAACTCATCTCGTAAAAAACAAGCCCACAAGCAGCTCCATATGCAAAAAATTTAAAAAGCTATGGCTGTCAGAATAGGACAACATAAAAACGCAACTTTTTATAAACTCGCTTCTATTGTTAAAAGTAATAAAACATAAAAAACTATATAAAATTTATATCATTGTAATTGTACCGACCCCCATAGTAAATTTATCCCGTCATTTATCCCGTATGGTGAATACTGGAAAAATGAAACCCCCAAACAATGGCGGAACTGCATTCCCCCCCCCCCCTTTCCAGGGCCCAATGCTAAAAAAAAACTACGGAACACCTGTGCGCCCAAAATGCAAAATACACCCTTAGGTGAGATCCCTGAGGGGTGTTGAATCCAACATAGGGTAACTTCTGGGAGGTTTCACCTGTTCTAGTACTTTGGGGGCTTTGCAGATGCGACATGGCCCCACCAATATCTGTGCGCCAAAAGCCAAATAGCGCTCCCTCCCTTATACACCCTGCCATGCGCCCAAACAGCAGTTTACACCCACATGTAGGGTATTGCCGAACTTGGAAGAAATTGCGTAACACAATTTTGGGGCTTTTTTTCCAGGATTCCTGGTAAAAATTAAACATTTTCAGCTAAAATTGCAGATTATTGGAAAAAATAGCGGAACGCTAAAAAAAATTTGTGAAACACCTGTGGGGTCGAGATACTCACTACACCTCTGGATATATTCCGTAAGGGGTGTAGTTTCCAATATGGGGTCTTTTTAGGGGAGTTTATTAAGTTTTGGAACCTTAGGGTGTCCGCAAACCTGAAATGGCCCCTAAATAAAATTGTAATGAAAATGAGACCCCAGAGTCCAGTAGGTGCTCCTCCTATTCTGGGGCTTGTGGTTGAGCCAAATAATGCACTAGGGCCACATATGGGATATCTCTGAAAACGTCATAATCTGAGGAATCAATATTAAGTTGCATTTCCCTGATCCCGTATTCTTGTGAATAATGGAAAAAAATTTAAAATCTGCAAAAAAAAGTGAAATTTTGACATTTCACCTCCACTTTGCTTACATTTCTGTGAAATATTTAAAGAGTCAACAAACTTCTTAAATGCTTTTTTAAATACTTTTAGAGGTGTAGTTTCTTAGATGGGGTCATTTATGGAGGTAACATACAGGCCCCTCAAAGCCACATCAGAACTGGACTGGTCCCTAAAAAAATAAATGTTGCAAATTTTCTTGAAAATTTGAAAAATTACTATTATATTTCTAAGCCCCTTAATGTGGTACAAAAAAAAAAACATTTAAAAAATGATGCCAACCTACAGCAGACATATGGTAGATGCTAGTTATAAACTATTTTGAGTGGAATAACTATCTGTCTTACACGCAGAAATTTTTGAACTTTGAAAATTGCAAATTTTTGCAAATTTTCATGATATTTTTATATTTTTCACAAATAAACAAGGACTTTTTGAACCAAAATTTCTTACTATCTTAAAGCACAATGTGTCACGAGAAAACAATCTCAGAATCACATGGATAGGTAAAAGTGTCAAAAAGTTATTCTCACATAAAGTGACACATGTCAGATTTTAAAACCAGGTCTCTGTCAGGAAGGCCAAAACTGGCTCCGGCGGTAAGGGGTTAATACCTATGATATCCTGAAAGAGTATAACTATTACCATTGAATTTCTTACTACTAGACACCAGGCGGTGCATGTTCTCTCCTTCTCTCCAGAGTATGAGTTGCAGGTCCCAGGGGTGTGCATCCACCACTCATGCTGTGTTCACCTCTTACAGCATTATTGTAGGTTTTCCTTTATTTTGGGAATACCTTTTCCATATGTGGTTTTTTATGCCTAGTATGTTCCACTATTTGGGATAGATGTATGCAGGAAGTTGTACTAATGACATCACAAGGTAACATCCTCCCAGCTGGTTACATTTTCTTAAGATGAAACCTAGATTTGGGGGTACATAGTAGGCTGAGGAACACTGTTCTAATAAACAGGATTATTATTATTGACCCCTGTCTCAACCTGAACCCTGGGTTCATATTAACCCCTTAAGCCGAACGCCTGAAAAGAAGTTAATGACCAGCACATTTTTTTTAGTTTTTGCCTCCTTGCGTTTCAACAGTCGTAACCTTTTTGTTTTTTTCAATGACGCAGTTGGATGAGGCCTCGTTTTATTCGAGACGTTGTACTTTAAGGGGGAATAGTTTAAGTTCACTTATAAATAATTGCAGAATTTATTTTTTATTTTTTTGTTTACACGATTCACATTTCACACTTAATAACTTGTTAGATTAATTCTACAGGTTATTACGGTCGTGTGGATGCCTAATATGTGTAGTTTTTTTTGTGCGTGCAATTTATGCACAATTATTTTTTATTAAATATTTATTTTTATTTTATTTTTTATTTTTATTTTTTTTTTTACACTTTTTATGTTTTTTTTCCTTTTTTTTTTACTCCCATGAAGGGAGAACTATTTAACATTTTTTTTAATTTTTATGTACACTTAGTAATGTATTAGCATATATGAATATGCTAATACATTCTAATCTGTGTCAGTCTGACACAGGCAGTGATTAGGAGAGCATCCAGTAAGTCCTGGTCACTGGCTTAGTACACAGACAGCTCTGGGGCCACTCTAGGTCCTCAGGGCTGATTGTGCAGCCGTTCCCCGGGCTCTGTCAGGTCACCGTGTGTTCCGATCACCCGACAGAGCAGGGAAACCCTTTGATTGCACTGTGGTGAAGATCCGCAGCAATCAAAGGGTTAAAGCACCGGGTTGTGGAGGTTTCCGCCGCTACCCGGTGCTTGCAGGAGATGCTCTGGGATCAGGGCTGTGTAGTACAGCCCCGATCCCAGTGCAATTGCGGCGCCGGGCGGCGAACGACCCGCACCAAAAGTCGGCGGGCGGTCGTTAAGGGGTTAAAGTCTTTATAACACAGAATACTCGAAACACTATACAGTCATTAACCCTAAAGCTGGCCTACATCAAGATTAATAAATGAAGTACACAGATGATTCATATTATTATGACCAGCAGATAACATCCAGAGTATTCTCCGTGTGCAGCCCGAACAGTAGCTATATGGGCTGGGAGTGACTCAATAAGGTCCTGGTAGGTGGTCACAGGTATTTGGAGCCGACTGCATCCCACAGCTGCTGGAGGGTCCATAGAGCCAACACCACCATCCAGGGTCCCCACAAATGCTCAACTGTGGTCTGGGAAATTAGGGGCCAAGGTTGTACTTGGAAGTCTTGGTCCTGCTCTTTCAACCAATGTCGGACATTTCTAGGGATGTGACATGTCGATCCCAGCCGCCCCGGGAGAGACAATCGGCATGTATGGGTGTACGTGATCTGCAAGGATGATTTCAGACCCAAATCAGAAGAGAGTGCCTTCCACATGGATGAGTGACCCAGAGAATGCCTTGAAAACATTCCCCAGAGAATAACACTGTCACCAAGAGCTTGTCTTCTTCCATCAATGGTTGCAGGGTGTTAGTTTTCTGATGTTTCCCGTCTGACACCCCAACGGCCATATATTAAATGAAGTAGAAAATGTGACTCATAGGAAAAGACAACCAATTGTCAGTGACAGTCGACTGCTTCAAGGTCCCATATGCAATAGGGTTAGCAGAGGTGCAGTGACATCCGTCTGCTCTGGGCCCCATAAACGGTAGGGTTAGCAGAGGTGCAGTAACATCCGTCTGCTCCGGGGCTCTTTAAACAGTAGGGTTAGAAGAGGTGCAGTAACATCTGTCTGTTCTGGGCTCAATATAAACTAGGGTTAGCAGAGGTGCAGTGACATCCGTTTGCTCTGGGGCTGTATACACAGTAGGGTTAGGAGAGGTGCGGTGTCATTCATCTGCTCCAGGGCAACAAACACAGTAGGGTTAGCAGAGGTGCAGTGACATCCGTCTGCTCCGGGGCCCCATACACAGTAGGGTTAGCAGAGGTGCGGTCACATCCCTCTGCTTCGGGGCCCCATACAGAGTAGGGTTAGCAGAGGTGCAGTGACATCCATCTGCTCCGGGGCCCCATGCGCAGTAGAGTTAGCAGAGGTGCAGTGACATCCGTCTGTTCCGGGGCTCCATACACAGTAGGGTTAGCAGAGGTGCAGTGACATCCGTCTGCTCCGGGGCCCTGTACACAGTAGGGTTAGCAGAGGTGCAGTGACATCCGTCTGCTCCAGGTCCCATACACAGTAGGGTTAGCAGAGGTGCAGTGACATCCGTCTGCTCTGGGGCCCCATACACAGTAGGGTTAGCAGAGGTGTAGTGACATCTGTCTGCTCCGGGGCTCCATACACAGTAGGGTTAGTAGAGGTGCAGTGACATCTGTCTGCTCCATGGCCCCAAACACAGTAGGGTTATCGGATGTGCAGTGACATCCGTCTGCTCCGGGCCCCATACACAGTAGGGTTAGCAGAGGTGCAGTGACATTCGTCTGCTCCGGGGCCCCATACACAGTAGGGTTAGTAGAGGTGCAGTGACATCTATCTGCTTCAGAGCCCCAAACACAGTAGGGTTAGCAGAGGTGCAGTGACATCCGTCTGCTCCGGGGCCCATACTTAGTAGAGTTAGCAGAGGTGCAGTGACATCTGTCTGCTCCAGGCCCCATACACAGTAGGGTTAGCAGAGGTGAAGTGAAATCCGTCTGCTCCAGGGCCCCCATACACAGTATGGTTAGCAGAGGTGCAGTGACATCCGTCTGCTCCCAGACCCCATACACTGTATGGGTAGCAGATGTGTAGTTACATCCGTCTGGTCCGGGGCCCCATACACAGTAGGGTTAGTAGAGGGGCAGTGAAATCTCGGCTGCTCCGGGGCCCCATACAAAGTAGGGTGAGGAGAGGTACGGTGACATCCATCTGCTCCGAGACCCCATACACAGTAGGTTTAGCAGAGGTGCAGTGAAATCTCGTCTGCTCCGGGGTCCCATACACAGTAGGGTTAGCAGAGATGCAGGGACATCCATCTGCTCCAGGGCCCCATACACTGTAGGGTTAGCAGAGGTTCAGTGACATCGGCCGGCTCCGGGCTCCATACACTGTAGGGTTAGGAGAGGTGCAGTGACATCTGTCTGCTCCGGGGCCCCATACACAGTTGGGTTAGCAGAGGTGCAGTGACATCCGTCTGCTCCAGGGCCCCATACACAGTAGAGTTATCAGAGATGCAGTGACATCCGACGTCTCCCGGGCCCCATACACAGTAGGGTTAGCAGAGGTGCAGGGACATCCGTCTGCTCCGGGGCCCCATACACAGTAGGGTTAGCAGAGGTGCAGTGACATCTGTCTGCTCCGGGGCCCCATACACAGTAGGGTTAGCAGAGGTGCAGTGACATCTGTCTGCTCCGGGGCCCCATACACAGTAGGGTTAGCAGAGGTGCAGTGACATCCGTCTTCTCCGGGCCCCATACACAGTAGGGTTAGCAGAGGTGCAGTAACATTCGTCTGCAAAAGTAAAGGACAATAATTACCCTCCTTACAAATTCCTCCTTATACGTTCACCTGAGACGTGCACCTTGGGTATAGAACACACATACACCGCATAACACTACTCCTGCCATAGTAACTTGTATGCACCGTCCTGTGTTATTCTCTTTCACCTTTCCTAGTAACTAGTAGTCAATCATAACACAAGTGAGAGTGATGGTATCTGTTGATCGCCGCCGGTCTGCACTTTTGGCTAACCTTTCCATTTATCCATAAACATTTCTGAAGAATATTGTTACTGGCAGTTAATATATCATCGAGATGAAAACCTGTGCCCTTACTGCTCAGACCAGACTCTGCCAGCTAAGGCAAGGGTATCATGCCAATGACTCTTATCTCAACTAGGGACTAAGCCAAGTACCCATCAAGCATCCAGCTCATCACAGGATGGAGCCTTAAAGGGGATGTATCGCTTCTTCAGTTCGTGTGTTTCATTGTGCTCTCAGCTTCTCAGCTCTACAAATTCAGGGGCGTTTCTTCCCCTCCCAGCTGGGTGTTTCTTAACTGAAGGGAGATGACATCATCCCCCCTTCACTGTTCATGCTCGCTCCCGAGGCTTCCCCCTCCCCCTGAGTCCACATGTCACTGTCCGCTTCCCCCTCCCCACTGTCCACTGTCTTACATACCACAGCACTGATCTCTTCTCCTCTCACAGCTGGAGGTTTGCTACAATTGAATCCAGTCTTCTATGAACTGCTCCAGAGCAGCACAGATCTCCCTTCTATGTTTACACGCAGGAGCATTTAGGCATCGAGGCACAATTCTGCTGTTTTCTGAATGTAGAAGCCCTGCAGTATTATTATGTTTCTTCTGGCTGTGCAGAGTGAAATTGGTGTCGGTCCCTTACTTTAAGTGAGAGAGGCAGCCTAATGCTCCGTCTATGTTTGCATTAGGCACCAATGCACAATTCTGCTGTTTCTTATTGTAGAAGCAGGTGCAGTGCCTCTGTGTTTCTGCTGGCTGTGCAGAGGGAAGTTGTGCCTGTCCCTTACTTTGAGTGAGAGAGGCAGGAATGCTCACCCCCAAGAGTACGACCGGGAAGGGGGGGGGGGGGGGCGGAATGAATGTAAATTAGTAGAGCCGGCAGCCAATGAAATGCAAGGAGGTGGAATCCGACCAGCACTGGGGAACAGAAACAGTAGATAAGGGAGACAGTGAAAACAAGACAGCTTTGCTAATGACATCCCATTGCAAAGTTGCTTGTTTTCACTGCCCCTTATTCTGTAGACCATTTAATGAAATGATACAACCCCTTTAACCAGTCACTTGTTTTCCCCCAATGCTTTAAAGAGGTAGTGTTATGTCAATGATTAGGTTTAGCAACAGTGTAGTGCTGTGTACCACATGCTTATAACCTAGGTTAGTGTGTGGGGGGTTTATGTTAACATTCATGGAGGTCTAAAGTGGAGAAGAGGTTACTAGTACCATCCCTGGTGTGGTAGAGGACATTCCAATATCAGTAGCACACTATCAACTAAAAAAACTATCACATAGGAATTTTTGGAAAAGCATTTCTGCTATTTAGGATACATTAAAAAATTTTGAGGTTTTTAGTTAACATTTTTGATCAAAACTGCTTAAGCCCACCTCCCATCAACAAGGGGACCTCAAATGCAGATGGGTTCCTACACTAACATTACCTCTCTTTAGGGCCTGTTCAGAGGAGTGATGAGGTAAATGGGTAAATATCTGATGGTGTATGGCAATAAGGATGTTAAGGTTATTATTCTTGGTGGTCTAGGATGAGGAAGGGGTTAAATATTAAATCAATTATTAAAAATCCCTGGTGGTCTAGTAGCTAAATACCTGGTATACAGTGGCTATTCACTTCTGTTCCACTATCACACTATGAGGAAAGTTACCGCTACGGGTATTTTTCTGAGACGAGTTCTTAGGAAATGAAGGCTCAATTTTCCACCCTTATGTGATCAGGGGGTTGTCGCGCACAAAGATTATGTTTAAACATATAGGGACCGGTAATTGAAGAGTTTTTTCAAATACATTGCTTTATTTTTTTGGCTTTGTTGAGGAGATAAGATAGATGCCATTAGCTCTGAGTGCACACAGGTTTCTCTAGGTTACTGACCTGCTCGCCCTTTCTCTCTCTGCTCTGTCTTACCTGATAGCAGGGATGATGACAGGTTGGACTGACGGCAGCTTGAGAACATTGGGCCACATGTATGAAAACTGTCTAGATCTAAGACTTTCTTTGTTGCCCATAGCAACCAATCAGAGCTCCCTTTTCATTTTTTCAGAGCACTATATGAAATGAAAGGGGAGCTCTGATCGATTGCTATGAGCAACAAAGAAAGTCTTAGATCCAGTTTTCATACATGAGGCCCATTGTGTTATCTACATCAAGTAATTAGTCTCCTTCAATTGTTTACTTTCAGCTCTGAAGCTCTCTGCACTTATAGATAACATCTCTTGCTCTCATGTCAGTGCTTTAGTAGGGCTGTGAAGGCCGAGCTGTTATGCAAATCACTGCTATATAACCACCCACAGCCTGACCAGGAAGAGACAGCATGCATCTGAATCTGCTTTTAGCTCTGAAACAGCGTGGTGAGACAACCCCTTTAATTAAAGGACAGCATTTTAGTCCAAAACAAACAACCAGTAGTTTTCTCAACTCATATAAATAACCATTCTTACCAAATATATTTCTCTTCTAATCTTGCTTGATTTCAAAGATACAGCAGGTTATCTATCCTGCTTGTTTACAGATGATTTGATGTGATGGAACATGAAATGGAACGGAACCTCCTGCGCATAAGTGAACCAAGCCTTATCCTGTTTAATTTTTTGCAGGATAAGGCTTGGTTTTTTTGTGGATTTTCCAAGGAATCCTTGTGATACTATCAGTTGCCATACTATGTGTAGACAAACTTTGCTAGGTTCCCATAAAAGACCAATGGATTGTCTCACTATGTTGCCTATTGTTAGGGAAAAGTCTGTGTACTGCTGGGTTAGCACAATAACGGACTGGTCAAGGGATCTACTGTATTATAGAATATTTTGGTTAAAAAATAAAGATCAAACTGTAAAACCATCACTTGGGATTAAAAAATAAAATAAAAAGTAAACTAAATAAATAATGCATGACACAAAAAAGCCCAACAACACTTGTTTTACAGTAGATTATATAAAAAAAATTAAAAGGTAAAATAAATAAAAATACTTAACTCAAAAAAGTCCACCAACACTTGTTTTAAAGTACATCGTTATCTACATTTTTTTAATAAAAAAGTAAAATAAAAAACACACAATGCAAAAAAAAATCCTACGAACACTTGTTTTACAGAAGATTATCTAAAAAATATATTGAAAGGTAAAATAAATAAAAACTACATAACAAAAAAAATCCTACCAACCCTTTATTTACAGTAGATTGTTAACTATTTTTTTTTTTTTAAAAAAGCAAAATAAAAAAACATAAAAAAATCCTATCAACACTTGTTTTACAGTAGATTATCTAAAAAAAATATTAAAAATAAGTTAAAATACATAACACAAAAAGCTTTCCCAATACTTTTTTAAAGTAGATTGTTATCTAAAACCTTTTATAAAAAAGTTAAATAAATAAATACATAAAACAAAAAATTCCTATTAAATTTTTGTTTTACAGTAGGACTATCTAAAATGTGATTTAAAAAATAAAATAAAATAAAAAATACATAACACCAAAAAAATCCCAGCAACACTTGCTTTTTCAGTAGTCAAAAAACAAGGCTTAATATAGCTACTCCCAGCCTAAAAAAAAAAAAAAAGTTATGACGGCTAAGAAAAATCCTCAAAAATCTTAAAACTTAATTCCAAAAGGGGGTAAAAATCTTTTGTTACAAAGCTATGTAACATCTAGAACGGGAAGATTCATGGAATTTGCAACCTTTTTGAGTTTCTTGTTGTGAAGGGAGAAAGGGAGGATTCTGAGTTTAAAAAAATGCCCCCTTTGTGGCTGAATACATATGTGACGTAATTTTAGGCCACGGGGATTTGGCGCAGCTAATTGCAAGCGGAGACTCTAAAAAGAACCATCCAGTACTAAAGGGGTTGTTTATCTCAAAGTTTCATAGAGCATAATGAAAAAATGCTGCGTGGCTTGTCACTTCCTGGTCAAAATGTTGTAAATTAGCATATGAAAACCGTGTATTTTAGACCTTGCTAAATTTGAAAATCTCATGCGTCAGGGGCCAGGGAAGTTCTGAGTTTAAAATAAACAGTTGTAATTACTGTCTTTTGTCTGAAAGATCAGGATAACAAACAAGTTTGGTGTCTGGAGTTCTTGCTGCCTCCGACCTTTTGTGATGATGTCACCCCCTGCATGATGGAACAAAACAGCAGGGTGGGGGGGAAGTACCAAAAGGTGGGCACTTGGAGAACCAGAGAGAGCATAGAAAGGGGATAAATTTACTTTAGGGTCCTTAACAAATAAGAGAACAAAGCAATTATTTTGGGAAAAATTTCATTTAATGTTCCCTAATGTGAAAGCTAACCTTTGTAGCAAAACAACCCCCTTTAATGTTTGACTTTAAGGGGGGTTCCCTGCTTTGGACGTCCCTGCTTATTGAGGGGTCTTTTGGGCAAAGGTTGATCACAAAATGTCCTTTTGCAGGGGCGTAATGGTCTGGAGGTGGATCCACTGGCGGGGCTTGCCTGCGGGTGTTCTGCCAAGGGTAGGCGTGTACAAGATCGTCAGTAATTCACGTAGTCGGGGACGAGTGAGGAGGTCATGACATGTCGCTGTGGTTCGTCAAACGTGGACAGGCAGAAGGTCATGACAAGTCGGCGAGAGATTCTGGTCGGTAAATCGAGATCAACGGGTACAGGTACAAGCGGATAAAAAATCGCAAGACACAAGGCGACATTCACTAGAAACGCTTACTCCAAGAGAGAACACAACAAAGATCCGAGCCAAGGCTGTCATGAAAGGGGCCCGAGCATAAATAAGAGGGACAGTCGCCCAGGCATGACCAATTACCAAAAAGCCTGCAACATGTTTCCTCTAAAATCTCAAGCACTTGCCAGGCGCGATGCGCAAGCCGCGACCCTAGGTGGGCGGACGCCACGCCAACGCCGGGGACCAGAGGACGGACAGAAGGCAGGATCCGAGTAAAGGCTGTGACTCATAAGTGAGTGCGTCTTAGGCGACGGACTAGAGCATGGGGTGAGCGGTACCCCAACAAAAATCCATTAGTACGATGAACGAGCGACCGCGAGCTACGTAGTCGAGGCACAGGCACGCGCCTCAAAAACCAACTCGACGGGGGTCGCAGTAACGGGAGGAAATTCGTCCGTGGCGCAGTTACCCCCCACTCCCTTGGACCCATGACCTTTGAGCACAAACACACACATTACTCATGACTGGTATCTGAATAACGGTCTGGTAGGCGTGGACTCCCAAACTGGCGGGGCTTAGCCTGCGGATGAGTGGCCACACAGCGATGATACAGCATCGTCAAGGCATAGCTGACATAGTCGGCGGACAGCATTAGGTCAGTACATTCGACTTTGGCTCGTAAACGTGGACAGGCAAAGGTCAGGACAGGAGGCAAGATTCGTGTCGGGTAAACGAGAGCAACGGTTTACTGTAACACACGGATAGGCCAAGACAATGACTTTCTAAAAGCTTTCTTTCTCCAAGGGAATGTACACCAATGATCCGGCAAGTGCTTTCAGGGAGGTGCCCGGACTTAAATAGGTACAGTGCCCTCAATGAAACCAATTACCGGCACAGGCGGGGGGGGTTTCCGGGGTTATACATTTTTCACACTTGTGCGAGTGCCTGCGTGCCTGCGCGCCGTAGGTGCGGCGCCGCGCAATGCCGGGGACCAAGGCGATCGAGCAGGATCGTGGCCGGGTAAGTGAGTGGCCGGCGGGATTGCAGGTGGGTTAGCGAACACCTCGAAACCTGACGTGGCGTGAGCGTGACGCCCCTTAGTGTTGGGTGCACGGACGTACATACCAACGCAGGAACCATCGAAACCAGGGGGCGCAGGCTAGTCGTCCAATGACATACACACCAAAACCCTATTGAGACCCCCTCCCGTCTAGTTCCAGATGTCTGAGAATTTCATGAATGAGGCTGCGGTTCAAGATGTTCTCCTTTCCGGCACCCAAGACCTCTCATCAGGGCCCCGAACCACCCTTCCGATCCGCCACAAGAAAAGGTATAGTTTGGTCCTCTAGTGATGCTCCGTCGGATTACCGCAAGAATCTCCTTGACCTCGAAGACATTGGGCGCCATCGAATCCACAGGACGAGAGGAGGGACAGTACTTCATGAGTAAAAACTGACAAGGACAACCAGGGGTTTCAGTAAGGAGACGTGGAACGATAGGGGATATCCTCATGACGTCTATGAGCGGAGCCGAAGATTTGAGGAGACCGGGTTATATGCGACTCGTGATAACCTCAAAGGGTCCCAAGAAACGGGTCCCAGTTTGTGGGAAGGCAATCTTAAGGCTCAGATATAATCTGGCACGAGAGCCACACCATTCGCATCACCTGGGATAAGAAAGGAGGAGTCGCATTGCTGATCTTATTCCGCTTGATACTTCGTGCGCTCGTCCAAGCACGGAAGCATGAGACTTACGGGTCTGGGACCAGACTGTTATCTCATGTCCCTGGACACGGTCAGCGTCCAGCCGCGCCAAAGAAACAAACAAATCGGAAGTGTCGAGAATGGCCATACGTGAGCTGAGGCGGAGGGATGCAGGCCATTAACGATGACTCTAGAAAGTGGATAACCACCGACGGAACTCTGACATCTATATGGATATAAGAGGTGGAGGAGGCTGGGGGGGGGGGGGGGGGGGGGGGGGGGCGGGGGGAGACTTCTCCGCCATGGCAGCACGGAAGTTGGACCAGTCATCTTGACATTCGAGAAACGAAGTGGCGAAGGTAACCTCCCAATACCTGTTGACCCTCTACCACCTTGTCCGTCGGTCGTACTTGAGGGTGTTAAGCCGAAGAGAAATTCGAGTCTTTCAACCTAATGTTGGCACACATTCTCGCCAAAACCTGGTGAGACAAACTGGACTCCCCGGTCCCTGTATGATTTGGCTTGGGGGAGTCCAAGAGACGGAACATGTTAATAAAGACACAGGATGAGCTCGCCAGTGCGGGAGTAACAACATGGTACAGGCATGGCAACAAGGACAAACATGCGCCATCCAAATTAGGAAAAGCGATATCACATGATCACCTATCACCCAAATAATGGTGTTTGCCAGAAACGAAGGGGGACGATCAGTCTTATGAAAACTCCATAAAAATAGTTGAGTCATGGTTGAGATTGGGAATACGGTAGTGGACTCTTAGTAAGGTCCTGCGGTCTTGTGACAGAGTCATCCTTGTATGCGGCGGCACAGGGAGTTACAAGACTGAATAATGAAGTACCTTTTCATCACCTCTCAAAGCTCTTGGCCAACCAATAGAACCGCGATAACAGGATGGACGACGTTCTTCGGTCTCCGGTGATGACCGTCCACCAATGATCAATTGTCCCCATTTTAAAGATACGTCCTGCGGAGAGCATGGCGCATGTATGAGCTTTACCAGGAGGTACCCTCCGAGTTCTCACTGAGCTTCCGGATAAGACGTATCTGGGGGAATGATGAGCTCTGGAGTATATGTTCCTCACTAGAGATGAGCTATTATATTGACTGATCCGTCCATCTGTGGATCCGGCTATGAGTCGCTATGCAGTCGAATTATCAAAACGATCTCCGATAGTTGATAATAGATTTCATTCCGATGACCATGTAAAATCTATGTAGAGGAACAACACCTTCATTCAAACACCCAAACAGTTATTTAGACTGCTGTGAATTAACATCCGCACAACAGTCAAATGTGGATACGTGCTAACATCTTAGGCAACACACTTAGGTTATAAAACACACATAAAAAAAATCACAGACCATTTCACTATCCCTGTCTTTTACCGACAGTCATGACCCTGTGAAACCATGCATGACCCACAAATTAAAAATTGCCTAGAAGACAAGTATTATTTTAACCATCAATTTACTTGCAGCTTGGACATTGACTGTCCCTTTGCTGAGGATGCATCATGACCCTTAAACCTATCGCTGACCCCCAGATTATAAAAATTGTCCGTGAAAAAAGAGTCCCTTTAACCACCATTTTATGTTGCACTGAGCTATTGACTAACCAGTTCCTTGGCGCACATCATGAACCGGGGCCGAAACCAGCATTACTCCCAGATTAAAAAGTGCCGAAAGGAGGTAGTTTCAACCACCATTTTAGGTGTGTCGGAGGCTGGGGGGGACTATGGGGGGGTGGGTCGTAGGGGAGGGCGCTGTCCCTGGGCCACAGCATGACAGCCCCAAACCGTGTGCGAGTTGACCCCCCAGATTAAAAGTGCTGCAAAAAGGAGTCTTTCAACCACCATTTTATTTGACAACTGGATATTGACTAGATCTGTCCTGTACCGCATAATGACCATTAAACCTGTCCTTGACCCACAGATTGAAAAAGTGCAATAAAAAGGAGTCCTTTCAACCACCATTCTAGTTGAGAGCGGTGGGCGCATTTGATCTAACATATCTTGATCCTGGGACATAGCGCCCCAAACTCGCATGACCCCCACATATTCTAAAAATGCCGGAAAAGAGGATTCTCAACACACATTTTAGTTTAGAAACTGGACTATTGCGACTATATCTGTCTGTACTAGCAAATAATGACCAACCACTAAACCTGTAACTTTGACCCACACACACACACAAATTGAGAACACTCATGCTATTTTGAGATACCATGACTACAATTTAGTATATTTATTATGGTAACTGACATTTGTTACACAGAATTTTAATTAAGAGGAAGTTATTATTTTATAGATATTACAGTATTATCATTACATGACGCATTTTCATTCCAAGTAGTGATAACATACAACAATACAACCCCTCACCTAGCAGTTTTCACAAAAGGTATTTTTATCACACTGTAAGATGTGTTAATATCGTCACAACGACCCACACAAGTAATAAAAATGTCCTAATCATCGCCCAAAACGAATTTCTGTATTTTATAAGTAACATTTGCCCTCCTGACTTCTGAGAGTGAATCATCCAATCAATTCATGGTTTTCAATTTTTTGCTCCAAATCTTCTTCTGTGATATGAAACAGACTCTCCTCCCCCTTATGATCAACACACACACAGCCTCCCTATAGTGACATCCAGCCCCAGAAAATTTTTAAGCCTAGGAGCAAGCTTTGGCAATTGGTCCATGGAAATCCCTGAGCCCTTTTGACACTACTTAACCTCAGCAGAATTCACGGTCCTTTTTCAAAAATCAGATTTTTTATAGAAATTTGAAGCTCTCCCTTATTGCCCCTAACGTTGGATAGCCAGTGCAGCCGTCAGCAGTGGCAGTTTAACACGGAGGTCCAGTCTGCGCAAGACTAACAGTTGGTGCGGTGATAGACCAGGCAAGCGTCTGTCATCTATTAACACGCAGGTTCCAGCTGTCCAGTGTGCCAAGACTTTACAGTGGGTGCGGGTGAGAGCTCCAGGCTATCGTGCTGTCCAACCTATTAACGACACATTTTCAGCTGCAGGGCCGCCATAACTTACAGTGGTGCGGTTAGAGCCCGTGCTGTCTTCCTTCATCTATTAACATCGTTAAAAAAATATCCGTCTAAACATAAACATAATCTCATCCAAACCAAATAAGATACCACAACCTTTCGCCCCACAAGTCCTCACTAACATACTTACTCGCGCAAGCCCTTGACCCGACGACTCACGAGAAGAAAGTTATCGCATTACTATCTACACTGTCTGCTCGTCACCAGCTCACCCTCGGCTCTACAAAGCCCCACCATTACCACATCCCCCTCGTCCAACTCTATTTACTCCCAGTCTGAGCTCCTCAAATCCAATCACTCATTACAGTACTCAACCTGTCAACCTCTCTCTACAAAAATCCACTGGGATCCTTTCCCATCATTAACCTTCAAACAACGCCAGAAACTCATCAAACCCACATACTTTACTAAAACCAGCCCTCACTGCGACCCGTCCTGTGCTGATAAAACTATCAGACCAGATCTCTAACATTCACGCTCTCAACAAACATCACACACACACATCTTGGATTCTACTCTCGCCTAATCCCTATCTCTCTGGCCTATCAAGTCTCATCTCTTTGCCCCTGAACAACACACACACATTCCCGCACCCTACACCAATACCACTGGAAACTGGCTTCAGTTTAACGTCTCAAATTCAACCTCCTAACAAGCAAAAAAAAAATTTCTCAGGGTAACTACTCATAGTATGCTTCTCAATTGAGATCTCTCTGACACATTTCACGGGACCTGTGTGATCACCAAATTCTCCCACATCCTGCTCAGTCACCATTTTCCTCCCAGGACAGCCGCTCTCGCGTTGTTTCTCATCCTGACCCTCTCCTGACCGCTTCCTTCCGTGTGCTCTTTTCTCTGGTTCCAATCCATACCTCCATACTCGCTCTTCCTCTTGCGACTGTTGAGGGTACCTCAGGATCAGTTCTAGGAATCCTCTCCTCTTTTCACTTGTACACAGACACCAACATAGGACAAACACAATCAGTAATTTGGACTTCCCCAGTCACCAATCCTCTATGCGAGATAGACACACACCTAATTCATACAACACTCCGAGCTGGGCCGCTTGACACACTCCATCCTTTCTACAAAACACCATTGACTGTCCTGGTGCGGCGCTGTGCTCCTTGACATCATGTGCCTCCCGTCCTCTGAAACTAAACCTCACTAAGAATGACTTCTTGTCTTGTCCCGCCATCTACTAGCCAACGCCAACCCCCCCCCCCGCTTGTCTATTAATCTGATTTCTGACTTACTATGTGAGTAAACCAACCCATTTCTCCGTACAGTACAAGGCCCAGCTTTCTAGGGTATTTATATGGCATTCCACTGATCTGAACCTTCACAAAGACAAACCCATAATATCACCAATCCACTTGCCCCGCTCCTATCAACCTGCAACCATCAAGAATACCTCCAAAATCCGTCCATTCTCCACTGTGGAAAACCGAACATCACACATCTCATTACATGCATCTTATTCCTCTTTTCCCGTCTTGACTTACACACGTATACTGCAAAAACTCCTTGCAATTATTTCACGGTCTAAAAACCATCTCATGCAAAAACATCTACCCTCTCCAATCCTGTCCAGATATGCAGCACCAAGAGGGATTGTCTTCGCTCGGTCCGGGCCAGCTATACATGATGCCTCTACACCTGATGTATCAGATCAAACTGACACTTGTTCACCCGATACAGCGTACAAGATACAGTATAAACTCTCACTCTCACCCATATAGCTCTCCACATCGCTGCTTACTCAAACCCTAACAATCTCCTACCCCTAGTCCATCTGTCTACACCCGCCCTATCCACGGTGCGTCCGACTTGCTAGACACACACACAGACTACATTCCTCAATCATCAGAACCATCCCATGCCCGCCACTACAAGATTTCACACGGAGGCCGCACCAATACTCATAATACTCGGAACTATGCTACCAAAAAAAAATACCAGACAAGGTCGATCAGATGCAACATTCTCACTAACCTCACAGATTTTACGAGAGGCACCTAGAGATTGTAATGACTGTCTGGGGAGGAGGGGGGGGGTCATCAAGCCCCACCAAGATCCCTAACTGCTATCACACACATATGTCACTCCACACGCACTTCTGGGGCCAACTCTCACACAACTTATACTGTAACAATAGGGGGTGGGGTGGTGACAAGTCTAGTGTGGCAGGTTCATTTGGGGGGGGGGGGGCCATTTTTCACTGTAAACCACCCACCCACATTATATGAAACATTGGCCGGCAACCCATGTAAACTTTGGCACAATACTTTAACGTATGTTTCCCCACAAACACCCGAATAGATTATAAGTCATACTCACGAGCATGGGCACTCAAACCTTACGCTGTCTCATATTGAAATAAGTACTTCTTAACATGTACTGAACCTCAGTAATACATACCCTTAGATTTTGTACAAAAGTGCCTGCAGCTATATTTTTGGCGCAATAGCAAATAAAGATTACTTAGTTATGTGGATTATTATTATTATGACGCAGCAACGAAAACAGTCGTGCTGAAGCCCCAGAGTGGCGGATTCGGAGTGGTGAGGTAAGAACACTCCAGCCTTCTCCTACAGTACACAGTCCAGACCTGGTGTACAAAAAAAACGCTTGCCCCTTCGTATAGTGGCGGAAACACAATTGATCTTCGCAAACTTGGAAATACACTGGATGGTTAACCAAAGCTCCTTTACCACCAGGATGCCCTATATATCTCAATTCTCTACGGCATTACTTTTTCTACAACTCTTTATTTCCTCAACAACAGCGACATGGAAGGAAATATTTCATTTCTGTACATTTTAGTTCTCTGTCCGTGCACACCATACTCCATCCTCTGAATAACCTACATCTTGTCAAGCTCCTATCCAGTACCAAAAACCCTTGGTGTGGAGGGGATGGCGGGGCTGGGGGGGGGGGGGGTGAGGAATTTTTTAACCAGCTATATTTAGTACAACGCAAGATTTTTTTAGTATTCTAAATACTCTATGAAAAACAACTATTTAAAATCCAGGATGGAATCAACCACCCATGTCTTTTGTATTCATCTTTTAATTTCATGTATTAAATGGGTAGTCCATCAATACAGGGCGATTGAAGCAATATGCTTAAAGATCATTGCAACAAAACAAGTCTTTTAAATGCAATATGTAGATCCAATAACAGTTGTCCTACAAACTATCTCCTGGATTTTCTGACAGCACAACCATCACCCTTAGAGCCACTCTTGAACAATTGCACTGAAAGCAAACAAATGTCTAAGCGTACATAAATCACATTTTTTATCAATAGGGACCTGTATCTAGCTGCATTTTCACAGCAAAATGCCACCCAAATATTCAAAACAGTGACCCATGAGATCCACTTCTTTGATGTGGGGGGGGGGGGGGGTGGGGGGGGGGGGGGGGGGGGGGGGGGGGGGGGGGGGGGGCGGGGGGGAACAATTTGTGAAAGACAAATGATCTGTTACAACACACAACATTTTTTTTTATAATAGGAAACCTGCATAGTAATAGCGCAAACATGTCACAGCAAAATGCCAAAAAAAAAAATAAAAAAAGGATAAAAATAAAAAAAAAAAAAAACAAAAAAAACCCAAAACAATTAAAGGGGGGGAGACGGGGGGGGGAGGGGGGAAGGGGCCCGGGGGGTATTGAGATCCACACATTGACAATTGTGAGAAGAACAACAAATGTCTGTTCAGAAAAAAAATTACTTCTGGTTATAAATATCGACCTGTAGTATAGCTGCATGTCACAGCAAAATGCCCCCAAAAATCAAACACATGACCCTGAGCCACTTTTTACAATTGATTAAGAAGCAACTGGTGCGTGTGAGGAAACAAAAATTTTTAGAATAGGAACCTGTAGTATTGCGCATTTCAAAGCAGCCTGACCCAAAACATTATAAAAATGACTTCTAAGCTATGTTAAAAATTGTGAGGGAGAAATGCACGACTTAAAAGCCACATTTCTAATTTCCAAAGGAACTCATGATCTATTGCAGATATCCAACACACAACATCTAACCCCTAAAAAATACTTAAAAAATGAACTTCTCATCCACTGTTAAAAAATTTGTGAGGGAAAAATGCCACTTAAAAGCCAACATTTCTGTTCCAAATGACCAAGATTATAGAGCTGTATCTCAACAGCAACATGACCCCCAAAAAATTGATAAATATGACTTCGTCCACCACTATAAAAATTGTGAATGGAGATAGCCAGGTTTAGAAGCCACATTTCTTTTTCAAAGACCAATGATTATACAGTATCCTCCACAGCAACATGACCTACAAAAATATAAAATATGACTTCTCAGCACTATTACAAATTGTGATGGAGAAAATTTTCCACTAGAAGCCACATTTCTGTCCAAAGAACCTAATTATAGCTGTATCTCACAACAACATGACCCACAGAAAATTATAAATAATGTACTTCTCCAGCCAACTATAAAAAATCTGTGATGGAGAAATGCCACTTAGAACCACATATTCTGTTCCAAAGACCATGATTATAGTGTATCTCACAGCAACATGACCCCAAAAAAAATTATAAATAAGACTCCTCAGCCACTATTATAAATTGTAATGGATAAATGCCAATTAGAAGCCACATATCTGTTCCAAGAGGGACCATAATTTGATAGCTGTATCTCACAGCAACATACCTCAACAACCATTGCAATGCGAAAACTTCTAAAGATAAAGAGAGTAAATAGAATAAGGTGGTTGTTCATGAACCTTGGTGTCTTATTACATGTCCTCCTCAAACAGGCAAAACCATCAAATGAACTGTTGGGAACTGATAATAAAAATTGCAGTAAGAAATATATCAATTTAAAAAAACATTTTTCAAGAGGACCAATTTCTGTTTTTGAAGAGGAATGTTAGTATACCCGGCTACAAATCGTTGAGCCTCGGCATTGGGGCCACAAACATCAACAGAGATTCCATCAAGCCTGATAT
Source organism: Phyllomedusa bahiana (assembly GCA_025379985.1). Taxonomy (NCBI): domain Eukaryota; kingdom Metazoa; phylum Chordata; class Amphibia; order Anura; family Hylidae; genus Phyllomedusa; species Phyllomedusa bahiana. The sequence goes on along the minus strand of JAODAL010002102.1, from coordinate 101,887 downwards.
ACACCTTGGATGAAAGACACATCGCTCCACCTTATCTGTGGCGAAACAGCCGCTTGATCATATTGTCTGTAATGACTTACCTCCGGCTGTGGCACAGAAGTAAACTGCTCAAGATAATGGACGCGGCTGCAAGCAGGACAACACCATCTATCAAATGGCGATAGGCGAGCGAGCCTCACACACACAACCTACGTCAACACACATTTTGGATCACCACAAGAGAAGTACTATGAGTGTTCCTGAGACACACATACACAAACATTGGTGTTTACTAGACGCAAGCTAGTACTTTGCACACAAGGATCTTAAGCTGTCTCTGTGTTTTTGACTATTTGTCGCCCTGCAATTGTCTGCATGTGGTGCTAGGTATATAAATAAAAGATTGCCAAGAGTCACCCATTAGGCATATACAACCGACCACCTTGACCAATAGCTATGCTGTTTGCGCCGCTACGGCAACTCACCAGCTGTCACGTCTGCTGATGTTGTATAACCTAATACCGTGACATTCAGCAAAGAACGTTGAAGCTAGAACACATACAAATGTCTCCAGTGCAATAACATCCACACGGACTCAACATTTCTCAATTATTACTCTCTATCATAATGGTGGGTTGCTGAAAGGAAAAATGTCTGCATGAAGTTTTTTTATTGTACCGGGGATACCCAGAGAGGAGTGTCACCCAGTAACTGCGTTGTTCATTTGACATGGCGCCCTTAATATGCGAGCATCCATGTTGAGAGGAAAATGGAGCTTTTAAGCACATAAACATAAAGTGAGAGCATTGAGAGCCTTGAGTTTCCCAAGACATCTAGCTAGTTTTACACACACACTAGCAAACTCATCTTCCTCCATCTGCTCCTCAATTACACATGCCAACCTCTTTCCAATGCAAAGGGCACGGTCAGGTGTCAAGGAAATACCTCCACCACCATCCTCCGCTTTTACCTCTTGCAAACGGCTTTACAACACAGCCACGACTTGCATCAAGCTGATGCACCGCTGAGAAGCTACGAATGCGCAGACATTGCACTAGCAAGCTGGACACAAACGAACCACTGACTAATGAAGACCGATGAACACACACACACACACAACTGTCGGGCCTAATGTGGATTTGACGGAGAGTAAAGCTCCGTGTCACCAGCATCTGTGTCTGTCTATCAAAATACCTCCTCCGATCTTCATGCGGGACCTGTTGTTTCAAGATTTTACACCGATCGTTCCCTAACAAAGATCACCACAATGGCTCATGCAGACAAGGGCTTGTGCCCGCACTGAACACCATTTTTGGTGTCATTTCTTCAAACTGCAAGGATGGTGGCATCTACACTTTCATCCATGCTCCACCTCAGTGGCTCACTCCCCGAGGTCCGCATCCACGTTCTTTTCGGAGTGGCTCATGGTGTCACTTCATTAGCGTTGTCGTAAATGGAATAGCGCTGCTGCCACAATCGCTGGCGTGCATGTTGGAGGTTGGAATTCCACACAGCGTTGTTTGCGCAACTGTCAACAATGAACTGGTTGACGGTGAGGCCGAGCTGAGGCGCTGCAACCGCAGCCATGCGGGACGAAGCAGGGTTCGAATGGGTTGTGAAGTTGCGAACCTCCGACCATCGAGGCCTACCTCACAGGCAGTCCAGGACCCGTGTACTTCATTTTGGAAATTTTCTGTAAGACCATGTTCATGTACATTGTTCCAGGCAATTGGGATGGTGCTCCCATCCCTACCGATCTTAAGTGCGGCCAGCATATTTCGACCGATATACCGCACACCACCATTCCTGTCACAAGGTTCTTGCTACCGGGCAGCTAGCGCTCGGTCTCGTTGTCGGAGAGCCGTCCCACAGCTCCTAGACCTGTGGTGTGGACGGTGTCTCGCCAATACGATTAATTTCAACACGGCCCTGATTTTTGCTTCTCTGGTGCCCGTGATGCCACCAGAGGACCTTGGTTAAAGAACCCTGCAACCCTCCCCCTGCGTTTTGAAGAGCGTGTGCCGAGCCTGAAGCCAACCGTCTCCACCCATATACATCCACCCCAGCTCACCCTATGTGTGATGCTGTCCACAAGTTATATCGTCCTTGCCTTGCTTACTAGTCCATGAATCGTTGGTGTCAGATGACTTTTTCCGGACACAGATGCAGACAACTCGCTTGAAATTTTTAGATGAACACGTGGCTTCCAGTGCGAGGGACTTCCACATGATTTGGCATAACCCATCTGTGTCACCAACAGGAACAGGCAAACATTTCCAAGTCACCAAAAGCCTGAGCGCAATGCCTACATTCACAAGAGCTTTTTGCGGCTTTCTGACGATGGTTTTGGAAGTAATAAAGTGCATTTCTAACTCTAGCTACCAAACCTGGAAGGACAAGCACAGGCTGGACAGCTAGACTGGCCGCTGTACGGCACTCTTGCAGGATCGTACAAACTGGCGGAAGCGAGAGAAGCGGATCGATTAGGTCTCTTGTGTACTGTATGGTACTCGGGCCGACGAAGTGGAGGCTGAGCGGGCAGGCTATCCTGATCATGACTCACAGAGAAAGACATAGGGCAGTAAAATCATTAGGAAACGCTTGGTGTTGGTCGGAAGGTAGGAGGAAAACGCAGCAGGATACACACAGAGTGTGACAGTTGATTTGGGTGATCACCATCGGTCCGCGCTGGAGGCCTTTTACTTGGCGCCAAGTGTCTTGCCAATCCTGTTCAACTCATGCATTCGCACACATGTGACTTAATACCATGTTGGTGAGTGGTATAAAATAACACCACAGAATTCTTGCCCTACTTATGCGTTTTACCAGTCAAAGGCGGCATTTGACATCCTGGGGTAATCATAATGCCTATGCTCAAAAAGAAGGTGAACAACCAGAGCATTGAGAGGAAATCCTGGACCTTCTTTATACGGCGATAAGCAGAGGAGCGGAGGGGTATATCCAGCGCTGACCGTGGCTGACAAGGCGACTCATATCGAGCTACCTTAGCTGCGACTGCCCTCGGGACCCTTTATTAGGTCTGTGACCTGTACTGGACACTACCCTATCATCTTCTCCTCGTCCATTGATGAAGCTCTCCTGCAAGCAATATCTGCTGAAAAGACCACGTTGGATCCGCAATGTCGTCACATCCATCAGTCAACAACACAGTGACTTGGTCATCCTGACATTCTGCATCGCAGGAGCTGCTGGGCTACAAGCAATAGGGACAGCAAGGCGTTGCCAGACCTCGCCACCGGATTTTGCTGATTTACCCGGCTTCCTTCTCGTCCTCTTATTGCATCATTAACTGGGCGTCAGAGCATACAAAATCAGGCTGTTTTGTCCTCTTTGATCTTTAACATTGACTTCTGACCCCAACCCTTCCTTTTTGTCATAAAAAGGTCTTCAGAAATGGATTATCCAAAGTGTTGTGTGGTACACTATGTTTGGTCATTAGAGACTGACCTTCGCTTCATGTTTGGACGGATGATGATGATACGCTAGATAGACAAGACATTTGTGTCACATGACTACAGGCAGGAACGAGGAGGTAAGACAATGCTGGAAGGCAAGACTTGCATTTAACACACTTGAAGAACACACACACCAGCGACGCTCGTTACGAGTTAACTGCGCAGATTCACACGAGAGCAACAAACCCAGCGAATGACACAAACCTGACAGATCCTGCCAAACCAGACAATCCACTGGCACTTACTTGTTTGTCCTGCGCGAGCACTGGAAGGAGGCACCTTCCCTTGTACACTCTACTTCCTCCATTCCTACCTCCCTTCTTTCTCTCAATTACCCACCTGCATTTCGCTCCATGTTCAGAAAAGATAAAATTTTTAGGGTATGGAATATATTTTTGGAAAGTCTCTATAAAATACGGCAAATCACAATCTATTCTCAAATCGCCTCAAGATCAAAAGCAAAGATTTGCTGCATTTAAATTTAAGTGCAAGGAGCCTCTATCAACAAAGCTGGCCTGCCGTCAAAGTGAAAAAAACACCTATCTTAAATTATACTTAATAATAAAAGATATTTTTTGCACTCTAAGAATACGCACCTTCTGTGAGCGACAAAAATGCTGTAATGAAAATATAAATGTGCAAGGTCCTCTATCATCACAAAGCTGGACTGTGGCAAAATTAAACAAAGCACGTATCTGAAATTGTATAACGTGTATAATAAAACGTTATTTTTTTGCACCTAAAAATACACTTCGGTGACTACAAAATATGTCTGTAATTGAAATTTAAGTGCAATTTGCCCATCCAATCAAAGCTGGTACTTGTGCAAAAGTGAAAAAACACGTATCTGAAATAGTATACATATAATAAAACGGTATTTTTTGCACCTAAAAATACACCTGCGGTGACTACAAAATGCTGTAGGTTTTTGACGATTTGCAATGATGCAAGGTGCCTCTATCAACAAAGCTTGACTGGGCAAAATTTAAAAAACACCTATCTTAAATGTATAGATATACATAAAAGTGTAGTTTTTGTCAACCTAACAAATGACCTGCAGTTACTAGAAAAGGAGATCTGTAATCCTAATATAAGTTCAGGCTGCCCAACATACAATTAATATTTTCAAACAGAAAACTGTTAATAAAAGCCTATTGCAATGCAATGTCTAAACTAAGTCTCTGGGCTTTACTTATCCAGCTTCTCCTTTATAGAGCTTGTCTATCTATCTCTCGCTCCGCACACCCCCGGGGCCCTCACCCCGTTCCCCGTGACTTTACTAAAGTTCTAAATAAATCTAACACACAGCTAAAATATACAGACTGTACAACTGTGCAACAAAATAGCACAATAATTCTTTGATACTGTTTTGACTGAGCTTTTTGCGACTGAACTGGTTCATTGGACAGAGGCGAGAGTGCACTTCCTCAAACTCCCTATGAGGAACCTGACACACACATGATGCAGGAAAGGGCTGTATCTATCTAATGTAAAACGAGGTTTTTCCAGCCAATCGCGCGCACCATACACATCCCAACTCATGACGATCACACACACAACAGCATCACACCCTGACACCTAATCTACATACAAGCTATTTGCTGGCCGCCAAAATGACAGGAAGACGCTGCAAAAATGGTAGCATCGATAAAAATAATAGAATATGCACACAGATTTTAACACATAAATTAACACAGCGTAGTACTACAAAACATCTGAACCATAAACACCCTGTGCTGATTTCAACTTTTGTCTGATAAAAATCGCTCAACACTATTCCTCACCCGCATCCACAGTCGAGGCACTGGAGGGCGGTCGCTCTCAAACATTCTTTCTCTGCAGGCCGGAAGTGGATCTAAAATCGAGAGGCCGGGATAAGGGAATCAAAATCCTTGACGCCAGCCTATCCATTGAGCGTGGTTCAAGTCTCTGACAGCCCAGCGTCTGAGAGATATTGGAGGTTCTGCTCGTGATTCAAGAATCGATGCGAGATGGAGTGACAAGCACCCTCCAGTAATAGGGAGCGGGGGGGGGGGGGGGGGGGGGGGGGGGGGGGGGGGCTGGGGGGGAAGCCATTCCAACCAAGCCCAGTTACATATTGGCCAGATAGCTCCCCTGATCGCCAATACACTTAATTCCCTCTCGTCCGAAAAAGACGAACGCTTCTTGAACAAGAAAGCACACACGTTACCAAAACAAAGTCTAACCCAGTAGAGGACCCATATCTTGTATTGCTTCAGTACACTGCTCCGTCCCCCCCAGAAACGCATCTACATATCCAACAGTGAAGGGTTTCGCGGGATCACCGGACGCTAAAGCGATATATGCCTGTAGAGAAGGAGGACTTCCGAGAAGGCCTCTTCGTGGCTTTTTGACTTGCCCAGCTGCTTGGGTTAGCCTTTTTTCTTTAGTAATTGCCCCTATCGGCGTCCACCAGCGAAGAGAAGTGGGGAATGATTGGCGGTAGTATATATAGAAGTCCCAGAAAGCGCTGTTATATCTCAGCAGACCGACATTGTGCGATTGCCACTGCAACACGCTGACAGTTTCGCTGAGTCCCATCCGAAGGGCCTAGATCAGAAATGACGTAACCCAGAAACGGGAGTCTAGGCTGATGGAAGAGCACTCCCCTGAGCTTTGGCATACAGATGGTTCCCAGGAGGTGCGCTTCAACACCTGACTAACATGCTGCGGGGGTGTCCTGCGAGGTCAGGAGAGTACACCAATATGTCCATCAAGGTAAACCACCACGCAGGTGTATTAGGGATGGTATCTGAAGATTTCATTCACAACTCCTGAAGATGGCAGGCGCATTAAAAAAAAAAAAAAACATCAGACCAGAAGGGCATCACACCAGGTACTCAAAGGCCCATCCCATGGTGTTAAGAAAGGCCGTCTTCCACTCATCAGCCAACTTTCGAATTTCAAGTCGACCAAGTATGTAGGCCCCCCTACTCAGATCTAAACATTAAGGAGAACATTTTTGCGCCCCGCAGGACGGTCACAAGTATCTAGTATATAACAACGTCAGCATGGCGCTTACGGTTTTTATCACCCTGATCTTGTTCATAAGCCCCGGCTAGTCACCATGCAGGCAGCACAACACACCCAGTCTTCTACCATTACGAAACAAGACAACCCCCACCAGCACCCGCAGGAGAGTACGAGGGATACTTTCGGATGAACCCCTTCCGGAGATTCTCCTGGAATGTATTCAACATAGCTTGGTTCTCAGGAAACCTATAATGGGTAGACTCTGCCCCGTGGGAGACATAGACACCAAAAAAAACGGCAATAAGATACGATCGAAAAAAACAAAAAAAAAAAGCAAAATCGTACAGACGATGACGTAGGCAGCGACTCTCAGCTTGTCTCACTCTGCGAGAATACATCAGGGACGCTCCTCCATATACAACGGAAAACAAAAAAAAAAGCGTCCAAGCACACAGGGCAAGTGGCTCATAGAAGGATCGAGCCGGAAGAGCAGGAAATGAACCGGCGAAAGGCCTAGCACACCACCCAACGACCACCTGACAGTCGGAAAAAGACCACCAAAAAAACCAACGAATCACTATCTCCACTAGATGTCCAGAATCCAGGGTAGGAGAGATGACCAGCACCCATAAGGAGTCCCAAGAGAGGAAACCGCAAATAGATGAGAGCGAAGGCTACACCATATAGTTGTGATTTCTTCTTTATTTCAGCGTCCCCCACTTGTAGGGACAGTGGCTTGGTTACAAACTGGAGGGGTCGCTAGCAGCTCCCCGCTGAATTGGACGAGATGGAACGAGACGTTTTTTCAACAAGCGGACACCACGCGAGCACAGCCGATACTAAAGCTTCCCTATAAGCACTGGTGGATTGAATTCCCGGCCGGGCACCGAATCCAAAGAAACGCAACAGAACCATGGAACAAAGTACACAGCCTCAGCAACGACCGCCCTGCATCAACAGGCGTTGAGGGAGGCACATTTGGAACCTCGGAAATAGCTCATCAACTACCCACAGATCCATAGGTGCGGGAGACTTTTCCGAAACTTGGAGCACAACAACAGTGACGCCAACTCCATCCGAGTAATAGCTCATCGAAGGACTACACACATAGAGGCACAATACCACACGCCGCCGCTGTGCACAACTCTTGTCATCAAGAGAGACCATCCCGATGCAATGCTTGCAATTGCACCTCGGTGGGTGTTGGCGGGTGCTGGCGCAGGAGGCCTCTGGAACACCGGGTGGCCAGCAGAACCCGCTTGTTGTGTCTTACTGACGCTCTTATGCCTAAATTGCCTCCTCCGCGTTCATTATGAATCGTAACGTCAATGCGGTTTGCTAATCCGGATCAATCCACTGATGGAAAGACGTGAGGTCCTCTAGTGGCCAAGACGTCACTTAACGTCATCTTTAGAGCCCTTTCTTGAAGGTGGCCACAGGTCTTTGCCGTTGTTCCACATGACAGTTCAGATGTCCATTGTTTCGAATTTCATGCACCGCTTAGTGGTGCCCCCAACAGACAGAATCCCTCTGGCGTAGGTTTAGTAGGGCTGTCCTCAGCGTGAGGTATTGCCCTTGCTGGTTTCCTCTAAACACACTGCGGAAACTCTCTGAGGAACGACTGTAATATCCCCTCACAGGATCATTCCTGTCCCACAGAGGTGTAGCCCATGCCAGTGCCTTCCCAGGAGGGTATCTGACCACGAAAGCCACTTTCGCACGTTCGTCAGGAACTGACGGAAAAAAAAAAGAAAATAGCATCAGCACCACCATAAGCATCGAGCATTGGTATGATGAACCCCCTTCAGAGATCTCGGGAACTCTGTCGAAGCTTAGAATGAGAGTGACAGCCGAAGCTTGGAGACACCTCACGATGCCACAGGAACCAGTAGACAGGCAAGGGGACAACCACTGGAGATTGCGACGGTTAGCTGAGAAGCGCTTAGCACTGTGAGACGGTCACGATGTCTTGCTAGCAAAACATGGTGGATAGACTTGTAACTGTTGCTAACGGCCTGTCTTAAACACTAATAGCTGTGACTAGGCGAGTCAACAATGAGGCGTCTACATATCACCATGCATGGGTAACGGCCCTTAGCGGACCGGTATCATGGCCGATCCCTACTGTACACGGTCCTGGAGGTTGATCCACTGGACCACCGCAGCGATGGTGTAAGCCCCACACCATGGAGCACTGGAATCTAAGTAGTTCCCGGTATTCAACTTCAAGACCCAAGCCGCAAATGACGAGAGAAATGGACATTGCTAAAAGCGGCGGGCAGAACATAACCCGTTCACGCTATACCACTCAGAGCGAGTGCTTGCCTCGGCACAGGAAAGGCCAAGGTCAGAAACCGGACAGAATACCAAAGACATACAGGCGCCGGCTACGATATGTACGGGGAACAAGACGCCAAGGATGTTCAGAGAACGCCAAAGGATTGTGGTTTCCCGTAACCAAGTGTAACGGACAGGCAGGAGGTTACAGGACAGGCGGCAAGATCACAGGTTCGGACTAAACAGACACAAACGGAGTTAACGCTACACGGATACAGGCTAGAACAAGAGACTTTAACTGCAAAGCTTCTCAACTCCAAGGGAATGACACCAGGATCAACGACCAGGCCATGTACAGAAAGGGGCCTATTTTAAATATGACAAGTGCCCGGCAATGACCAATTACCGCGCCCTGAGTCCCTATTAAATCAGCAGGGTAACCAAACATCGGACAGAGCAGAGATCAGTGTCCAGGTAAGTCGAGTCCGGCGGGAGCGGGGGGTGAGCGGAACACCCGAACCACTACAAGTGACGGAGACGCGCGAGAGCGCCGCTGAAGAATGTCGGGGCACGGACGCTACCCACGCCCCGGAGACGGGAGGTCGAGGGGCATCCAAGTGACAGCACCATAACTCAGCAATTAGCGTAATTTATCTACAGTCAGATTTGCAATATGTGCTCTGCAAGTGCCACCAAAGGGGGAAGTTAGGCATTAAACAGGTCCTCACAGAGCGAGAGACACTCTTTGTAACCACTCTCTATTCTAACCAAGAAATGAAGATCCTCACCCTGCTATGAACTTAAAATTTTATAATGGGTTTGATAACCCTGAAAAGCCTTTTAAAGGGGATTCACTCTCTGCGTCTCACTACTGATTCATCTCCTCAGATCCACTGTTTTCACTACTGATTTCATTTTGATTCAGGTATGTGGTCACAACTAGGCTTCCACACACACACTGCAGTAGAAGCACAGGTCTGTAGTTATAGCAAGTACCAGACTGCTCAAAGGGAAAGCCTATCAGAAGAGAGATTGCGAACAGGACTTAAGACATACGACCTGGAGGAGCTTGAATGCAGTGCCCATACAATGAGGGGATATCTACGGAATAGTATTGATACTGTTAGATTTGACATAATGTCTTTCAAAATTACGTTCGTTAGTTTGCAAGATCTTCAACATAAAAAGCAGCAATCCTTGGAGTGAGACAACCCCTTTAAGTTTGTACATTGCAACCACTAAGCATTTGTGCCTCATAGAAGTGTAACTGTCAAGTGTTATGCTGTAAAATACTGTAATTATTATTAAGTCTCTTTTTTGAAAAGTGCGGTTCCAGCGCCTGAGTGTTTGCTTTTATTGCCTGCCATTCCTAAGGGGAATTTTTTCCCCTCCTCCCCCTCGCAATTGCCCCTAATTTGTCACCTGCGGCCAAAGCATACGGAATTTGAAATTAAAAATTGACCAGGCCGTAACTTTGGCCGTTTTGCTTATTTTAAATTATTTTACTTACAGAGGTATAAATCAGAGATGAAATAGTTCTATAACTATGACCCATAACTGACCTAGAATCACCAGTTCCCATCTATGCTTAGATAAGAAGATCTTTTCTTGATGGATATAATGAGTACCATGGTGTGACTTTCTTTACATAACACTATCACTGTGAGGAGTTATCCAATAAAATATATCATTACAACACCCTTCCTTCTAATCCAGAAAGACTTTGATCTGAAGGGTTTTTATTATCCGCGTTTTCAGGGCTGTTCTGGCTAAATTGCATCGGGCGAGATAAAAAAATTTATCTCCCTATCCCGATATTGACCCCACGATGTGACACAGTGCATCACATAACTAATTAAATATACAAAAGTTTAACAAATGTTTATGTAAAAAACTACTAAATAAGTCATACAGTTACCAAACACGTACACAAAACCGAATCCCCAAGGCAAATATTACCAATGTTTTCTAAGCCCAAAAATATCCCCGCACTGTGAACGAATAATTCATACACCATGCCAATATCCCAGCACATGTGACGATAATTTACTACCCCATGACCACATTCACCAGACATAGTGACCAATAAACCCACCCGACCACTATACCAGCACTAGTGATCGAGAATTTTTAACCAACTGACAACATCTCCCCATACACAGTGTGAATAAACCCCCACACCATGCCCACATATCACCGCACTAGTGCGAATACCCCCAAAACCATGACCACATTCACCAGACTATGAAGAGAATATCAACACACCATGGCGAATCTCTTGTCAAACAGTGCTGAAAAAATACCTCCGGCCATGACCACATACCATCCCCAAAATGTGACCGAAAACTGCCAATCAGACCAATAGAGTGGGGCGGCCCCCGGGGCATCGTGAATCCTTCGGTGGGGGCCCGATGACACAGCCCGGCCGGTGGCCCCGTAGCGCTGAGGGGGCCCTAAAAATGGCAAGGCGGGCATGATGAAAATGAGCCCTCGCCCATTTCCTTCCCCCGGGGGGCTGTGGGGAATGTCCCAGCTAGTGGCTGATAACGTCACGCTGCCTGTGTCGGGCTGAAGAGGAAGACACTTGGCCAGGAAAGAGGTAAGGTGAGTATAATTGTTATTATTTTTAACGCCAATTACCTGCCTGAGGGAGCCTATCTATATACCTGCCTGACTGAGGGGACATATGTATATACCTGCCTGACTGGGGGGCCCTTTTATTACCTGCCGCTGACGGGCCTATTTATACCTGCCTGATGAGGGACATAGTATATTTTCCCGCCCGATGAGGGGCCTATTTTAAAAAAACTGCCCGACTAGGGACATTGTATATACCCGTCTTATGAGGAGACCTACTAAATATTGCCTGACTGAGGGACTTTTTATTTCCCGCCTTAATGGGGGGTCTATCTTATACCCACCTTTTTGAGGGGAGCTATTTTCCTGATGGGGGGATTTTTTTTACCTGTCTCTGAGGGGAACTATATATACCTGAATGAGGGGTTCATCTAAACCCGCCCTTCTGAGGGGGCCTATATTATGATGAGGGGGTTTTTATATACCCGTTTACTGAGGGGAGCTATTATATCTCCTGGGGGGCCTATCTATTTCCTGCCCTTTTGAGGGGGGTATATATACCCAACTGGGGGCCTAGCTATTTACTTGCTTTATGGGGGAGTAATTTTTACTGAAGAGGGATCTATCTAATACCTGTTTTTGGGGGGGTTCTTTTATTGCCTTTTTTGGGGGAGCTAAATTACCTGATGAGGGGGGGTTTTATAACTCCTGATACGGGGCCCATTTATATGCCTGACCTGGGGAATTGAATTTTCTGCCCCGATGAGAGGGCTTCTTTAACTGCCGAAAGGGGCACATTGTATATACCTGTCTTTCTGGGAGTCTATCTAAAAATCTGCCTGATGAGGGAGTATATATAACCCTCCTTTTTGAGGGTAGTATATTGCCGGGCTGAGGAGGCCTATTTTTTTTACCCCGCCTTCTGAGGGGGGCTAATATCCTGCCTTACTGAGGGGGCTTATCTAATTTTCTGCCATTGAGGGGAGCTTATATGCTGCCCGAGGGGCCATCTATATCCTGCCCTTTTGAGGGGAGCTATATATACCCCGACTGAGGGGGCCTAGCTATATACCCGCCTTTGGGGAGAGCTATTATACCTGCCTTAAAAAGGGGGGGCCCATCTATATACCCCGCCTTTCTGAGGGGGGTATTTTATTCTGCCTTTGAGGGGGGTATTATATTTGCCTTTTCTGAGGGGACTAAAAAAAACCTGTGAGGGGGGTATCTTTAATTTGCCTTACTGGGGAGTATATTACCTGATGAGGGGCCCTTTATTTTTAATGCCTTACTGGGGTTTTCTATATATGCCCGCCCGAGGGGGCCCTATGTTATACCTGCCTTACTGAGGGGAGCTATATATACCTGACTGAGGGGGCCTAGCTATATACCTGCCTTACTGGAGAGATATATACCTGATTGAGGGGGCCTATCTATATACCTGTTTTACTGAGGGGAGCTATATATACCTGCCCTACTGAGGGGGCTTATCTATATACCTGCCTTACTGAGGGGAGCTATATATACCTGCCTGAGGGGCCTATCTATATACCTGCCTTACTGAGGGGAGTAATGTATCGATCCTGTCTTGAGGGGGACTATTTGTATAACCTTGCCCATTAACTTGAGGGGAGCCATCTATTTACCTGACTTACTTAAGGGGGCCTATCTATATTTATACTGCCTTACTGAGTGGAGCTATTCTATACCTGTCTGAGGGCGGGCCGTATCTGTATACCCTGCTCATAACTGAGGTGAGCCTCTTATACTACTGGAGACTGAGGGGACCTTAGTCTTTATACCTGCCTTTACTGTGGGGGACCTATCGTAGTATACTTGAATTAATGTAGAGGGGCTATCTATGATTACCCTGCCATTTCTGAGGGGAGTGTATATTTACCTGCCTGAGGGGACCTATATAGTATAAAGGACTGAGGGGGGCCATATCTACCTCATATACCTGCCCTTTACTGTGGGGAGCCTATTCTATATACCTTCCTTATGAGGGGGCCTATCTATATACCTGCTCTTACTAAGGGGAGATATATGTAACTGCCCCGAGGGGGCGCCCTATCTATTTTATACCTGCCTTCATTGAGGGGAGTTGGTGGGACATTCTGTATTTGTATATATTATTGAATAACACTCCTGCGTAACTGACCGGGGAACCTATATAGCTTCATAATCTATGGGGACCTTATAGCGCTTGCTATTATAGAGGGAGCTTTTGTGCTACGCTCTATGTGGGCGACTTATTATACCTATATAGTAGGAGTTAATGGAAAGTACGAGGGTTTCTAAGATATTTGGGTGTTCCAATCTGCTCAGGGTCAAGGCGTTGGACGGAGATAAGTCAGCTGTGAAGTGTAGTAGAAACGGTGGTCGAAGAATCTTGGTGCGCGAACCCCTGTGACACGACCTCAATCGAGTGTAAATATCACAACTTCGATAAATGTACACTTGAATTGCAAAATCAACCTTATATGTTGTGCAAAGTGTACATGGTTCTATATTCAGTAATCGGATTGGTGGTGGTATTTTCAGCTCTCACTATGTGGTAGTGTGATTTGTGTTCAATGGTGTGATGTTATTATTCAGTCTACTATGTGGTGGTGATATTTGGTCGAGGGGTGTTGTGGTTGTCCCGACGGACTGCCAATCTGTGCGACAACATGTCCCGGGTCGACAGGGCGCTTCCGGTGCTCCTAACCAGCAGAGCCCCGTTCCAGCAAATCGGTCGGTCGGGGTCGCCTCACTCCACCATCGCCGCCGGCGTTCCATCTTACTTCCGGCCACGCTCCTGCTCTGCACTGTTTCTCCGTCTCCCGTGTGAAGTGGCTCTGCCCGTAGGGGCGCCGCCGCCCCGTACCTCGTGCGCCATCAGTTTGAAATTTAAAGGGCAGAGCGCCGGGTGTAATTGGTCACATTGCCGGGCACTGCTCTATTTTATGTCGGCCTCTTCCTGGTCGCCGTTCGTCCGGTACTCCTCTGGTGCTATCATTCCAGTTGGAGAAAGCTTCCGTATTGGCTCTAGTCTTGCCTTTACGGTGTACCCGACTCTCGAGTCTACGTTTAACGTCCACGAAACCTTGCCAGGCCAGCCTTGGACCCTTATGCCTGTCTACGTTCACGAGCCGCAGCACGCCTGCCCTGACTCATGCCTGTCCCGATTACGAGCCGGCAGCCGATTCCATACTCGCCTTACCTGGGGACGCAACCGCACTAGCGAAGCACCCGCTCCAGAGGCACGTCGTAGTGACCTGGTAGACTCCCGAACATGCAAGTCCATCTCCTGCTTTCGCGGCAGGGCTATGGTGAAAATACGGGTACCCTACTTAGATTCGAGCTTCATGGTGTGGGGCTTACGCCATCGCCTGCGGTGGTCCAGTGGATCCACCTCCAGACCGTTACAGTGGTATTATTCAGTCACTATGTGGTGGTGATATGTGGTCATGATGTTGCATTATTTGGTCTTAATTATTGGTAATTTTAGTCTTGGGAGCCCCAGCACTCCATCTTGATTACAGATTAGTGTGATGAGGCAAAGTGGGCCCCTAAAATAAACTCTTCTGGTGGACCCTAAGCACCCCAGTCTGACACTGACCACATATCATCTGCACAGTGATTGAATAATATCACCACACCATGATGACATATCACCGCCACACATTGACTGAATAATACCTTTACAACATGACCACTTCCGTTTTCAGAAATATCCCTTATGTGGCCCTAGTGCATTATTTGGCTCAACCATAGCCCCCAGGAATAGTCGGTGCACTACCTATGGTCTCTGGGGTCTCATTTTCTATACGATTTTACTTAGGGTGCCATTTCAGGTTTGAGGACACCTTAAGGTGCTAAACATAATATACCACATAAAAGACCCCATAATTGGAACTACACCCCTTAAGGAATACATCCAGGGGGGCATTGAGTCTATAGACCCCACAGGGTGATTCCCAAATTTTTTTAGCAGTTAGGCTGTGAAAATTTAAAAAATTTTTTTTCCTCCAACATCTCTGCAATTTAGCTCTCAAAAATGTTTCATATTTACAAGGAGATCCTGACAGAAGAGAACCCAAAATTTGTTAAGCATTCCTTCCAAGTTCGGCAGAATACCCTACAGTGGGTGTATACTGCTCGTTTGGGAGCATGTCAGAGCCGTACAAGGGATGGGAGCGCTTATTTCGCTTTTGGAACGGGATTTTGGATGGGGTCTCACTGTCACATTTGCAAAGTCCACCAGAAGTAGCAGAACAGGTGATAACCATTCAGAAGTCGCCCCATTTTGGAGTCAAAAGCCCTCAGGGATCTCATCTAGGGGTGGAACGTGCATTTTGGCGTGCCGGGTGTTCCATACTTTTTTTTGCATTGGGCAATGAAAATGGGGGGAAAAAAACGCCAGTTTTCGGGTCATTCGTTTTTTGGATTTCAATTTTACAATGTTCGCCATGCAGTGTAAATGACAGGAAAACTTCTATTTGGGGGTCACTTGGTTACAATAACAATGGATATAGATTTTATATAGTTTTTTCTGTTTTATTACTTTTACCAATAGAAATATGTCTATTAAAAAATTGTGTGTTTTTAAGTTGTCCTATTTGAAAGCCATAACTTTTTTATTTTTCTGAGTACGGAGCTGATTATGGCTTTTTTTTGCGGGACTGAGTTAATGTTTTTATTGGTAACATCATTTTTGGGGCGGTGCATTTGATGCTATATTTCAAAATACAGCAATCTTGGTGTGTTTTTTACTTTTATTTTTTAATGCGGTCATGTACGGTATATTTGAATCTGCTTTATCAGAGTGTGTCAATCGATTATCAGCGATACCCAATTTGTATATTTTTTATGTTTTTGCATCGCCATAGTCTGAGAGCCATAACTTTTTAATTTTTCTATGTTTGGAGCTGTGTAAGGACTTTTTTTTTGCGGGATGAGTATCATTTTTGGGGGGACAAGGCTTTTTGATCGCTTTTAAATTAATTTTTTGGAAGACAGGGTGAAGAAAATACTCATCTAGTAGTGTTTTTATTTTTATTTTTAACAGCGCTCACTGTGACAGTATCCGTAATAAGTTAGCTTTACTCTTTTGGGTCGATAAGATCTATGGCGATCATCCTGTTTATATAGTTTTTTTTTATGTTGAAGACTTAAAAAAAAAGTGTTTTTAGTGGTAAAACATTATTTCATGATCGCTATCTTCTTGAGAGCACTATACATTTTTTATTATTCTGAATTACAGATGCTGTATAAGGACTTTTTATTTTGCTGGGATGAACTGACGGTTTTAATTGGTCAACTTGGCGTTTACTATAGCAGTTTTTTTTTACGGCGTTCACCGTACGGGTAAATTAACATGACGATTTAATTGGGCAGGTCGTTATGCTGCGGCGATACCCAAATATGGGTTACTTTATTTATTTTTGATCTTTTTTGGGGCGATTGGCGTTTGTAAAGGGGGAAAGGGCGGCTGTGTAAATGTTTTTATTTTATTTTTTCGCTGTTTGTGTTATACTTGTTTTTCACTTTTTTTTTTTACTTTTTTTTACTTTTTTCACATTTCTTTTTTCTTATTTTTCCCCATAGGGGATTTGAATGAGAGATCTTCAGATCCCTTATTCAATAAGAATCAGTACATAGCTTATGGCTGTGCACTGGTTCCTATGGCAACTGTCAGTCACGATGCCTGGACATGCCCACAGGGCACGGCCGGGCATCGTGAATCGCAGCCAACCCGGAGAGGGCACATCTCTGCCCTACCCGTGCTGTCTGTCTGCACACAGCAGCCGCACGATCGTGCTCTTGTGTCAGCTGACAGAGACGCAGGAGGAGCGATCTACTCCTGCATCTCCCTTAGTTATTGCGACCGATGGTCGAGCGATAATTAAGGGGTTAACCGCCCCTCCCCCTCCACCCCCCCCCCCCGGAGTGAGCGCGGGTCGGGGCCAATGCTGCGGGATGTCAGCTGTAATATACAGCTGACACCCCGCGCCGATCGCGTGAACTCTGCTTTAAAATTTGCGCGAGCCTCAGGACGTATTCATACGTCCAGGTGCGTGAACCCTCAAACCACCTGGATGTATGCATACGTCTAAGGTCGTTAATGGGTTAAAACTTTTGTAAAGAATTAAAAAGTGGGGCGTGCAAAATTATTCGGCCCACATTTACTTTCAGTGCAGCATCAAACTCACTCAAGAAGTTCAGTGAGGGATCTCTGAATGATCCAATGTGGTCCTAAATGACTGATGATGATAAATATAATCCACCTGTGTGTAATGAAGTCTCCGTATAAATGCACCTGCTCTGCGATAGTCTCAGGGTTCTGTTTAAAGCACAGAGAGCATCATGAAGACCAAGGAACATGTTTTTTTTGTTTTGTTGATGTCCGTGCCAACAAATGTCATTCAGTTGTTAAATTATAGAAAAAGTGGTAAAATTATTTCACTAAGAGAAGCCTTCAAAATATGTTTTCTACGGGCGACCGATATGTATGAATAGTAGTACCAAAACTAGGCGCATTCTGCACCCGACACGACACACTTGAATGCACCTATTTTGCAGATGGGGGTGAGTGGTGGGAGTGGTTTTTGTCATGGAAGAGGTGTTGTGCCTGCCCACCCCCCACCATCGTCCCCCATGACTTGGTAGAGTTTGGCACACCCCCCTAAACTCGTAAAACAGAAGATACTCTATATATTCATACCATATTTAACACGGGATGTGACTAGATGACAAATTTTGCCATTGAAAGGGGCACAAGTTTAACCCCTTAACGACCGCCTTTTGACAGCGGGCAGTGCAGATAATTTGTCTGCAGCGATGTCTTTTGGCGTCGCCGCAGACATCGGGTTTGTGGCGCCTGGCGTTGCAGCTGCGCTGAGAACAGGGCTGCTCTTCACAGTACTGTTCCCAGTGCAGCTCCTGCAAGCGCTGGGGAGTGCGGGAAAAATCCGCTCCGGCGCTTTAACTTTGATTGCTGTACGAGTTCGCGACCACAACATTTTCAAAGGGACTTTCCCAGCTCATGTTCAGGTGATCGAGATCCACCCCGGTGTCCCACTGAGCCCTGTGGGAAATGGGATGCACAGTCTGCCCTGAGGCTACTCTAGGTCCCGGGTGTATAAGAAGCCAGCGATGAGGGCAGACTGTGTGCTGTCCTGATTGCTGCCTGTGTCAGATGACTACAGATTATAATGTTTTAGCATATATGAATATGCAATATATTACTAAGTGTAGAAAAAGAAAAAAAGAAAAGTAATCGTCGAGGCGCTCATCCGTGTCGCCATTCACCACGAGCGGGCCCGCTTCCTTGCATGTTGGGGGCTGCGGGCCGCGATCATTCACCCTGCTACTTCGGGAGACAGTTTCTTAACTCTGGACCACGTACTGAGCTGACAGTCTCCTGTCCTCGCGGGAAGTGGGCGTGGGTCAAGCTCCTCCTAGGGCGAGTGGGCATACTGAGTGTTAAATTTAAAGGGCCAGCGCACTGGTAGAATTTGCTATTGCCTGGGGTGCAATGCACCCTATTATAGCAGCATCTTCCTGGACTTACCCTTACGGATCTTTAGTGCCTATAGCCTCATCCAGAAGTGTTCTGTGTCATTGTTCTGACATTATCCGCTGTTAACGGACCTTTGCTCGATTCCTGACCACGAATCGCTTGCCGCATTGCCAGGACCTTACCTGCCGTCAGACCACGAACCTTCGCCGCACCGAGCCCTGACCTTACTGCCTGTTCCCGACTACGAGCTGCCAACATATTTTGTACCCCGTCTACACCTCGGCCGACCTACGCAAGCGCAAGTACACGTCAGGGCGGTAGCATAATCTAACAAAATTTCAGTGGCAACACTAAAGGACTAAGTAAACATAAAGGTATTAGGAATATTGGAAATGCATTACTGCTAAGGGATAATATGAAAAAACCTGGACTCTTAGTTTACAGTATTTGATCAAAGATTGTATTAAGCTCACCTCCCAAAACGTCAAGGGGATCCAGAGAGGTGAAGTCCCTATTCACTGAACTGGTTACTCACTAAGAGTCAATCCAGACTGAAACTTCTGGGGCATTGGTAGGAACTAGCAATTGGAGTTATCCTGCTACTGGTTTAAATGACGGCTGCACGAATTTGAAGTGCAGCAAGCCAATGAGATTGCCATTTCTCAAATGAACTACAAAAACGTAATAAAGCTGTGCATCATCTAAAATATACTCTGAAAAACGTAGGCTATCAGGTGCACAGGCTGAAAAGGCAATAGCATCTCTAACAGTCAAAATATATCAGTGGAAATCAATATAAGACTAAGTAAAACCGCAAAGGTATATAGGAATATTTGGGAAAATGCATCTACTGAACATGTTACCCTCACTATGGCGTCAATCCAGACTGCATCTTCTCAGCTGACTCTTTTAAACCAAGTGCAGGATAATCAAATTACTAGTTCCTACACCCTTTCCCTGAGACAGCATAGAAGTTGCACGACGGATACTGAACGGACTCCTAGTGATGCAACAGTGTAAAATGTACAAGTGTAGGGACCCTCACATGCTCTGGGATCACCCCTTGACGTTTTGGGAGGTGAGCTCTAATACAATCTGTTGAATCAAATTACTGTAATAAACCTAAGAGTCTCCAATGTTTTCATATTTAATTAAGTGTATGCATTTACCAATAGTTCCCATATCATACCTTGATGTTTCACTAGTTTTGTTAGTGTGCCACTGATATTTGTGTTAGATGTATGCTATTGCCTTTTCAGGGGTGATTCCCTTATGCTTAGCGTTTTTCATGTATATTTTAGATGTGCCACAGACCTTATTACTGTGTTTGTAAGTCAGGGGCTAGGCGACCTGCCCACCTGGTACGTGCTCCGCCGACAGCAGTGTTCCATACCGCTTTTGACGGCGGGCTCATGGTGGATAATACATGGGGCAGACCTACTTAGATTCCGCTCCACCTGCGCGTGCTTATACGCCATCGCTTGCGGTGGCCCAGAGGCTCCACTACTACCAACCGTGACAGTAACATAGTTATCCCTTCATGGGATTTAAAAAAAGTTAAAAACATAAAAAAAGTGTAGAAAAAATAAAATAATAAAATTAAAAATAATATTTAAATAAAAATAATTGTGACATACATTACACACACTCAGAAAAAAAAAACTACATCTATTAGGTATCCACTCGGACTGTATTACCTGTAGAATTTAAAGGGGTTTTGCCACAAAGTTAAAATATGATGTGTGGAAAGTTTTAAAATTAAATAATTAAACATGTTACACCATTCATTATATTAAAAAATTCTCGCACAGTTTTTGTTTTAGCCGGTATCTCCTTTTGTGTTCCATGGTTTTAAAGCTGTACTCCAGGGGATTACGACAAAGGCTGAGAGCTTATTAGTCACTGTGCGCACATGCTCAGGAATTCACCTCTCCTCTCAGGCAGCTTCTGTGTGTTTCAAAGACCACAGTGTGCTGTCATTTCTACTTCTCGCTCTTTGGATCTAGTAGTAATTAGTCAAACAAAGTTTGGTGTGAAATTGTCGCATACCTTGACTGAGTCAAATTTTGGCGCATACTATGATATTCCAATGTTTGATGCATAGATCCCTCAACCCGAAGATGCTTCATGCAACAACCGGGTCCAGTTCGACAATAAACACGGACTAGAGTGTAATGGAACTGAGCGCAAAATAAAGCACTAAATAAAGAGATTCCAATTTAATTGAACTACGCGTTTCGTGTACTTTACAATTCTGCAGACTCACGCTGTTCCATAGGCAATGGAGTGTTGAGTAGGTTCATGACCCACATTACCGTCAAGCAATGTTTGACGCATATCACTCTTTTATACATACTGTCGGATCGTACACTATAACAGATATAGAACTGGCCAGTCAGCACCAGGTTCATACATCCCGTCCTATTAGCCACATGTACTGTAAACGGGTTTGGGTCTACAAACTCACTTTTTTTAGCAACCTATGGGAAAAAAAGTGGTTTTAGACCAAAATGTTTCTCTCATACATGTGATGGTGGACTTTGTGTCGCCACTTCTCGAGCGTAGTCAAAAGAAGTAAGGTAATAGCTTGGATTCTTCCATTAATTGGCACCTGATAGTGGGTTCACCTATATTTTTTAGGTTTCTTTTTTACAGTAAATATTCTGTATGTGATGGATTTCTTAAACGGGACTTGACTTGCTGGCAGTTGTGATGGGAGCAGGTATCTACTAATCTCGTGGGTACACTCATAGGGCGACATGTATGAATCTCGCCGCGTTGCGAAGCACGCGTTTTCGGCAGCATTGAAACGTGATAGCTGCGCACCTACTAGTATGTACGGCTCCCGAGGTTGCGCTCATACATGCAGTGTAAAGTCCACCGCGCCTCACCAGTGTGTGAGGCTCGCAGGTGCGAGACTTAGAGGCAGAAGGACTGCGTCCCTAACATGTTATCACAAATCGAGACAGGCTGGAAAACTGCGTGAATATCACATAAACACCATGTTAGTGATAGAGCAAAAAGAGTTGTACTTCTTGTCAATGAATGAATGATTAAAGAGAAAAACCAAAGCTGTCTAAAAGCAAATAAATGTTGTGAAAATAAGTGGATCCATTAAAAATCAATAGAAATACAATCATAAGCTCTCTGCCTCACGCTGTGAATGCCAGTATGGAATAAAAAAACGTTTTTATTACGTGTAAAAACATTATCTAATCAGGAAGTGTGATATTCGATCAATTGCTGGGGTTAACTGTAATTCAAATTGCTGTAAGACTTTCTCATTTGTCGCAAAAACCAAAGCCAGTCAGAATAGGAGCGACAGTGACTCCATTATAATATGGAGAAGTATTGACCTATAAAATGAAAGAGGCGGGAACAGTTTCACAAATACAAGTAAAAACGGCAGGAAATTAGAGCTGATCTGGTTGTGCCACCAGGTGGCGTTAATGAATCACCAATTCATTACTGTTAGTGCATCTATTTTTGAGTGGAGCAAGAAGGCGCGTATATGAAGGAAGCCCTAAAAAGTCTTTTAATGTCTATAGGGAAATATTCTAGTACTGTGATATCAAATTGGGGGGAAGAGGGGCTAGTCCAGCTTAGCAAATCTTGCGGGTGTGCTTTCTTCTCATATAGAGTTCATTTATGGGGAAAAACGAAATGTTTGTGATTGGCTAAGTTAATAGAGGCTGTATGGTTATTTGGTCACATAGGCGAGAAGTGAGCGCACGCTCTTATTGGGTTTTCCTAATGAACATCTGTAATAATAATGTACATGCACACAGAAACTAAATGATAGACTAACGAAGTTGTACCGATCTGTATAGATAAAATGAACGATAATTTGGCCGCACTCGCTCTTCCCTATTGGCCCAATCATAACCTCGCGCTCTCCTTTTAACTGAGCCAATCACAATCAGAGCTCACTCTGCAGATTTCTTTTCCCACATAGCACCATCATTAGGTGTTAGTAGCTTAAAGTCAGATGATTTGGTTAAGCGAGGATGAGCCACACCACTTCCCCCACCATTCAACTAAAGTACTAGAATATTTTCAAATAGGACAGTAATAAATTCTTATTATCGCGCACCTTCATTAGCTCCACTCAAAATAGTACGCACTACATATGATTGGTGGATTCATATCTGCCGACCTGGGCCCCATAATCAAAAATCAGCTGCGCTTTTTCTGCCTTATTTTTACTGTATTTTGACCTGTCCCACTTTTCATTTGATTGGTCAATACTATATCCAATAGCGTTATAGTGGGTCACGATTGTCGATCCTATTATTGTATTGGTTGGTTTCTATGCGTACTCAATGAGAAGAGGATTTGCAGAATATTGGGAATTACTGTATTTCAACGCGGGCAATTCATCTATATCGCAATTCATGACTGTTGCGCCAGGTGTCGGCGACAAACACAGGTTGTTAGGGATTTGATTGATTTATGTTATATAGAAGGTTTCAGATCTTTTTACAGTTAATATTTTTACACTATTAATAAAAGATTTTTTTTAAATCTACTCCATGCCGGACGGCGCTGAGAGCCAGAAGCATTAAGGGGGGATGGGATAAAGAAACAGAAGAGGGACCGGATAGATTTACCGATGCCGACCATCTCTCTCCATAGACTACAATGGAGAGATGAAGTAGCTCGCGCTCTGATTGCCGGAATAGCCAAGCCCTCGACTGTTCAAACCACAATTCAGCTCTTTTTCTGCCTTTTTTTACTGTATTTTGAACTGTTACCCGCCTTTGCATTTGATTTGGTCATACTTCATCAATAGGGTTATAATGGCTCTTACTGTCGCTTATACTATTCTTTTGAAATTGGGCCTGCGTTTTGCGACACAACTGAGAAGAGCTATAAGATTTTTGGTTTTACTGTATTTCCGGCAATTTTCATATATCTACTCAATTCCTGAGGTTGCTCGGATGACGCTCGCGGCGGACAAACGCGTTGTTAGTGATTGTTTTATTTTATGTATTTTTTTAGAAGGTTTGAGATCTTTTTCAGAAATTGTTTTTCTCTTAATAATAAACGATTTTTGGTATATTCATACTCCTGGTCAGCACTTCGGTCTGATGAGAGCTGTGTACTGTTGTAAACAGTCGACCTAGAGCACATTTGTGCATATTTCCATTTACGTTCTCAGCTTTCAACTTCGCCTCCTCTCTCGGCTCATTTAGACCAGAATCAACTAGGTCTGCCTGTCGGAGCTGTCGAGCGCTGCAATGCGCCGCACTTTGCCGACCCGCGATCATGCATGCCTCGGAGTATTCGAATGTGCCGCGTCCTGCCCCAGAACGCCCACACCGCGCCCATTGCACACCCCTTCATGTGAGGCGTATCTGAAAGTGGCGAAGGCTGCGCCTAACATCGCATCCCTGCGTCCGACAGGGGATTCGGAACGGTGAGGCGCCGTTTTCGCCAGAAAACAGGCGCAACTCCCGAACATATATGTCGTCCATAGTGTCCATTAGATATTTTTAAGAAATATACGCAACATGGTGCATCAAATAACAGCTGCTCATGACTTAAGCGGGTATTCTCACCATAGACTCTGATAGAGAAGATCTCTCCTTAGTCAGAGCGCCTATATAGGCGTGTTGAGATTCGAAATTGCCTTTTGCACTCCACGAAGCATCTGCATATCACAAGGCATTATGGGAAAGGAGCCGAGAAGCTCAAGCGCCTTCTGTTGAATATAACAAATCCTCAATTTGCTTTTGACCCACTGGATCTTTGGAAAGCAAGAAGGGATATTTAGCCAAGCCAGCATCACCCATCTGTAGACAGCCGTTTCGGGGTGTTTGCCCCTCGTCAGTACAGAGCAGAGCGATGCTGGCTTGGCTGAGTGGGAGGCAATGAGTAGCTCAGAAAGGGAAGATCTCTCCTTAGGGAGAGCGCCTATATAAGTGTGTGGAGATTCGAAATTGCCTTTTGCACTCCACGAAGCATCTGCATATCACAAGGCATTATGGGAAAGGAGCTGAGAAGCTCAAACGCCCTCTGTTGCTTTTGACCCACTGGGTCTCTGGAAAGCAAAAGGGATATTTAGCCAAGGCAGCATCAAACATCTGTATACAGCCATTTCGGGGTGTTTGCCTCTCGTCAGTACAGAGCAGAGCGATGCTGTGGGAGACAATGAATGGCTCAGAAAGGGAAGATCTCTCCTTAGGGAGAGCGCCTATATAGACTCTGATAGAATATCAATAAGATATACCATCAAAGTCTGATAAGTGTGGGTCCCCCCTTTAGGACAGGCACCAATCTCAGGAACGGGCCCCGAAAATGTAGGATCAGACTGGAGGGCCAGTTCTGCTTGTGCATGACTCTCTATTCTGTTCTATATGAGTTCCAAGCAAAGTTGAACACACCGCTTATCTGTACTCAGAACTCCCATAGAACAGAATGGAGAGTTGTGTTCAAGTGTGACCGGCTCTTTATTCTGAGCTGACATTTTTGTGCCTGCTCCCGAGATGCGTGCGGGTCCCAGAGGTGTGACGCTAATCAGTCAGTCATTTTTTACCCCCGAGGAAGCGTTTAATAAACGCGAAACGCGTCGGTTTTTACTTGCTTTTAAACTGTTTTAGATTGGCTGAGGTTATGCCCTAGACTTTTTAGAATAATAAAATATTTTTTTTTAATCTTCCTGCCTGCATCATTGGCCTTCCTGGATATACACGTGCGTCGGATCCACCATCTTCTTTTTCCTCTGCTAATCAGTCAGACTTTGACAACATTTCCTATCAGTATGAAATCAATGTCTATGGTGGCAATACCCCTTTAAATTTTGGATTGGGAATGGGTTAACATCAGTTTTTATAGTAGAAACCCTGCTACAAAAGTTTGCATTAATATCCTCCTAGTAGAACATATGGGCCTCAGCACACGGAATAATCTGCTATAATAACTTTCCCTGCTCCTGATCGTTTGAAGATGAATATCAAAACCAGACTGACCGTAAATGTAATTCCGTTTCAAAGTTTTTTTTTTCTTTTTACTTTTATTCTGCTATTAAAAAATTGTTCAAGTCCATATACATCAACTACTGTGCTTACAACTTGTCTACTGGGTGCCACGTGGAAAGGGCATGATGAGTTCCAGATGGATCAAGCTCATGTCTTGAGTAAACTGAGGAGAGCAGAGGAACCCAACCTACCACGATTTAAAAAAATTTGACAAAATTTAGGTTTTTTAAAAATTCCAAATTATTCCTCTGGATTTTATATGAAGTAATAGTAATAACAAAGTAGATACGGTTTGAAAAAGAAACAGGTCCATCTAGGCCAAACTATAATCCTACATAGTTAATGTAATGATCGTGCCTCTGTCTTACCTACTTGATGCCTTTGACCTTGGGAACTGCTGTACTGGAGGTTCAGTGTTCTCCATGCTTTACAGCAGGGCAATGGTTAACCTGGCCTCAACACTCGCAGCTGTCGCCCACTACCCTGTATGGCTGGCTTTAAAAAACAGCCTTAGCTTCCCGACGAGGCTTAAGCTTCTGTTGTTCACTCTGGGCTTCCTGCACTGTGTCTCTGGCCATCTGTATTCCTGTTCTTTATTCCTGTATTTCTCCTGGTCCAAGAGTGCAGTTCCTCGGTTGTTCATCCTAGTCAAAGCCTGCAGTTCCCTGATTGTTCCTATTTGTCCAGGAGTGCAGAATTCCTCGGTTGTTCACTTGGTCAAAGCCTACAGTTCCCTGATTGTTCCTATTTGTCCAAGAGTGCAGTTCCTCGGTTGTTCATCCTAGTCAAAGCCTGCAGTTCCCTGATTGTTCCTATTGTCCAGGAGTGCAGTTCCTCGGTTGTTCATCCTGGTCAAAGCCTGCAGTTCCCTGGTTCTTCCTCCTGGTCCAAGCCTGCAGTTCCCCAGTAGTTCCTCTTGGTCCAAGAGTGCAGTTCCTCGTTTGTTCCTCGTGGTCCAAGCTTGCAGTTCCTAGGTTGTTCCTCCTGGTCCAAGCCTGCAGTTCCCCAGTTGTTCCTCTTGGTCCAAGAGTACAGTTTCTCGGTTTTTCCTCCTGGTCAAAGCCTGCAGTTCAACGTTTGTTCCTCCTGGTCCAAGTCTGCAGTTCCTTGATTGTTTCTCCTGGTCCAAGCCTGCTCACCTGATTTTTTTTAAACTTTTTGCTCCTTACATCTCAGTGCCCTTAAATCCACTCCATTTTTATAGTTTCATGGGCTGTTTGCATTTTTGTTTGTCTTGCATCCATCTTGCAATACAGCCCTTTTGAAAATGTTACAGTTAATACACAGGAGGACCCCTTCCCCCCCCCCCCCCCACATGAGGCAGATGGCAATTGTCCCCGCGCAAGAGGAAAAAAATCCTTCCCAACTTCAAATCTGCCATCATATTAAATCCCTGGATCAACATCATATCTCAAGAATTTACTAACCATAACTTGTAATCTTATATTTTTCAAGAAAGACTTGTTCCATGAATCCCTCATCACAACCTCTGGTGGCAGCGAGCTCCATGGTGTTACTGCTCTTACAGTAAAGAATCCTCATAAGTAATGATGGTGAAACCTTTTTTCCTCTTTCCTTGTGATGAAACATAAAGCAATACTTAATTTCAGAGGTCAACAGGGGGAGGATGGTTCACATTGGAAGACAAGTTGTATGTACTTTAGGATGATGGATCACCTGTCATTGATCTTTAAGCACAGTCAACAATAAAGACTTTCATGTAGTAGAAATGCAACAAGAATCTTAGTAATCTTTGCCAGAGGAAACAAATGTTCTGATTCGAGGTGGTAAATTTGATTGACTCACTACTTTGACAATACAATAATTAGGAAGGTCAATTGTAAAAATATGAAGAAAAATTGGGATGCCCCAAGGAGATATGAATCAAACAGAGCTTGCAGTACAAAGACAGAGACCAGGAGAGGTTCTAGGTAGGTGCAGGAGCCCATGACAAGTAAACAATGAACTACTTTGCTACTGTGCTTGGACCCCTAACCCCCAATTTTATTCCAGTTTTGAACAGTCCTTAATGGTATACATACCTTAGAGGAAGCCCAAGAAATAGGAGGAAGAGGGCCCAGTCTTGGTTGCAGCTGTGTTGAAAGGGTTTTACCTTCTTGCAAATTCCTCTCTAAGCTGTCCGTAGCTTACTATGAGCCACCCTCCGAGAACATGGAGAAGGCCACACTTGTACATCACTATTCATTCATGTCTATGGTAGTTTCAAATACACCCGAGCACACTCACTCAGCAATACTCGGAAGTCCCATAGAAATGAATGTGGAAAACTGTGCAAGCTCGGCCGTCTCTTCATTTTCTTATACTTATGGTTTGTTGTGAGGAGGATTTTACAAGAAGGCTAAACCTTTTTTTTATACCTCTGCTACAATGTGTCTGTCGAGAATCAAAGCTGTTTAGCTTACAAAGCATTTTCTACTTCTCAGCGCAGAGTAGGACTAACTATGTACAATGTAACAGTCTGGAGTCCAGGCTGTTTAGCTCACAGAGCATTGTCTAGACTGGATATAATTGTATACGTTTCTCAGCTGAGAACAGGACTAGTTATGTACAATGTGCCAGGCTGGATTCCAGGTTGTTTAGCTCACAGAGCATTGTCTGGAGTGGATATAATTGTATACACTTCTAAGCTGAGAGCAGGACTAGCTATGTACAATTTATTAGTCTGGAGTCCAGGTTGTTTAGCTCACAGAGCATTGTCTAGACTGGATACAACTGTACCCACTTCTCCATGGAGAGCTGGACGTGCGATGTACAATGTATCAGTCTGGAGTCCAGGATGTTTAGCTCACAGAGCATTGTCTAGACTGGATACAATTGTACCCACTTCTCAGTTGAGAGCAGGACCAGCTATGTATAATGTATCAGTCTGGAGTCCAGGTTGTTTAGCTCACAGAGCATTGTCTAGACTGGATACAGCTGTATCCACTTCTCAGCTGAGAGCAGGACCAGCTATGTATAATGTATTAGTCTGGAGTCCAGTTTGTTTAGCTCACAGAGCATTGTCTAGACTGGATACAATTGTACCCACTTCTCAGTTGAGAGCAGGACTAGCTATGCACAATGTATCAGTCTGGAGTCCAGGATGTTTAGCTCACAGAGCATTGTCTAGACTGGATACAATTGTACCCACTTCTCAGTTGAGAGCATGACTATATACAGGATTACTGGCCTATTTCACATCTGTGTAAAGTGTTCCGCTGTGAACAGAATAGAAAAAAAAAACAACATCTTTTGAATGGAAAAATAGCGCAGCAGACCGGCGGAACAGAGAGCTTAAAAACTCCAGAGAAATGAATAGGCATCAGTTTCTTTCTGTTTTTCTATATCCTAAATGGAGCCGAACAATGGAAAGCACACCACATATGTGAACCAGGCCTGGAAACAGGTGTGTTCTTGTTCATTGATAGCAAATGGGGGTCCCTATGTCTGAGCCTTTGTGTCTGTACGGACAACGAAAGACATGGTGCTCGTGGGATTACTGCGGACCCTTCCCTGGTAATTCATTTCAGTTCGACAATTAACAGGTTAACAACAAAGTATAGAAAATATTTGGGGCATCTCCTGTAAGTTTACAATGAATTCCTTTTAGAATTTTTAGTTACAGAGAGTGTAAATTCTTTCTCCTCCAGGAGAAAGCTGTCTCTCTAGTGTCACCTATTGGTATAGCTTCCCTGTAAGTGTAGTGTATAGGAGTACAGGAGTTGGTGGTACAATACACTACTAAAGAATTAATACTGTTTAGTGATAATTGCACTATTTTCTGCTTTAGGCTATGTTCACAAGATGTATTGAGGCGCGTACAGTACGCTCCGCAGTACATCATGTGTTTCGGGAGCTCGCGCTGATCAGTGCGTTCTCCCAAGACGCAGGGAGCCGGCAGCCCACTGGCTACATAGATATGCATTACTCGCGGCGCGTAATCACCGCAAGTAATTGACATGTGGCTTATCTCCCCGCGTGTACAATACGATCGTATCGTACAAGCGGGGAGAGGAGATGTAATCCATAGTTCTCTATGAGAGCTATGGATTACCGTAGTTATGGAGCGCATTTCCCCACGTATTAAGCGCAGTACGCCGCGAAATGCGCCCCAAAATAAGCCGTGTGAACATACCCTCACATGCACTATCAGGGTATGTTCACACAGCTTATTTTGGGGCGTTAGATGATTGGTGATTATATTCTAGTGAGTCTTAAGTGTGTTGCATGTCTGGATCATAATAAGATGAGGAGACTGTCTCTATTAAGACTGTCAGCTCTATTGTATGATGGATTTTGCCCATTAGACTCTGGTGACTTATCCTAACGCCGCTCAGACCAGACCTCCTAAATAAATCAGACCAGAGGCATCTTAACAGCATTATGCGCCCCCATATGCCTCTAGCCATACCCAAACTGGAAACTACATGATGCCATGTCTCTAACCAACTCCAAACACACCCATAGCATTTGCTGACTACATTAAGACACCTCTTTAGGTTTTTTTAGGCAGTCTACAGCCTACAAGACTAATTGGCAGGACAGGGAGCCAATGGCTTCCTGCTCCACCATGTTTTTTTAACTGTTTGCAGAGCTAAAGAACATACAATCAGTTAAATAAGCAGCACCGATCCAGGGCATATATTCACCACCCGGGGCTCCTTTGCTAGTGGGACCGTCAGGCAACTGCTGGTGTGCCCAATGCATAAGATGCCCCAAATCAAACCCCAAACAAGACATCCTAAGTCAATTAGGCATCAGACCACGGGTGAATCTGTGTGCCGCATGCCTGGCTTAGAATAATATGAAGAGAATCTTTGTTAAGACTGTGTTAGCTCCATTGTATGATGGATCCACCGAATGCACATTGAACCCTGTTGATTTACCTTAGCGCCCCTCAGACCAGACCTCCTAAATAAATCAGACCAGAGCTGTCTTCACAGCTTTAGGGGCCCAAGTGACTTGTGCACTGCCCAAATGCATAACATCACACCAAACCATGTCTCTAGCCATGTCCAAAAATGACATTATATGCTTCTAACCAATCTCAATCATGTCAATATCATGATGCCACCCTTGTCAAGATACCCCTATGACATCTTGTAGGCAGCCTACAGCTTACAAGACTAATAGGCAGGACAGGGAGCCAATGGCTTCATGCATCACCATGGCTTTTAACTGTTTGCACATCTTGAGAACTGTGACGATCCACTCACATTTCAGCCGCCATCTTAAACTGGCTCAGGGGGTTTTAGCTCACGGGAATGCCGTCTTTGGTAAACGGAATGGCACACCGACAAAGGCTGCTTCTTCACCTGGCCTCAGCCAGCTTTATTGAGGCACAGGTTAAACATACAGCCGTACACAGGAAAACTTACAAAACAAACCTTGGCCGTCCAGCCACTAACTAAACATAAAATGAGTCCCTCATTGTGGACGTGGCCTACTGCCAGCGCCTCAACCACTTTTACCAGCCTCTACTGGGTCTGGCTTCCTGAAGACATCCGCCTGCTTGCCTCTAGCCTGGGGGTAAGAGCCCTTCTCCTCAGCTCCTCTGCTGCTTCACTTCCAAAAGCAGACCACGCCCACTTGATCACCTGGAGAGACAGGCTTTTTATAGACCTGGTAAATCTTTGAACTGGAACATGGGAACAGCCACCCACCCATCTGCAGCTGTTCCGGGAAAAGCCAGCCCATAATGGCTGGGCATCAGCCATACTATCTATAGGTGTCAGTAACCTAGTGTTGCTGACCAACAACCACTGGTTTCCCCCACCGAGACCAGGCCCTTGGTGGCACGTTGCTAGCAGGTAACCAGCTGTATTCCACCTAGTGGCAGCAACATGCGACTGCCTAAGGTCACTCTGCCACAGAACATCCAATCAGTTAAATAAGCATCAACGAATCATGGATTCCTGTGTATGTGGGGACCCAGGCAACTACCTTGTTTGCCTGATGGATAAAATGGCTCTAAATCAGACCCCAGACAAGACTTCCAAAAATATCTTATCTAGAACAGGATGAAGAGACTATCCTTATAAAAAGTGTGTCAGCACCATTGCATGATGGATCCAAATGGTACCCCTTAGACCTTGTTGACTTATCATAGTGTCCCTCAAACCAGACCTCCCTAATAAATCAGACCCCTCTTAAATAATTGAGGCACTAGACCATATGTGAATCCCTGTACCACATGCCTTCTTCTGGATCAACACTATAGGACTATAAGCTGAACCAGATGGACGTATTTTTATTCTTTTTTGGCCTTACAAACTATGTTACTTTGTTGGAGTATCTCATAATTTAAGTTTGTGCCTGGTGATAACTTGGATCTAAAGATCACTTGGTGTCTTTTGTTTACAGAATGTAAAAAAGAAAATTAGTAAAACTTTATTCTCATACGGTTTTTATTGCACATATGGTAAAAGTCTTTCATACAACTACTTCTTATCTAACTACCAGCGCTGTTTTTATGACCGATATTTTGATCTGAGATATTGCAAATACTAAGTGCTGGAATTATCAAGACATGAAAGCACATGATATTGATGTGTCCACACTGATTTATCGGATTGTCTCTCTGTAGGACATAAAGATAATGGTTGCACTCAACATAGATGCAGATGTGCCTGTTAGGTGCATATTCAAGGAAAAATAAGCTCCAGGTACTCTTACCAAGACTGAGTAGTGTATGGGTTCAACTCTAACGAAGGAGCTGGGGAAGGAAGAGAAGAAAATGGTCAGAGGAGTAAACAAAGAGAAAGCCATGTGGCTGTGCAATGTCCTAGGAGGGCGGTAATAAGGACAAGTGTGTGGAAAGAGGTAGAGAAAATGTGTTTGGGATACTAGATCTAGAGAAAGGCCATAATCACCAGGCTTCGCTGTGCTTCCTGCATGAAGAATGAGAAGATGCCCCTATGGAAGGACACTCATAGCATCATCTGACCAGGTATGACATCTACATCCTATGCTCTGACAGACTCATCTTCCAACTTGGACTGGCCCACAGGGGAATAGCGAAGACCTCAGATGGGCCCCTGGGCTTGCTGGACCTCTTGGTTGACAGGTTCAGGGCTGCTTTTCAAGGGAAAAGGTCGAAAACAAGAGGCATGCTAAGCATGTGGAGTTATGTACAGTAGTTGTAGCATAAGCCCCAAGAATCACTAGTGGGCTCCAAGAATAAATTCCACTGGTGGGCCCCAAAAATCAATTCCACTGGTGGGCCCCAAGAATAATTTCCACTGGTGGGCCCCAGGAATCAACTCCACTGGCGGGCCCCAAAAATCAAGTCCACTGGTGGACCTCAAGAACCACCTCCAGTGTTGGGCCCCAAGAATCAATTCCACTCCTGGGCTCCAAGAATCAACTCCATTGGTGGGCCCCAAGAATCATCTCCCCATGTGGGCCTCAAGAATCCTCTCCCCTTGTGGGCCCCAAGAGTCAACTCCACTGGTGGACCCCAAGAATCATGTCCACTGGTAGGCCCCAGGCACTCCAGTCTGACACTGCGCACATTGGACCACTAACATCATGACTGGAGGGGAGCAAATCTGAAAAGTTTTGCTTTGCCCATGTCTTACCTAAAGGTAAATTTCAAACTAACAGGTTGTATTTCCCATGTACAAGACAAAAGAGGCTAAGATAGTATCTGTTTGGTACCCTAGAAAAAAACTAGTCTCTGTATTTGGAAATTCATCTATTGAAGAAGTAACATTTCACAGTTTGTCTATTCTGGTATCATGGTAATTATTGTTGGGCTGTATTTTCTTGGGCCCAGCAGAGAAAATTTTTGTTAGGGCCCACCCTCCATCTACATGGAGGTAGCAGAGTTTAGTTTGACCGTGAAACCACAGCTTTTCGTGTTATCTGCTCTTTTCACAAATCAAAAGCCATTGAAAGAGTTGAGATATTATGATGCATTACCTGTTAAGTTTAGTTGTGCTACATCTGTATTTTTGTAAGTCCACTTTAACCCCTTACTGACCTTTGATGCAGAGTAAAGAGCGGGGCCGGACATGGTGGCGCAGCCCTGAAGGGAGGCCCCACATGACCCGGCGTGCCGACTGCACCGCAGAGAGAGGAGGGGCTGACGCGCGGCGCGCGACGTGTGTGGGGGCGGAGTATATAACCGCCGCCCCGCGCCGCGTGGTAGCAGTAAGGCCAGCAAGAGAGTCCCACCCACCCACCCTTGGGTTGGTACTTTCGTTTTAGAAACCCACAGGGTTGTGGCGGGGGGGAGGGATATATTTTGGCGTGTTGTGTTTAATTGTCACAGTGGTTGGCGGGACGGGGTCCTTGGAGTCAGTGTAAATTGGCGGGGGAGTCAGGTTTCGGCTTGGCTTCCAATTTGAATTGACCAGTCTGGCGAAGGTGGGGGCTCCGCAGGGCAGGGTCCTTGGGAGCTGGTGAAGAGTGGTGAGCCACCTGAGGTGGCTTTTTGGTGCCCTGGGCTGGGGGTGACGGCTGAGGGTAAGCTACTTGAGAAGTAGTGGAAAGTGGTCACCAGGCTGGGTCAGGTTTATGGTAACTCCAAGGACCTCAGCCCCAAATGGTCTAGGAAGGTCTTTAAATGTGGTTACGATGGGTCGAATGGGTATAGGGGGACTATACTCATTTGTTTACGAGTTTTATGTTTATTCATGTTTGTATTAATAAAATGGCTGCTGTGGCCAATTCATCCAAGCCACGTCTCGTAGTCGTTATTTGATGGGATGTGGGTTTGGGGGTGGTACAGCAGAAGATAGGCGCTGCTCAGGGTCATGCCAGTGAAGAGTGGGCTGGCAGGTGCTGGCTGTTAATTATAGCTGACACCTACAGCAGGGATTGGAGACAGCTCCAATCCCTGCTGTTTAATGCCTTAGATACCACAGCACACTGTTCCTTCACCCAAATCCCACCCCCCACCTTCACCACATTGATCAGCTTTATACATGTAAGAAAATGTGAATAAAGACTGTTACCAAATACAATGCTGTTCTAATTTTGCTTAATTTCAGAGTTAGAGAAGTTCTCATCTCCTGCTTATTTACAGAAACTTTACTAGGTTACCAACCACCTCTATCTGCTATAGCAGTGGCTGGGATGGTGATGTCACTCCCTGCTGTACCTTATTAGGAGCATGGGAGCTTGTTTATCTATGTTACTAACAAACTTAAACACTTTAGAGCTCTGTAGTCATGTGCCCTGTTAATACACATCTAATAGGCTCAGCTAGGAATAGCAGTGCTGTCAGTCACTGCTTTAGACCCATCCACAGCCTGAACAGGAAGGAAGACCTGAACCTGTAAAACCACCCACAACCTGAACAGAAAACAGGAGTCTGAAGCTGTAGAACTGCCCAGAACCTGACCAAAAAGTGGGAGCCTGAAGCAGTAGAACCGCCCAGAGCCTGAAAAGGAAGTGAGAGCGTGAAGCTGTAGAACTGCCCACAGCCTGAACAGGAAGTGGGAGCCTAAAATTGTAAAACTGCCCACAGCCTGAACAGGAAGTGCGAGTCTGAAGCTGTAGAACCGCCCACAGCCTGAACAGGAAGTGGGAACCAGAAACTATAGACCCGCCCACAGCCTGAACAGGAAGTTGGAGCCTAAAGCTGTAAAATCGCCCACAGCCTGAACAAGAAGTGGGAGCCTGAAGCTGTAGAAGCGCCCACAGCCTGAACAGGAAGAAGTGGGAGCCTGAAGCTGTAGAACCGCTCACAGCCTGAACAGGAAGTGGGAGCCTAAAGCTGTAGAACCACCCACAGCCTGAACAAGAAGTGGGAGTCTGAAGCTGCAGAACTGCCCACAGCCTGAACAAGAAGTGGGAGCCTGAAGCTGCAGAACTGCCCACAGCCTGAACAGGAAGTTGCAGCCTGAAGCTGTAGAACCGCCCACAGCCTGAACAAGAAGGGGGAGCCTGAAGCTGGCTGTAAAGAGTAGAATCTGTTAAACCGAATGGCGAGACAACCTCGGTGGAAAAATGGAAAAATATTAATAAAATTTAGCATCACCTCGAGACATTTTAGTTTGAGTTTTTTGTTTGTTTTGGCTCCAGTCATTCAGTTCTGAATACAAAATTCAGTTCAGGCAACACTTTGACCACTGGCAAAGGCCAATAATATCCATTGGGTTAATATGTTTCTATTTTCTTAGAACCCGGTGCAAGAATCAACCATCCGTGATTCCCAGGAGCCTAAAAATTTCCCAGTTGTGGACAAGCAAAAGTTAATTTTAAGTTTATATAAGAATTATAAGACGTGAAGTGTTCAGTTACACTTTTTTTCAGAGGATGATAATAGCAGTTTACTTAAATTAACATATGTCCATAGATTATGCCCCTTGCTTAGGGCAGCTCAAGCCAGTGTCGACCTCTGTTTCACGCTGTGTCCCTTATCGTAAGATGCTGAGTTTAGACATTTTACCCCTTCAAATTCTTATTCATGAGTATGTTTCACTTCCGCCCCCCCAAAGACTAGCTCCCCACTACAGTTATTCACATATTTTACTGTATTCAAAGTATAGGTGTTATCAGTGAGGTTGGCTTGCTTTAAACTCAATTGGAGGTTTGAAAATAAAGACTCTGTTAGAAGACTCTTCGCAATGACTCTTCTGGCTGAAAAACTGCAGATTTGAGCATTAAATAACCACGAAAAGGACTGCAGCACCTTACAGAATAAGGATACAGCAGTGGGAACCAGGTCTGACACTGTTGTGCACCAGGTGGCAAAAACTATGTGACAGGTTCTCTTTAAATTAACATTATGTATGGTATCAGGTATTTATCCATAGTATTCTTAGGCTGTCAGTGTTGGCTACTCCCTTGTGCCCCTTGATGAGAAGCAGATGATGAGGTGTCCTTCTTCTGGATCTCCCAGTGATCAACTGTACTCTATGGGGAGACCCATCAGAAAGTGTATGATTTCGCTGCAGCACCCCCACAGGAGAAATAAAGCATTACACTCTATTTTTGGAAATCATTTGACTGTCTGTGTAATGCATAGATGTCCTCCTGTGTAAGAAACATTTGACATTGCATTTGACACAGCTCAAGAAGGCTATTGCATCACTGAAGAGACCGGTGTTATGAAGACTTATTTTCAGGCAATGATTTATGGGGAAAAGTATGCAAATTATCTCATTCTAGCCAAATCTCCACCAAAAGGATCATTGAGTCTCCACCAAAAAGGATTAGGCCAAGCCAAGTGTCCATGTCTATGGAGAGTTTGAAAGGAACAGCTGTCATCCAAATGAGCACAGATGTACAAGCATCTAAAAGGTTTGTTCTGATCATGGACTTTGATCACATATTGGTAGGTTATGCCATCAAAATCTGATAGGTGCGGTTCCCACCTCTGGGATTCACACTTATCTTGGGAAAATTTTTCCAAAAGTGTTGGCTCAGGATGGAGAGCCGGTCCCACACAACTCTCCATCTTGTACTATGGGAGTTCCAATTATACTAATTAAATACCTAGGTAGCATACTTTATGAGCTACCTCTCTAGATCAGCCAGAGCCACATCTTCAGGAAGGCTCCTCAGCCTTAAAGAGGTGTTTTCACCATGGACTATAAAGCCATATTAAGCAGATATACCATCAAAGTCTGATAGGTGCGGGTCCCAACTCTGGGAACCACACTTACCTCAGGAATGGGCCTCAGAGTTCTGGCCCAGGACGGAGAGCTGATCAAGCTTGTGCACAACTCTCCATCCTGTTTAAAGGAAGTTCTAAGTTAAGTCAAACACACCGCTCACTTATATTCCCATAGAACAGAATGGAGAGTCATGCGCAAGCGAGACCTGTTCTCCATTCTGAGCCAGAACTTTTGGGTGCCCTTTCTCAAAATAGGTGCAGGTCCCAGAGATGAGTCCCTCACCTATCAGACTTTGATGGCATATCCTATTGATATGCCATCAAAGTCCATAGTGGAAATACCCTGTCAAGGCTTAAAGGGGTTATGCCATGATCTAATGTTGACGTGGGATCCTCCAAAATGGGTATTTAATCACTTACCACAAATATATGTGATTATAAAAAGTGTAGCCTGTGAGAGCTGCAGCCTGACTAGGATGCCCTTAGTTTCCTGACTGTTTACATTAGCTACGACCAGCAGCTGACAGGAGCTGATATGGCCGCGCTTGCGTTGTTTGCACTTCTTGTCTGATGGCAGGGCACATGAGTGAGCTTTGAAGGGAGTGGGAGAAAACAGCCTGTGTCTTTTGTATAGAGAATCCACTGATTGTAATGTAATTATCTGAGTAAACATGCAGACGCTTCCTGGCTCCCTGCTCAACCCCCCTCCCCCTACAGCAGTCCATGAACAAAACAAAAAAATGCTGCCTGCTTGGAACTTATCTTCTCTCCTGAGCAGATAAGAGGGAGAAACAAAACCGGTAGAGCTTGTGCACAATACAGTTATCCTGTGTGGATTAGCCAAACAATGTCTACTCAACTACAGAGACTGAGTATCAGAAGCGTGCATAGGAGGTGGAGCGATGACATCACAGAGGAGGCACTTGTTTTTTTAAACACAGAAACACAACTCCCCTTTTCTCAAGACTTTAGATCAGAGTATCAGCCTGTTAGGTGAGGAAATCACTTCTTGGCAAAACCCCTTTAAGGTCCATCCTGAAGATGTGGCTCTGACTAATCTGGAAGAGGTAGCTCATAAAATATGCTATCTAGGTATTTAATTAGTATATTTGGGGCTCCGATAGAACAGGATGGAGTGTCATGTCTGACTGGGTCTCCATCCTGAGCCAACACTTTTGGAAGAATGTTCCAGAGATAAGTGTGAGTTCCAGAGGTGGAACCTGCACCTACCAGACCTTGAGTATACATAGAGCATAAATCTGGTAATCCAACTCAACCAAGAGATGCAATGTACAAAATCCAACACACAAACAAGAAGTCGTGGACAAAAATGCTACTATCTACAATGGAAAACTATAACCTTCTTATTAGATCTTTCCTGACATAGTCTTCAGCTAAATACAACCCTAAATCATCTTCCACTAAGGAAACACAATATTCATCACAAACTGATGCTGGTTCCCTTTGAACCTTCTACTCCATATTATGTCCATCATTTTTTATACCAACTTGGAGGCTTGACCAATGTCTTAGGAAATAGACTTCATACCCACTGTGACTGGTTTTGTTAATTCATCACATAATCAAATGTTCGTTTGAGTATATTGCTGTATTTTTGTTACTTCATTATTACCATACAGTCAGAAGCCATTGGTGCTTTTCTTAAAGGGGT
The DNA here is from genome assembly GCA_025379985.1 of Phyllomedusa bahiana. Taxonomy (NCBI): domain Eukaryota; kingdom Metazoa; phylum Chordata; class Amphibia; order Anura; family Hylidae; genus Phyllomedusa; species Phyllomedusa bahiana. The sequence continues at coordinate 62,859 of JAODAL010002102.1, read as the reverse complement.
TGTCTCACCATGCTGTTTCACAGAGTCACAGGCAGCTTCAGACTGGTCCGGCTGTGGGTGGTTCTATAGCAGTGAATAGCATATATAGTTCCTCTATAACTAATTGACGTTTACAGTGAAATAAGTGCAGGAGATTAAATCGGTAGTAAACAAAACCTACAGACTCTCAAAGAGTGAAAACAAGTGTTTTTCAAAGGTGAACTATCTAACCCTGAGATAAATAATCTGCTCCATCTAATCATGGTGATGGCACTCCCTGCTCTAGACGGTAACTTAGAGACACATGTATCCACTCAGTGCCAGAGGCATAGCTTGAAGCTCCAGGGCCCCAATGCAAAAAAGTGAAATTGGGCCCCCAGCTATTATGTGTTATTTATAATACTGTTTTTTTTCTATTTGGCAGGAGGGCTTTTGGGCCCATTCAAGCTGCGGGACCCAGTAGCAACTGCTACCTCTGCACCCCCTATAGCTACGCCCTGGTTCAGTGCAGATGCAATATCTCTTATCTCCTGACCAGGGCAATATCAAAAGAAAAATGTATTTGGAAAAAGTCTTCATTTACTTGTCCCCAGGGCCAGACTGGGAATAAAAATCAGCCCTGGCACAAAGCCCCCATCAGCCCACACACAATATCCACTTGAAAAATTTCCACTCGCCACTTTCTAAAATAAACCACTATAAGGCTGCTTTCACACTAAGCATTTTTGGTGCATTTTTTATGTGTTTTGGTGCATTTTTGTGCAGAGAGGCAGAGCAGTTAATGCTGAACATTTCTGCACAAAAAAAAAAAACGCATCAAAAATGCACCAAAACCGCTCTGTGTGAGAGCCCCCTAAACACAAGCAAGAAAGAAACAGTGGTGCAGAGAAACCCCTCGTCACAGAGTCAGGTGTGCACTTGCTTTACAATCGGGGACAAGCCCACACTGACACTACATAAGCACCAACATAACCTACAACCCCACCAATCACATCAGCAGTAGTCAGGTCACCATCACATGAATAGAGCACTGATTCAACACAGAAGTAAACTTACCCCTGACAGCAGGGACTCACAGGAGACATCATCTCTGATGGGAGTTGTTCTCTTCTCCTTTTCTTCTCCTTCTGGCCCAAACACCCATGATGTCTTCCCTGATGAGTTGTTCCCTTCCATTTTTTCTCTGTCCGGTACAGCATACAATGTCTTCTTCTCCCAGTCACTACTCGTCCCTGTAGAATTTACCACAAATACGTCTTAGGCTCCTCTCTCTCCCAGCACTTTCGTATCAATTCCCCAAACAGCGTATGTTAGACCCTAAAAATTAGAAATTAAAAAATGTCAGATAGTGGCATGTAAATAGGTAGACCCCCATTAGGTAGGTAAACAGGGCCTTCCTCCATTAATTTGGTAGATAGACATGGCCTATCCCTGTAACTAGCCAGGTAGCTGGCCACTTATAGGTAGGCAGGGCAGTATATAGCCAGGCAGGGCCACTTAGAGGTAGGCAGGGGAAGTATATAGCCAGGCAGGGCCACTTATAGGTAGGCAGGGCAGTATATAGGCAGGCAAGGGCAGTATGTAGGCAGGCAGGGGCAGTATATAGCCAGGCAGGGCATATGGCAGGTCCACTTAGAGGTAGGCAGGGGCAGTATATAGCCAGGCAGGTCCACTTAGAGGTAGGCAGGGGTAGTATATAGCCAGGCAGGGCAACTTAGAGGTAGGCAGGGGCAGTATATGCCGGGCAGGGCCGTAAGTTTTAAAAAAAAAAAAAAAAAATCAATCCCCTGATTTCCCCTTTTTTCAGTCCGTTGGGGAGCGGCCCCGCTCTGCCCGAGGGGGGGGCCCGGGAGCACGGGGGGGTATCTTACATCGCGGCGGCTACCCCCCTTGGGGAGGAACGCTGGGATCAGAGACCCCGGTGTTTCCCCGGGCCGCTGCTTGTCCCACACGTGCAGGCGGCGGCCTTGAGTGCATGGTGGGTCTGTGCCCGGCCGGGCCTTTGGGGCGAGGGGGGGCCTATCGCCCCCCTTGCCGGGGTCGGTGCTATGCCCCAATTGGCCCCAACATGCCCCAGGTGGCACCCGGGGGGGAAACACCAGCCCCCTCGTCGGGGGAGTCCGGGCCTGCTTATCCCTACATGCTGAAAGGTAACCATTATATGGGGAAAACATTTATTTTTTTAGTTATTGGGGGATTTTTTGGTGTCTCTGACGAAATCACTTTTCCCCCTGGTCTGTTTGGTGAGAGGTCACATTTTTAATTGGACATAGTTTACCTTATTAACTTTGTTGTTACTTTGTTGCTTTTCTTTTCTTTTTCCAATTTTCCTTCCCCTTTTAATCCCTCTTTTTTCATTTTTCTAAGTTCCTCTCCTTCTTCCTCTCCTCTACTTTACTGTTCCCTTTTCTCAGGAACCCCCCTGGTGAATCTTTCCTTCTCAAATATTGATATCATCTTGAAGAATGGATAACTTTCATGTGTTCCCCTTTTATAAGAATTTTAAAGGGCCCCCCAGAGATAAAAGTAAATTTCAAAAACATTTCCCAAAAAAAAAAAAACCCCATGGTAGCCCCCATTACAGAAAAAAACTTTTAACATCCTTTTAACCCCAAAGTTCTAACGTAAATAGATCTGTCACCCCTGAAAGTTAGTCCAAGGGGGCCCCATAGTTTCCTTTAATCATTCTCCCTTTTTAAAGACTCGGTAAGGACATACCTGTTTGTCAAATTGTTCTCTGACAACCAAAAATTCTCACGCTTGAATGTTTATTTTCCTAATAAAAGTCAGCTAAAATTTGGGGTATTGGTTTGGGAGGGCTAGAGCCCAAAAGAAATCGATTAGTGATCATCTGGGCGGTGGATTTTTTGTGGAAAAACTAGGAATGCCCGCATGCAATGAATAAAATCGTATTTCCCCTTTTAAAAGCCCATCGAGGGGAATAGGAAGAGGGTGCATTTCTCCACAGTTTGTATTTTCTCTGCTCGTATTTCGGCGCAGGTGTATTTAAAACATGTTGTAAAATACCCGGCGCTTTTATTTTCTTGGCGTTTTCCCATTAATAAAATTTTTATGGGTGAGGGGCAAAAAAAAGAAGGGCATTTAGGTGACAAAAACCGGGGGCCCCGCACGGAAAAAAAACCGTGCTTTTGGTCCCTTTTTTTTTTTTCCCATGCCGTGTAGACAAGGCAGATCATTTACTAGATATCATTAATAATTTAAAAAGGGGGTTCCCACTTTTCCCTTTTATGGCATTTTAGGGTTTTCCCATCAATTGAGTAGGGGCAAGCCCCCCCTGAGATCAGCCCTATCCGGGAACGGCCCTAAATGCAGCTAGAAGGGGGAGCGGCCCTTGACAGACCCCCATTTATTTATGGGGGGTTCGAGTTTTATACTTGGAACTCCGGTAGAACAAATGGGATTGTCGAAAAGGACCCCCCAGTCTGAAAAAACTTTTTGGGGATGTACCCAAATAGTGTGGATCCAAGGTTTTGGGGCCTACCCCTCAACAATACACCAATTTTAAATTTTGGGGCAACCCCCTTTTTCGAAAAATCTACCCTCAATCTAGAGATCCTAGATGCTATTCTAGTCCTCATAAAAGTTACAAAATAAAACGCAAAGATCACGTGTAAGTTGGGTTGCTCAAGTGGAAAGAGTTGGTAAGTCTCAGCCACCTGTACCTTTTGCAGATTCTTGTCATGTAACTAATTTTTAACCCCCAAAAACAGTGGATGTACGGTAACTCATTGAAAATCATTTATCAAATAGGGAGTTTTTGGTCGTCCCGAATCGTGCCGGCTCCCGAATGGGCCGGCAGATCGGCGCATAAATCAGCTGTATTTACAATGACCCCCCTGCGTTGTTTTTAAGAGCGGGAGTTTGCTTGCCCCCATACCGATAAACCGAGCTTCCCCGGCAATTTGGGAAAGCGGCAGTAAGGGATAGACAGAGAGAGGGGGCTTCCTCTTCCAAATGGGCCCCCCAAAACATGCAGGTCCCCTGGTTTACCCGACAGCTAAAAGTTTAAAAACCTTCTGGAGCTGTCTTGTGATTCATCACTTTTGGGGAAAGTTCTTTTATAAGGGCAAATACTGCATTTTTAGTATTGCTCTTAGAAACCCCAATCTAGTGATTGCTGAAGTCAATTCCCTTATCGGGACAAGTGAAAATAGTCTAAAATAAAAAATAAAAAAAAAGCAAAAACAGAAAAATGTTAAAAGTAAAAAAAACAACACTGCCTTTCCCTTTTCCCAAAAAACTAACACCCCCAAAAATAAAGTTCACATATTTTTGGTTTTTTACGCGTCTAACTCCTAGCCTGCAAATCTGTCACATTGTTTAACCCACCACATTAACAGTGTTAAAAAAAAAAAAACCTGTGACAGAATTGCGTTTTTTGTTCACCCGGGGACACATAAAACGATCAAAAAAACACATAAAACCCAACTGGAACAATGAAAAAAACATTCATCTAAGAAAAAAAGTCCTTCCAAGGTTCTGTATACAGAAAAATAAAAAAAGTGCAATTACTTAAAAATCTTTATAAATTGGGTATCGCTGTAATCGTATCGACCCAAAAAGTAAAACTAACCTGAACTATCCTAACTATCCTGAAACCTGCAGTGTGAGCGCTGCTTAAAATAAAAAAAATACCAAAATTGCTTCTTCATCCTGTACTTCATAAAAATTAATTTAAAGGTGATCAAAAAGTCATGTCCCCTGAAAAATGGTACCATCAACTCATCCTGCAAAAAACAAGCCCCTACATCTGTACACAAAAAATAACAAGTTATGGCCTTAGCTATGGGGACACAAATGTGTTTTCTTAAAAAAAAAGTTTTTATTGTGTAGAAGCAGTAAGACATAAAAAATATATACTTTGGGTATCGCTGTAATCATATCAAGCTGCTGAATAAAGAAAGCATGTCATTTGTACGACACAGTGACCGCTGTAAATAGTAAAAATAAAAAGCACTACAGGATTGCTGTGTTTTATTTTAAAACACCTCCCAAAAACCCTTAAAAAGGCGATCAAGTGTCTATAAATCCCATAATGGTACCAATAAAAACATCAACTCATCCTGCAAAAAACAAGCTCTTTATCAGCACCATATACGGAAAAATAAAAAAACTTATGGCGCTGTATGATGATAATATTAAAACAAAATTTTTACAAACGTTTTTCTATCACGTAAAAGTAATAGAAGATAAAAAAAACTATATAAAATTTATATTATTATAATTGTACCAAACACATAGTAAAGTTACCCTGTCTTTTATACCGCATGGCGAATTCTGAAATAATGAAGACGAAAAAAGGCAGAACTGCATTTCCCACCCCCATTTTCATTATCCAATGCTAAAAAATCTATAAAACCTTCACCAAAAAAAACACAATACACCCAAGATGAGACCATGAGTAACGGTCTGTAGGGGACCACTGGACCCCCTCCGCGATGGTGGGAAACCACACCGGGAGCGGAATCTAAAGTAGGGGCCCCGGGATTCACCAGAGGGGCCCCCGCAAGGGGGGTGGACTTGCTGCGGCGGGAGTCTACCAGGTCGCTTCCACTGGCGGGGCTTGCTTGCGGTGGCGGCCAAGGGTAGGCGAGGTACAGAATCGGCAATCAGGCTTGTAGTCGGGGATAAGCAGGAAGGTCTGGGAAGGCGGCAGAGATTCGTGGTCAGTAAACGTAAGCAAGCGGGTTTGGTACACGGGAGACAAGACAAGACTTTCTGAAATGCTTTCTCGATAGGCATGAGCATTAAGGATCCGGCAAGGCTGCCAGGAAGAGGCCTGACTTAAATAGGAACAGTGCCCGGCAATGATCAATTACCGGCGCACTGTCCTTTTAAATTTCACACTGCCGGCGCGCGCCCGAGGGAGCGGGGCCGCGCACGCCGCGGGACAGAGACGGACAGAGCAGGAGCGAGGCCGGGTAAGTGAACGCCGGCACTGACAGGGGGGCGAGCGAACCCTGAATCCGACGTGCGGGACGGGGTGGCGCGCAGCGTCGGGGCACGGATGCGCCTGCGACCCGGGACGGGGGTCGCAGGGGCATCCGTGACAGTACCCCCCCCCCCTTGGGCCCTCCCCTCTTCCTGGAGTGGAGGAATTTCTGGATGATGCTGCGGTTCAGGATGTTCTCCGGCTCCTAAGACCTTTCCTCGTGCCCGAATCCCTTCCCGTCAACTAGAAATATCGCTTCCCTCTAGTTCTGCTCATACCCAAGATTTCCTTGACCTCAAAGACATTGGAGGCACCAGCCACAGACGGAGGAGGGACAGACTTCTGAGAGAAATGGTTAAGGACCAGAGGCTTCAGTAGTGAGACATGGAATGAGTTGGGAATTCGCATGGTAGGAGGTAGCCGGAGCTTGTAGGAGACCGGGTTAATAAGACTAAGAACTTCAAAGGGTCCCAGGAAGCGGGGGCCCAGTTAGTAGGAAGGCATCTTGAGACGGACATATTTGGCCGACAGCCACACCTTGTCACCCGGGGAGAAGACAGGCGGAGGGCTTCTTCTTTTATCGGCTTGAATCTTCGTGTGCTCGGAAGCACAGAGCAGAGACTGGTGGGTCTGGGACCTGATGGTCTTCATGTCCTGGACCAATGCATCCGCCGCCGGAACCCCGTATGGGGATGCCAGAGGGAGTGGTGGGCGGGGATGCAGACCCTATACCATGTAGAAGGGCGAGGCCCCCGTGGACTCTGAATCTAGGGAGTTATAAGAGAACTCCGCCCATGGCAACAGGTTGGACCAGTCATCTTGGCATGCAGAGACGAAGTGGCGTAGGTAACACCCCAATACCTGGTTGACCCTCTCCACCTGACCATTCGTCTGAGGGTGGTAAGCAGAAGAAAAGTCGAGCTTCACCTGGAGTTGGGTACAAAGGGATTGCCAAAACTTGGAAACAAACTGGACCCCCCGGTCCGAGATGATTTGCTGAGGAAGCCCGTGCAGAAGAAAAACGTGATGAAAAAATAACTCAGCCAGGCGGGGGGCAGACGGCAGGGCAGGCAGCGGGACAAAATGCGCCATCTTGGAAAATCGATCTGTGATCACCCAGATAATGGTGTTGACAGCCGAAGGAGGAAGATCAGTTATGAAGTCCATCGCTATATGGGTCCATGGTTGAGTAGGGATGGGTAGTGGATGTAGTAGGCCTGCCGGCTTGTGACGAGGTGTCTTGTTGCGGGCACAGGAGCTACAAGACTCAACGAAGTCCTTGACATCCTTAACGAGCTCTGACCACCAATAGAACCGGGATATCAAGAGGAATGTTTTTCGGGCGCCAGGATGACCGGCCACCAAGGAGCAATGTCCCCATTTCAAGATACGTCTGCGGAGAGCAGGGCTTACGTAGGTCTTCCCCGGGGGAACCTTCTGAAGGTCAACTGGAGCAGTCGAGATAAGATGTTCTGGGGGAATTATGTGCTCCGGAGTAGTCTCTTCACCCACCACGCCGGAGGCATGGGAGAGAGCGTCGGCCCTCACGTTCTTCTCTGAGGGCCGGAAGTGGATCTGGAAGTCGAACCGGGAGAAGAAAAGCGACCACCTAGCCTGGCGTGGGTTAAGTCACTGAGCCGTCTGGAGGTAATGGAGGTTTTTGTGGTCTGAATAGATGCGGATAGGGTGGCAAGCACCTTCCAACAGATAACGCCATTCCTCCAAAGCCAGCTTGATAGCTAGTAGCTCCCGGTCGCCAATCGTATAGTTCCTCTCGGCCGGAGAGAACGTCTTGGAAAAGAAGCCACATGTTACTGTCTTGCCCGTGGGCCCTTTTTGTGTGAGAACTGCTCCGACCCCCACGGACGAGGCATCCACTTCCAACGTGAAGGGTTTCGTGGGGTCCGGCCGCGATAGGACAGAAGCAGTGGCAAAGGCAGACTTGAGCTTAGAGAATGCCTCCTTAGCTTCGGAGAGCCAGCTATGCGGATTAACGTGTTTCTTCGTAAGCACCACTATAGGAGCCACTAGCGAAGAAAAGTGGGGAATAAACTGGTAATAGCAGTTACAGAACCCCAGGAAGCGCTCTATGGCTCGCAGGCCGACTGGGCGTGGCCACTGCAACACGGCAGACAGTTTCGCTGGATCCATCCGTAGGCCTTGGTCGGAGATGATGTATCCCAGAAACGGAAGGCTGGATTGGTGGAAGAGGCACTTCCCTGGCTTGGCATACAGATGGTTCTCCCGGAGACGCTTCAACACCTGACGAACATGGCTGCGGTGGGTCTTGAGGTCAGGAGAGTACACCAAGATATCATCTAAGTAAACCACTACGCAGGTGTAGAGGAGGTCTCTGGAGATGTCATTCACGAGCTCCTGGAAGACGGCAGGCGCATTACACAATCCGAAAGGCATCACCAGGTACTCAAAGTGCCCGTCCCTGGTGTTGAAGGCCGTCTTCCATTCATCGCCCTCGCGGATTCGGACCAAATTGTAGGCCCCCCTCAAATCCAGCTTGGAGAAGATCCTTGCGCCCCGCAGACGGTCAAAGAGTTCTGTGATCAACGGCAGAGGGTACCGGTTTTTCACCGTGATCTTGTTCAGACCCCGGTAGTCTATGCAGGGCCGTAAGGAACCGTCCTTCTTTTATACGAAAAAGAACCCCGCACCCGCGGGAGAAGAGGACTTCCGTATAAACCCCTTCTGGAGATTCTCCTGGATGTACTCCGACATGGCTTATGTCTCTGGAACGGATAAAGGGTAGACTCTGCCGCGAGGACGACTGGTAGCAGGCAGTAAGTCAATCGGGCAGTCGTATGGACGATGCGGAGGAAGTTTCTCAGCCTGTTTTTCAGAGAACACATCAGCGTACTCCAGATACTCGGGCAGCATGCCAGACAGCGGCACACGAATGGACGAGCGGGAGCAGGAAAGCACCGGGAGGGGCGCCACCAAACAACACCCCCGACAGTTAGGACCCCAACGAGTGACTTCTCCAGATATCCAGTCCAGCGTAGGAGCCAAGGAATGCCGAGGAGGACCGCCGAGGTGGAGCGAGGCAACACATAGAAGGAGATCTCTTTCTTATGTAGCGCCCCCACATGGAGGAACAGTGACTTGGTGACAAATAGGACGGTGTCGCTAAGCAGCTCCCCGCTGACTGACGAGATGACAAGCGGTTTCTCTAGACGGACCACCAGAAGACGATACTGTTTCACCAAGGACTGATGGATAAAGTTCCCGGCTGAGCCCGAATCCAGAAACGCTGGGACTTGGAACGAGAGTCCTGCTTCAGACACGACCTGCACCGGCATAAACAGGCATGGAGAGGAGGGGTTTGCACCTAGGAATGCCTCTCCCACAGAACCTAGGTGCAGGAGTTTCCCGCCGGCTTGGGGCGCTTGGGACAACTCCTCCGGAAATGCTCTGGGTTGCCACAGTAGAGGCACAAGTTCCTTTGCCGACGCTGAGCCAACTCTTGCTCTGTGAGATGAGCCCGATCAATCTGCATGGGCTCCTCGGTGGCTGTTGGCGACTGTGGCGCAGGGGACCTCTGGATGGGCTGACTGACGCTCTTGCCGAAGTTCCTCTTCCTGTTCAATGAAGCGCACATCAATTCGGGTGGCTAACCGGATCAGGTCACTGAGGGAAGATGGAATGTCTCTAGCAGCCAAGACGTCCTTAACTCGGGTTGAGAGCCCTTGAGAGCACAGAGTGGCCTCGTTCCATGACAGTTCTGAGGCTAAGGTGCGGAATTGCACCGCGTAGTCCCCCACAGACAACTCCCCCTAGGTTTAGGAGGGCTGTCTCGGCGGAGGATGCACGGGCAGGTTCCTCGAACACATTTTGGAACTCGCTGAGGAATAACTGTAGGTCCGCTGTCACCGGATCACTCCTGTCCCACAGAGGTGTAGCCCATGCCAGGGCCTTCCCGGAGAGTAGGCTGACCACGACAGCCACTTTCGCATGTTCGGACAGGAACTGGTCGGCCATCAGCTCCACGTGCAAAGAGCATTGGGTGATGAACCCCCTGCAGAGTTTCGGATCTCCGTCGAACGTGGACGGGAATGACAGCCGAAGCTTGGGACCCCACAGAGCCAAAGGAACCGCTGAGGCTGGAACCACCACGGGAGATGGCGAAGGTTGCTGCTTCTGGGTGGTGACGAGTTGCTGCAACATGGTGGATAGCTGGGTTAGTTGCTGCACCTGTTGGCCTAGTTGCTGTGACTGGTGGGCAACAACGGTCGTCAGATCCGCCAGGCTGGGTAATGGCACCTTGGCGAGATCCATGGCCGGATCCTTCTGTAACGGTCTGGTAGTGGATCCACTGGACCACCGCAAGCGATGGTGGAAACCCACACCAGGGAGCGGAATCTAAGTAGGTCCCGGTATTCACCAAAGCCCGCTGCAAAGCGGGATGGACTTGCTGCGGCGGGAGTCTACCAGGTCGCTTCCACTGGCTTTCTTGCGATGGCGGCCGAGGTACAGAATCGGCAATCAGGCTCGTAGTCGGGGATAGGCAGGAAGGTCTTGGCAGGCGGCAGAGATTCGTGGTAAGAAAACGTAAGCAAGTGGGTTCGGTACACGGGAAACAAGACAAGACTTTCTGGAACGCTTTCTCGATAGGCATGAGCACTTAGGATCCGGCAAGGCTGGCGCGCGCGCGCCCTAGGGAGCGGGGCCGCGCGCGCCGCGGGACAGAGACGGACAGAGCAGGAGCGAGGCCGGGTAAGTGAACGCCGGCACTGACAGGGGGGTGAGCGGACCCGGACCCGACGTGCGGAACGGGGCGCCGCTCGGCGTCGGGGCACGGATGCGCCCGCGACCCGGGACGGGGGTCGCAGGGGCATCCATGACACATTAGAGGTGTTAAATCCAAAATGGGGCGACTTCTGGAAGGTTTCACCTGCTCTGGTACATTGGAGGCTTTACAAATATGATATGGCACTCACAAAAATCTGCATTCCAAACGGCAAATAGCGCTCCCTCCTGTGTACACCCTGCCATGCACCCAAACAGAAGTTTACATCCATATGTAGGGTATTGCTGAACTTGGAAGAAAATGCGTAACAAATTTTGGGATAGTTTTTTTCCAGGATTCCGTGTAAAAATTAAACAGTTTCAGCTAAAATTGCTGATTGTCGGAAAAAAAATTCACCCGGCCTAATACTAAAATATAAATCTGTGAAACACTTGTGGGGTCGATATACTCACTGCACCCCTGGATATATTCTTTAAGGGGTGTAGTTTCCAACATAAGGCCCTTTTAGGGGTGTTTATTAAGTTTTAGCACCTTAGGGTGCTCACAAACCTGTAATGGCGCCTAAATAAAATTGTAATAAAAATGAGACCCCAGAGTTCGGTAGATGCTCCTGTTATCCTGAAGCTTGTGGTTGATTCAAAGAGCGCACTAGGGCCACATATGGGATGTCTCTAAAAACAGCATTGGGGAAAGCAATGTTGAGTTGTGTTTTACTGGTAACATCTTCTGCATACCAGCGAATAATTAATAAAAATTTAAAATTTTGAAAAAAGTGACATTGTGAAATTTCACCTCCAATTTGCTTTAATTTCTGTGAAATATCTAAAGGGGTAAACAAACACCCTGAATGCTTTTTGAATTGCTTAATGGGTGCAATTTCTTAGATGGATTCATTTATGGTGGTGTCTAACATACAGGCCCCACAAAGCCATGTCAGTACTGGACTGGTCCTGAAAAAAAATATATGTTTCAAATTTTCTTGAAAATGTAAAAAATTTTCAAAATTTCTAAGCCCCTTACTGTTGTAAAAAAAATAAAAAGACATTTAAAAATGATGCCAATATACAGTAGACAGATGGCAGATGCTAGTTATAAACAATTTTGTATCGTATAACTATCTGTCTTTTTGAACTTTGATATTTGCTAAATTTTCCAAATTTTCCAAATATTTTGATATTTTTCACAAATAAAATGAAATTATTTGAACAAAAATTTCTTACTAACGTAAAGCACAATGTGTCACAAGAAAACAGTTTCTGAATCATTTGGATAGGTAAAAATATTAAAAAGTTTTTCCATCATAAATGGACATATAGTAGATTGGAAAAATGGGGCTCTGTCTTTTGGTCCAAAACTGGCTGCGTCCTCAAAGGGTTAATGTTTAGAGCATCTTCTGCTTGTGTACACAATCTTCCCTAGGTTGCCGATCACCCCACTCTGCCCTTGCAGCCCTGGCTGGGATGGTGATGTCACTCCCTGCTATGTCTTATCAGCAGCACAGGAGCTTGTTTATGTTTCTTACTGACAAACTTTAACCCTTTAGAGCCCTGTAGCCTTCTGCTGTTTAGATCCCTCCATTACCAATGTCCTTTTAACAGGCTCAGCTTGGAATACCAGAGCGGAAATGTCAGTCACTGCTGTAGACCTGCCTACAGTCTGAACAGGATGTGTGTGCCTGAAGCTATAGACCACCCACAGCCAGAACAGAAGATTAGGAGCCTAAAGCTGTAGAACCACCCACAGCCTGAACAGGAAGTGGAAGGCTGAAGCTGTAGAGCCACCCACAGCCTGAACAGGAAGTGGAAGGCTGCAATTGTAGAACTGCCCACAACCTGAACAGGAAATGGGAGCCTGAAGCTGTAGAGCCACCCACAACCTGAACAGGAAGTGGAAGGCTGAAGCTGTAGAGCCACCCACAGCCTGAACAGGAAGTGGAAGGCTGCAATTGTAGAACTGCCCACAACCTGAACAGGAAATGGGAGCCTGAAACTGTAGAATATCCCACAGCCTAAACAGGAAATAGGAGTCTGAAGCTATAGAACTGCCTGAACAGGAAGTGGGAGCCTGAAGCTGTAGAACCGCCCACAGCCTGAACAGGAAGTGGGAGCCTGAAACTGTAGAACCATCCACATCCTAAACAGGAAGTGGAAGCCTGAAGCTGTAGAACTGCCCACAGCCTGAACAGGAAGTTGAAGTCTGAAGTTGGCTGTGAAGAACAGGCTCTCAAACAGAATGGTGAGAACACTGCTTTAACAACAAAAAATTCCATCTGACTCTTTAACTAAGGATCAAGGACACATTAATCTCTCTTTTCCTTGTAAAAAATAGCACAAGACATCTTAGCGATGGGTTCATTGGATACCACCTAGAGGGTTAAGTAGGGTCCACCAGCAAATGTCAATCCTTGCAGATGATCGCTCTGTTATGTCAGAGCCGTGAGAATTTACTTGATTATTCTTCCTGAATTCTCACGTTTTAGTGCCCTCAGCAGCTTTAAAGTCAGCATCAGAAATACTGAATGTCACCCTCCTGAAACTATAGTTATTTTTCCTTCAGAAGGGCCGCTCCTCCATCAAATATTGTATCCTGCTCTTACTAGATGCGGTTTTGTGATGGTTTTGGTGTTTTTTTTTTTACTTGCAGTACTGCGCTGCAAAAAAGCTGCCTTTGTTACCAGCAAGCTCCTTCCAAATTGATTGGTAAGGTGTTACAGGTGAGCTATCAATTATTGTGTTTAACTACTTGCCGACCACCCACCGACTTTACATGTCCGGGTGGTGAGAGTTTATCTCTTCACGGACGTTCTGGAACTATTTGCGCAGCTGCGCGGGTGGAGAGACGGCTGTCAGCAATAGCTGTGCTCTGCACTGAGAAGACAGGGACGGTTTATTACCATGCAAGTAGATTGAGAGATTCCAGCACTCGTATACGGAGAGATCCAGCGTACTGTAAATTTAAAACGCACCTTTTATTGGAGATCGTTTAAAAACAACTGTATTGTTCACGCATTTCGAGCCTGTACGCTTTGCCTCTTAGTCATAACATCTTAACAGTGACTAACCAACTCCTTAAATACTCCTCCTATGGACTAATCAACGCTAAACACCTGAAAGTTAACCCTATCTCCGCCGTCTCTACATAGGAAACACTTAATATCCCGACATTCTACTGAAATTTAACATTAACAACATGCATGTATACAAAAATAATGATATCAGTAAATATACATAAGATCCAAATTTAGAATTAAGACCCCGTGGGTACCTGGTATTAAGCATAAGGATCCAATAAGCCTCTCTGTTGCTCAGACATTTCTTTCTATCACCACCTTGCAGAGGTTTATTCACCATCTCAATTGCTTTTACCCTGAAATGCTCTGGACTACCCTTGTGTAAATCTCTGTAATGTCTAGAGGCTCTTGATACCTTACGTGAACTAGGGTGTTTAACATCATACATGTGTTCCCTAATCCTAAAATCCTAGGCTTCTAGTAGTACATCCAATGTATTGTAGTCTACAAGATTCACACTAAATCATGTAGACTACACAAGTAGTATGAGGGTGCGTTCACACGGCAGTGGACAAATAACGGTCGGTTTACCCGGCCGGTATTTGTCCGGTTTTGCGGCCTTCCCCACGTCCACGGAGGGGGGGTGGGCGCTTTTCTCCGCGATGAGCGGAGAAGAGCCCTCCCCCCTCCCATTGAGGTGTTCATATTCTGTCCGGAAACCAGACGGAAGAATGAACATGCTCAATGTTTTTTGAGCGTCCCGCGGGCGGAAAAGCCGCCGGGCGGAAAACCCGTACAGTGGGGACTGCTGCACGGGTTTTCTGTAGAGCACAATTGTGCTCATTTTCGGCCGGTTTTTCAGGCGGTCTGAAAAACCGCAAACCGGCTGAAAAACCGTCCGAAAACCCGTGCCGTGGGGACATGCCCTGACAATTCAAAAATTGACTTATGTCATATGTTTTGTGTGTTACAAAAGAGACAAAATTGTTATTTTTAACCATGTACTTATACAAACCGCATCTACTAGTGCCACATCTAAAGGAGCCTTTCAAGTCAAGCCACCGCTTTCTGCTTTCTAAAGGGGAACACTAGCCCACATAAGGTGTTAGGAGCCTCTAGACATTTCAGAGATTTACTGGATCCTAATGCTTAATACCAAGTACCCGCGGAGTCTTAATTCTAAATCGGATCTCATGTACATTTATTGATAGTTATTTTTGTATACATGCATGTTGTGAAGGTTAGATTTTAGCAGAATTTTGGTATATTAAGTGTTTCTCATATATAGATGGCTGAGAAAGGGTTAACTTTCAGGTATTTAGCGTTGATTAGTCCATAGGAGAAATATTTAAGGAGTTGGTTAGTCACTGTTAAGATGTTATGACTAAGAACAAAGCATACAGGCTCGAAATGCGTGAACAACACAGTTGTTTTTAAACTATGCTTTTTTTAAACAATCTCCAATAAAAGGCCCCTGTCACTTCCATGTCCTGGTTTGCCCCACTTCCATCCGCAGACAGGAAGTGGGGATACCGCCATCTTGGTACAGTCTAATGCATTGCCTATGCAATGCATTAGACTGTATTGACAATTGCGCCACCTAGTGGTCAAGCACCATAGGTGGCCTCAATGTTAAAGTAAAAAAATAAATAAAGTTTTACAGTACAAATAAAAAGTATTAAAAGTTCAAATCACCCCTCTTTCCCCATTTTACAAACAAAATCAATAAAATAATAAAAAAGTTACACATATTTGGTATCGCCGCGTCAGAAAAATTCCGATCTATAAAAATATAACATCATTTATCCCGTGCGCTGAACACCATAGAAGAATAAAATTCCAAACGCCAAAATTGCTGGGTTTTTTTGGTCATTTTACATCACTTAAAAAATGGAATAAAAGTAATCAAAAAAGTCGCATGCATTCCAAACTGCTAGCGATAAAAAGTACACTTCAGCCGGCAAAAAATGCCGCCTCACTGATGTCCATAGGTGTTAGTACAAAAAAGCTATTGGTTGCACAAACTGGCGCCGCGGCACAAATTTAAAAAATAGAAAAAGTTTGGAATTTTTTTACGGTACCAAAACATAACGGAAATCCTACATGTTTAGTATTGCCGGATGCGTATAAACCTGTAGAATACAGAAAACACATTGTATTGACCGAAGATTGAACGCTGTAAAAGCAAAAAACCCGCAAACATGGCGAAAATATGTTTTTTTTCAAAATTTGTCCCACTTGGAATTTTTTTGCGGTTTCCCATTATATTCTATAGTAAAGTGAATAACACCATTAGAAAGTACATCTTGTCCCGCAAAATAAAAGCCCTCATGTGTCTATGTAGGTGGAAAAATAAAAAAGTTATGGCTCTGGGAAGGCGAGGAGGGAAAAACGAACGTGTCAACAAAAAAAAAAACCGCCGGGTCCTTAAGGGGTTAATAAAATAAATACTAACAGCCCAAATCCCAGTTTTTAGCCCCTCCCCAGACAACCCTAAAACTCTTCCACCACTATATAAATGTCTGTGATGGAAAAGTGACACAATTGCAAAACTTATTTTAGCGCCAATTTTGGTGTTAACTAGTGTTGAGCGATTATTATCGACAAAGTTGAAATCGGCACGGTATTTACGTTGATCGGATTTTTTTAGATCACGCGATAATTTAGGTTAAAATCTGTGCATCATCTATTAAGATCGCGCCTTTTTCGGCGCTTCCTGTCATTTTGGTGCCAGCAAATCAGCTTACAGAATAGAGGCAGGGTGAGATTGTGTGCGAACGTCATGACTGGGATGTGTATTGTTGCGATTGGCTGGAAAAATCACATGACCTCGTTTTACATAGAACAGCGTTTCCTGTTCATGATCAGTGTATGTCAGCGTCTCATAGCAGTAGGACGTGCGCTCTGCCTGTGGCCAAACAGCTCAGCGAAATTATTCTATTTTTTCACAGAGAAAGCTCTACTTTTAGCTGTGATCCTTACAACTTAGTTAGATTAGAGATGGGAAGATTTTATGTGGTCAGGTAGAGAATTTTAAAGGAGCATCTACCGCTGTAAAGTCACGGAGGGAGCGAGGGGGGGGGGCCCGCGGGCGAACACAGACAACCTCTAGAAAGAACACTGGATAAAGTTCAAACCAAGACATTGTGTAGACATTGCACTGCAATAGTTTTATTATTAACAGTGTTCTATTGAAATATTTCCTGATATTGGGCAGGCCTAACTTATATTAGGATACACATCATTTCTAGTAACTGCAGGTCTCTTTGTTAGGTGCAAAACTCCACTTTATTATCAGTATACATTTCAGATAGGTGTTCTTTTTCAATTTTGCCCATTCCAGCTTTGTTGATATATCCACCTTGCAGTTAAATTAGAATCCAGCAATTTTGTAGTCAGCACAGGTTGTTTGTTGCCAAAAATACCGTGTATCGTACAAAAACATAACAGTTACGTGTTTTTTCACTTTGGCGCAGTACAGCTTTGTTGATAGAGCTACTTTGCAGTTAAATGTGAATACAGCAATTTTGTAGTCACCACAGTTGAATTGATAGGTGCCAAAAATACCTTTTATTATCCGTATACATTTCAGATAGGTGTAAGTCTGGCCCTGGCAGCTGGACCTCCGTGTTAACAGATGGCTGACGGCAGCACTGGCTCTCACCGTTAGGGGCAATCAGGAGAGCTTCAAATTTCTCTAAAAAATCAGATTTTGAAAAAGGTGATTTCTGTGAGGTTAAGTAGTGTCAAAAAGGGCTCCAGGGCTGGACACAAATTGCACAATTTGAGGCTTAAAATTTTCTGGGGCTGGAGTCACTATGGGGTCGCATCATTTGATCTCCAGGGGAGTCTGTCCCTAATCACTGAAGAAGGATTTGGAGGAAAAATGAAACCATTGAATTGATTGGCTGAATCAGTCTCAGAAGCCAGGAGGGCAAATGTCTTCTCAACTAAGAAATGTTTTGGGGATGATTAGGACATTTTTATTACTTATGGGGTGTGCGGACGAATTAACACATCTACACGTGTAAAAAAATACCTTTAAAAACTGCAGGGAGGGGTGTATGTTGTATGTTATCACACTTGAAAAAAAAGCAAAATGGTAATAATGTAAAACTATAAATAAAACTTCCCTAAATAAATTCTGTAAACAAATGTCAGTTACCAAAAAATATACTAAATGAGAGTCACTGTACAAAATAGCATAGTGCCACTTTGTGATCTGTGGGTCAAACAGGTTTAGGGGGTCAGGACAGATATAGTCAATGTCCAGTGAAACTAAAATGGTGGTTCAAAGACTCCTTTTTCGGCACTTTTTAATCTGCGTTAATGCAGGTTTGGGGCTCATGCTGTGGCCCAGAACAGTATAGTCAATGTTCAGTTCAAGTAAAATAAATGGTTCAAATCATACTGCCTTCTGGCACTTTTAATTTGTGGGTGATGCAGGTTTAAGGGTCAGGCTGTGGTACAAGACAGGGATAGTGAATGGTCTGTGACTTTTTTTCTGTGGCTTTTATAACCTAAGTGTGTTGCCTAAGATGTAGCACTATCCATTTGACTGTTGTGGATGTTTATTCCACTTCTCCAGCCCTGTTTGGGTGTAAGAATGAAGGTGTTGTTCCCCCTCCCATAGACTTTAATGGTCATCGGCGATAATCTATTATCGACCATCGGATATCTTATTGATAATTGCCAATATCGACTATCGACCCGATGACGATAGTCAACGTAATCGCTCATCACTACTGTTAACAAATAAATTTACAAAATGAAATTAAAAACAGACTGATGGCTATTTGAAGGCAGTGAAGTAAAAAAAAAATTGCTGCATCCTTAATTGGTTAAAGTGGGGGTTACCAGTTGTGAAAAAAAAATAATTTCTAAATAATCCCTTTCCCATAGTCCATCACTTTTGTCACAAACTCTCATCACATTTTCTGAGGGATTTCTGCAGTTCCACATCAGCTATTGGATGACAGGAAGCTCAGTTGGTTGCTAGCTCTAAATACAGGAAACATCTCTGTGTCCAGCCCAGGAGACCAAAGGGGTGTGGCTTGTATGGCTTTAAAGCCCAACCTCTTTGATCCTGACTTTTAATGCGAGGAAGGAAACAGGGGGTGTGCTCTGAGACCGTGATTGGTCTGGAGGAATATAGCCAATACTCATCAAAGGATTTTGGGAGTGGTAGTTTATCAGGGCAAAGTGAACTAGGATACGCTTTAGCTTGGATGCATAGAAGGGAGACTACAAGACAGGAAGAGCAAAAATGACATAGAAAACATCACAGGGAGGTGAATGATGACTCAGGCAAGACACATTTATTTTTATTGTTAGCCAGACAATCCCCTTAAAAGGGCTTGTCTCACTGCATTGATTCATCTCATCTCAGTCCTGTTTTCTTGGTTTCACTTTGAATTCAGGGGCGTTTACTGGCTTCCATTAGGCTGCAGTAGAAGCCAGGTCTGTAGCTATAGTAACCAGTGCTGGCAGCCTATCAGGAGAGATCAAAACAGGTCCTGAAAGCTATAGCGACCTGAGGAGCTGACGCACCCCAAATACAAGAGTGGATATCTAGGATAGGTAGGACACTGGTAATGGACACATATTGCAAAGTGACTCGTTTTTGCAAGATCTTTAACATGAAAAGCACCAATCCTTGTAGTGAGACAACCCCTTTAAAGAAGGAAAATCTGTAGAATGACCCTTAGAATTTGAAGCTTCTTCTTCTTCTTGTCATGGTCTAGTAGAATAAATGGCTTTAAGAGGAGCATAATGTTATACTTCTACCAGACCTTGCTAATGAGCTTAGCACAGAAAATCCATGCATCCATTAGATTAATGAAGAAGATGTTTATCTGGAAGGGGCACTTCTAGGCTAAGCTATCAGATTCTAACAAGGCATAGGGAGAAGGAGGAGGAGGTCTCTCTCGCTTCTCTGTATCCTAAAGTGACTCTTCTCGCCTGCATGCTTGACTTTTACCACCATGAGTCACCTTAGAAACATCTTGGATTGATTTTCCTTTTTGCTTCTTTTTATGTGATTACATTGTACCATAGAGTCAAACTGGCATTTAACGATCAAGCAAAGAATCATATGGTTGTGTGTGTATATATATATATATATATACATAAGAGTGGGTGTATACAACTATTTGGTGAAAAACAAAAACAAAAAAAAATTACTTTTTAAAAAAACCCCTTTCCTAAACGCTCCCGTTTGCCCCGGGCACATTTTTCCTTTTTTCGTAGTGCTTTGAGGGTTTGAAAAAATAAAAACTTTCTTGCACTCTGTTACTCTAATATATTTTCACTTTTTTCCCTAAAACGTTGGCTTTATTTTTATGTAATTTTTACCTTTAAATTTTTTTTAAATAAAAATTTTTAATATATAAAAAGGGCAGTCTTCAACTTAAAAACCTTACCAATTTTACTTCTGCCCCCTTTTTTAAAAAACGGAGACTTAGGGGGCTTTCTACCCACTTTTAGCCCCTTTTTCCAAAAAAGCAGACAGGTAGTTTTGGGAAGGGTAAAGTTCCCAACCATCCCGGGCAGAAAAGTCCCCATGAGGTAAAAAATGAGGGTAAAATCTTTTTAAAACCCCGGAAACAACAGCAAAAAAAAATTAAAAACCCCCTTTCCCTGCGCTCCCCAAAACTAAAAAAAAATTTTCTTGTGCGGGGAATTACTTTGAATAAATTCTTTTTCTCATTTAAAAAACAAATTAAAACTTAAAAAAAAAACCCTTTCAGCCCCTTTACCCCCGTTGGGAAACCCTGGGGACCGCCTGTACATAATTTAAGGGAAAATACTAAAAAAAAATTAAAAAGGTCGGCGACATGTATGAACTGGGCTGTGGCAGATTTCGGGGAAAGTTTTGACCCAAATAAAAAAAAAAACCCCTGTCATAGCCCATTGGGTTTTTTTAAAAAAAAATTTATTTTTGTGTTTCCCCTTTTTTTTAAATACTTTTTTCAAAATTTTGCCCCAAATAAGGTCAGAAGAACTATTTTTGCATTTTTTTGTTCCTGTTTTCCCCTGATGCTGAAATATTAGCCTCAGTTACAGGGAAATACAGGGAAAATATATCCGGGAAGCCCCTTTCAGGGTATAGGGGTTGGAAAATACCTAACTGCTCTGTAACCCCAAGACCCCCGGTGGGCCCTGTGATACCTGCGCTTGGAAAGGGGAACCCTGGGGGGCTTCCTGCTAACTTTTTATACAGCGCCCATTAAACCAATTTTATACATACAGTGTTTGGGGGAAGCCGGGGATAGTAATAAACCATCCGGTTTTCTAATGGGAGCCCGGGCTATTGCTGCCCAAGCCTGTTTCTCCCACCCAAACGCGGGCTCCCAACAATGAAAGCTTTGAACATTTTGTGCGGGTTTTTATCAAAAACAGCCCGGAACATTTTTAACCCTTCCATTAGGGGCCCCCGGGCAAAATTAAACACAATTTTTTTCCCCCAAATTACAAATGCTAAAATTTTTTGGGTAAAAAACATTTTCCTTCCATTCCATTTCCTCTCCCTTTCCCCAAAAGCGTTTTCTTTTTCATTATTTTTTCTATCTCCCAAGGCTTTTTTGGGATTTGCTTTCCCTGAAGACTTGTTTTTTTGTTTTTGGAGCCATGTAATATACACACCCAAAGTAAACATTATTATCCCCTCTCCTTTCTTCAACATTGGCATTTAATAAGGGGGCGCACATGTG
This sequence comes from Phyllomedusa bahiana, assembly GCA_025379985.1. Classification (NCBI taxonomy): domain Eukaryota; kingdom Metazoa; phylum Chordata; class Amphibia; order Anura; family Hylidae; genus Phyllomedusa; species Phyllomedusa bahiana. Next base: position 41,443 of record JAODAL010002102.1, on the reverse strand, counting down.
GTAAAGCCCAGTTTTGGGGAAGGAGTTCTTTTTGGATGTATATTTTTTAAAAATGTATGGCCCCAAACAACCCAATAGTGGATTTGCCACCCCACCAAAATAAAACCCCCGGAGGCCCCAACAAATCAGAAAACCAAAAGGGACGTTACGGCTTATCCAGGAAAACCAATCACGGAAACCTCTGAAAAACCTTTAATTTTTTTGGGGGACCCCCGGAGGGGACGGATTTTCACTGCACCCCCTTTTAACCCCTACTGTGTATGGGCCCCGGGAGCAGCGGGATGTCACGAACCTCTGCAAAACCCACATGTTTTTGGGGCCCGGGGTGGGGGACGGATTAAATGCCCTTTTTGCAACCCCTTTCTGTGTATGAGCCTCGAGCGATGGATGCCCACTGCACCTTTTGTTTAACCCCTTTATTTTTGGGGCCCTGGGCCCCGGAGCAAGGGGTGTAAAATGCCAACTTGCAACCCGACTGTGTAAGGGCCCCGGAGCACACGGTTGAAAAAGGCATCTTGAAAACCCCTTTACTTTTTAGGGGGCCCGGGTTTTGGGGAAGATGTAACTCCCACGTCGGGCAAAAACCCTTTAACTGTGAGGGGTGCCCTGGGCGGGGTGGATATCATTTGCACCTCGCAAACCCCTAATGGTATGGGGCCGTGGACCCAAAACCGGGATGTCCCCGGCCCCTTCCTGCAAAACCCTATTGTATAGGGGAACCTCCCGGGGGGCAGACGGATTGTCACTGCCCCCTTTTCCCAAACCTTTATTTGTAGGGGGCCCGGGACCCAGAAGGATGCCACTCCCATCTTTGCATAAACCCTTTTTGTATATGGGCCCGGGGCCAAAATGGAGGTCCCCGCCCCCTTCTGAAACCCCTTTTGTGTATGGGGCCCCGGGCAGACAGTTGTCACTGCACCTTTTCCCAAAACCCCTTTGCCCTGTATGGGCCCCAACAACAGCCCAACTTTGTATCCCCCAAAGAAAAAGGGCTAAATTTTAAACAAACATTTTATCCAAAATTCGACCCTGTTTGATTGGCAAAGGGTTTGGGCCCTTCTCTATTTCCCCTCTGGTGGCCCCAGATGGGAAAGTGAGGAACGGTGGGGCGGAAACCTTTTTCCCTCTTTAAATTTAGACAAGGGAGACAATTTTTGCCGTGGCTTTAAAAGGGTTTCAAACTGGGGAGGGCGTTGGAAAACCCACTAAAAGCTTAACCCCCGAAGGTTGGGGCCTACATTTTAGCAGCTAAAAAACCCGCCAGCAAATGAACCCTAATACCCCGGGGGCCCGTTAAAGGGGTTTAAAAAACCCCCTACCCCCCTCCGTGGTTAAAATTGGGTTGGCAAATGTCTTTTTAAAAAACCGGGCAAAAAGTATTAACTATTTTTTGGGTGATTGTGCTTGTCTTTAAAAGTAAGGGGGGGTTTAAAATTCACAAAAAAAAAGTTCAGTATAAAATTAGGGAGGAAGACATCTTTTACCCCTTTGCGACAAATGACATAAATTTACAGCATAGTCAGGAAGGGTTTAGCGCAAATTGATATATATTTACTGCATTAAACCAACTTTAAAAAAAAGGGTATCCTGAGGAATCGGCTATAGGGAGTTTACTCCAGCCCCGGGCCTTTAGCCCCCTTGGGAAAAAACCCAACATAGCAAAGGGGAAAGCGATGACCCGGGAATGGTCTCCTGATGACCCCAGAAAGTCTAAAAAGGGAAGGCACAGCTGGCCATGGTGATTGACACCCTACTTTCCTTAGCGTACGCAGTACAAATTGCATGTACTGTTTATGTATTGTAGAAAAGCGATTGCCCTAGATCACTGATCGTTACAAGTTAAAAAAGTTTACAGTTTACAAGTAAAAACAAAATAGGGTATCAAAAACCCCCCAAACCAAGTAAAGTAAAAATAAAAACATTTCCCCACCTTTTCCCCCTTTTTAAAAGCCCTTTCCCCCCCATTTGCCATCCCACTTAAGTTTTTTTAATTTTTTTTTTTTTTTTTCCACCCAAAAAAAAAAATTTTATGGGTTTCCCCAGAAAGATAATGATGCAAAAAAAAATTGTTTTACAGAATAAAAAACCTTTTTTCTTTAAAGTATAAAAAACATAAAAAAACAATTTAAATTAAGTATAAACAATAATCTTAGCGCCCCCTGGATTAAATTTTATCATGTCCCGTTTACTCCAACGTGACGCTTTAAAAAATAAAAACAACCCCCAAAGAACTGGTTTTTAATTTTTTTTTTTGCCCTGATTTCCAAAAAAGGAAAAAAAAATTTTTTAATCAAAAAAGAAATGCCCCCCTAAAATATGATACTACAAAACGCCAAATCAACCTGAAAAAAACTTCCCCAAAAAAACCAAGTTGCGAAACACAGAAAAATTCAAATTATGGAATTCCTATTTCCCCCGTTGGCAAATAAGAGTTTTTACTTGTTACAAAGCAGTAAAAACAATTCAAAAAAAGTAAATTTTTTGGTTTTTGCTGAAAAACGCTAGTTATGTTTAACATGTCATTTTTTAATCCCAAAAGTAAAAAAATTTTTTAAAAAAAAAAACACTCCCAAAGGATTGTGTTTTTTAAATTCATCCCCCGCAAAAAAAACCTTGATAAAAAAGCGATCACGATTCATATAACCTCATAATGAAAACAAATAAAAATTTGTTACTCTTCCTGCAAAAAACAACCCCTTTAATCTGCTCCAGTACGGGAAAAAATTTGGGACGACATAAAAAAGGGCCATTTTTTTGCAAATGCTTTCTAAAAGGGGTTTTTGGGGGCAAACATAAAAAACAATTTAAAAAAAACAAAAAATTTTTTAAAAATTGTAAAAACCCAAATAGTAAAGTTTACCCCTGTCATTTAACCCACAAGGTTTGAAAAGCTGAAACTAAAAATTTAATCTAAAAAAAAAATTTTTGGACGGAATGGGTTTTTTTCCCTTTTTTTTACCTTTTCCACACCCCAAGGGTTAAAAAAAAACCTTGTGGAAAAAATGTGGGGCTTGAGTTGAAAAAAAAAAACAAACCCAACGGGGGTTTTTATTTAATTCCCAAATGGGGCAATTTACGGGAAAAGGGTTTCCCCCTGTTTTGGTTCTTTGGGGAAATTTTGGAAACCCTTTATCAAAAATCTGCTTTTTCCAAAAAGCAAAGGGGAAACACCCTACCTTTTGGGCACCCCTTCACCCAAAACCAGCATTTCCCAATTCCAAACATCCCCCCCAAAAAAAAGGAAAAAAATTGAAATAAAAATTTTTTGGGGGGGGCTTTCTTTCCCCCCAAAAATTTCCCTTGAAAAAAAATTTGAAAAAAAAAAATTTTTAAAGCTAAAACTCATTTTTTTTGGGAAAAAAAAAAAATTTTTTTAAATTTTCCCCAAACCTTAATGCAAAAAAAAAAAATTTCAGTAAAACCCCCTGTGGGTCTACATTCCACTTAAACCCCATGATATATTCCCTAAGGAGTGTAGTATCAAATATGAAGTCTTCTTAGGGATGTTTATTAAGTTTTAGCACCTTAGGGTGTCTGTGAACCTGAAATTGCGCTTACAAAAATGTCCTAATGAAAATGCAACCTCAAAGTCCAGTAGGTGCTCTTCCTATTCTGAGGCTTGTGGTTGTGCCAAATAGCGCACTAGGGCCACATATGGGATATCTCTAAAAATGGCAGAATTGGGAGAATCAATGTTGAGTTACGATTCCCTGTTATCATCTACTATGTTCCAGTAAATAATGAAGAAAAATTTAAAATTTCTGCAAAAAAATTTAAATTTTAAAATTTTAACTCCACTTTGCTTTAATATCTGTGCAACATCTAGAGGGTTAACAAACTTTCTAAATGCTGTTTTGAACACTTTAAAGAGGACCTATCGTCTCCAGGGAAACCACATGAAGTTACGGGAGACTAAAATACAAGCCTTTTCTCAAATATGCTTCATTAGGAAAATCAAAGCATTTCATCCATAATTCATTTTTTTTTTAAAAGTGCTGGCCCTACAAGACATGACAGCTTGATGGATTGCTATGTTGACAGCTCTGTGAAACTTCTTGCTCCTGAGCTGGGAGAATCCACAGTGAAAGGGGGGAGCCTAGAAGTCTACATCATATGCACACTGGTAAGCTCTGGGCTGCTTTTTCTGTGCTGAATATAATTACACTAGCAGCAGTGTAATATGGATGCCTGTGTGCTATGGAGGAGGCTTGAAGCAACAGGTAAACCATGTCATACTATCAGTGTGATGTGCCTGAAGCAGGGCCGCCAACAGAAATTTCAGGGCCCCATACAGCTGATGCACCTGGGCCCCCCCCCCGTAAACCCCGCCCCAAGAAACCCGATCGCCCCGCCCCCAGCAAAAAAAAACGGCCTCTAGGACAAAAAATGCGCCCATTTTACCACATAATACAGTGTGCAAAAAAGAACTGTATTGTGTAGTACAATAGCAAGTGAGTCACATATCTGTCTGTCTCACACATCATAGACACAGGGCTAAGTAGCTCCATCCATATCCCTCTCCACCCACATACAATATCCCCCTCCACCCACATACAATATCCCCCCCCACCCACATACAATATCCTCCTCCACCCACATACAATATCCCCTCCACCCACATACAATATCCCCTCCACCCACATACAATATCCCCTCCCCCCACATACAATATCCCCTCCACCCACATACAATATCCCCCTCCACCCACATACAATATCCCCCTCCACCCACATACACTATCCCCCTCCACCCACATACACTATCCCCCTCCACCCACATACAATATCTCCCTCCACCCACATACAATATCCCCCTCCACCCACATACAATATCCCCTCCACCCACATACAATATCTCCCTCCACCCACATACAATATCCTCCTCCACCCACATACAATATCTCCCTCCACCCACATACAATATCTCCCTCCACCCACATACAATATCCCCCTCCACCCACATACAATATCCCCCTCCACCCACATACAATATCTCCCTCCACCCACATACAATATCCCCCTCCACCCACATACAATATCCCCCTCCACCCCACATACAATATCCTCCTCCACCCACATACAATATCCCCCTCCACCCACATACAATATCCCCCCTCCACCCACATACAATATCCCCTCCACCCACATACAATATCCCCCTCCACCCACATACAATATCCCCTCCACCCACATACAATATCCCCCTCCACCCACATACAATATCCCCCTCCACCCACATACAATATCCTCCTCCACCCACATACAATATCCCCCTCCACCTACATACAATATCCCCCTCCACCCACATACAATATCCTCCTCCATGTTTCCCTTGGTCACGCACCTCACCACCTTCTAAAATAAACACCAGCAAGAAAGTAAGTGTACCTCCTAACACCAGCTCAGGTATAACCTACAACACCGCCACATAGAGACCACATAGAGGTCAGACACCAGCTCAGGTATAACCTACAACACCGCCACATAGAGACCACATAGAGGTCAGACACCAGCTCAGGTCACATCACATTACAGTGAATACAGCACTGATCCAATTTAGAAGCAAAATAACCCCTGAAATCAGGAACTCACCGGAGATGTCATATCTGAGGAGTCGTTCTCTTCTCTCATTAATCGTTCTTATTCCCTTTTCTTCTGCATCCGTTCCACACCGCCATGATGACTTGTCCCGGCCACCACTCATCCCTGCAGAAATTACACACAAATATCTTAGAATCCTCAATTTTCAAGCATTTCTTTACCTATTCCCACCTCTGTACAAACTGCCCAGGGGTGGGAGAGCGGGTACAAGCCATAACTTAGAGGCCTAGTATCCTAAGGGGTTGGAGGGTGGGGGGAGGACTAACCCCCCTGGAGATAATGCTACAGCTATGGGCTGCTCCCCTAACAATTATATTACCAGGTAGGTAGGCAAATGGGAAAGGTCCCGGTAATTAGATAGGCCCTATTTAGGTAGGTAGACACCCGCTGGATAAGTTGGTAGGCCAGCCCCAGGTAGGTTGGTGGGTACCTAGCCATGAGTCCCCTTTAGTTTGTAGGCGGTCAGGGCCCTCCTTTAGAGGTTAGGTGGAGTCAGGGCCCTCCTTTAGAGGTTAGGTAGAGTCAGGGCCCTCCTTTAGAGGTTAGGTAGAGTCAGGGCCCTCCTTTAGAGGTTAGGTAGAGTCAGGGCCCTCCTTTAGAGGTTAGGTAGAGTCAGGGCCCCCTTTAGATGTTAGGCAGCCAGGGCCCCCTTTAGATATAGGCAGCCAGGGCCCCCTTTAGTTATAGGCAGCGCCAGGGACCCCCTTTAGAGATAGGCAGCGCCAGGGACCCCCTTTAGTGATAGGCAGTCAGGGCCCCCTTTAGTGATAGGCAGCGCCAGGGACCCCCTTTAGTGATAGGCAGTCAGGACCCCCTTTAGTGATAAGCAGTGCCAGGGACCCCCTTTAGAGATAGGCAGTGCCAGGGACCCCCTTTAGTGATAGGCAGTCAGGGCCCCCTTTAGTGATAGGCAGTCAGGGCCCCCTTTAGTGATAGGCAGCGCCAGGGACCCCCTTTAGTGATAGGCAGCGCCAGGGACCCCCTTTAGTGATAGGCAGTCAGGACCCCCTTTAGTGATAGGCAGTCAGGGCCCCCTTTAGTGATAGGCAGCGCCAGGGACCCCCTTTAGTGATAGGCTGCGCCAGGGACCCCCTTTAGTGATAGGCAGCGCCAGGGACCCCCTTTAGTGATAGGCTGCGCCAGGGACCCCCTTTAGTGATAGGCAGCGCCAGGGACCCCCTTTAGTGATAAGCAGCGCCAGGGACCCCCTTTAGTTATAGGCAGCGCCAGGGAACCCATTTCGTGATAGGCAGCGCCAGGGGCCCCCTTTAGTGATAGGCAGTCAGGGCCCCCTTTAGTGATAGGCAGCGCCAGGGGCCCCCTTTAGTGAGGGGAAGTCAGGCCCCCCTTGAGTGATAGGCAGTCAGGGCCCCCTTAGTGATAGGCAGCGCCAGGGTCCCCCTTTAGTGATAGGCAGCGCCAGGGACCCCCTTTAGTGATAGGCAGTCAGGGCCCCCTTTAGTGATATGCAGTCAGGGCCCCCTTTAGCATAGTTGCCAACTTTCGAAAATGAAAAAGCAGGAGTATTTAGTGGGCGGCGCGCATAGCGCGTCGCGGCAAAAATTTGCATGGACACGCCCATCTTGTTGGTATGACACGCCCCTACACAAAGCCACACCCACTCCACCAAACTGCAGAACGGCTTTGGAAGAAAGCCAGGTAGATGCCCTTATAGCCAGGTAGTAGCCCCCCATAACCAGGTAGTGCCCCTTACAGGCCGGTAGATGCCCCCTTGTAGCCAAGTAGATGCCCCCTCTGTAGCCAGGTAGAGCCAAATTTGTAGCCAGGTAGATGCCGCTCTTTGTTAGCCAGGTAGGTGCCCCCCATTTGTTAGCCAGGTAGGTGCCCCCATTTTTAGCCATGTAGGTGCCCCCATTGTTAGCCAAGTAGATGCCCCCATTGTTAGCCAGGTAGTGCCCCATCTGTTTGCCAGGTAGTGCCCCCATTGTTTGCCAGGTAGATGTCCCCTCTGTTGCCAGGTAGATGTCCCCTCTGTTGCCAGGTAGTGCCCCCTCTGTTGCCAGGTAGTGCCCCCATCTGTTGCCAGGTAGTGCCCCATCTGTTAGCCAGGTAGTGCCCCCATCTGTTAGCCAGGTAGTGCCCCCATCTGTTAGCCAGGTAGATGCCCCCTCTGTTGCCAGGTAGATGTCCCCTCTGTTGCCAGGTAGATGTCCCCTCTGTTGCCAGGTAGTGCCCCCTCTGTTGCCAGGTAGTGCCCCCATCTGTTAGCCAGGTAGTGCCCCCATCTGTTTGCCAGGTAGATGCCCCCTCTGTTGCCAGGTAGTGCCCCCTCTGTTAGCCAGGTAGTGCCCCCCTCTGTTAGCCAGGTAGTGCCCCCTCTGTTAGCCAGGTAGTGCCCCCATCTGTTAGCCAGTTAGTGCCCCCATCTGTTAGCCAGGTAGTGCCCCCTATGTTGCCAGGTAGTGTCCCCTCTGTTGCCAGGTAGTGTCCCTCTGTTAGCCAGGTAGTGCCCCCATCTGTTAGACATTTAGTGCCCCCTTTGTTTGCCAGGTAGTGCCCCCTCTGTTGCCAGGTAGGGCCCCCTCTGTTGCCAGGTAGTGCCCCCTTTGTTGCCAGGTAGATGTCCCCTCTGTTGCCAGGTAGATGACCCCTCGTTTCCAGGTAGTGCCCCCTCTGTTGCCAGGTAGTGCCCCCTCTGTTAGCCAGGTAGTGCCCCCACTCTGTTAGCCAGGTAGTGCCCCCATTGTTGCCAGGTAGTGCCCCTCTGTTGCCAGGTAGTGCCCCCTCTGTTGCCAGGTAGTTGCCCTCTCTGTTAGCCAGGTAGAGCCCCCTAAAGCTAATAAAAAATGAAATAATAAAATCCACTTACCTTACCAGGCTCCTGCAGCGTGGCCGCTCACGACCGATCTCTTCAGCGGCGCCGGGGGAAGTGAGAGCAGCCGCGCGTCACTCCCCTGCAGCCGCGCGTCACTTCCCCCTGCGCCGTTGACCTGGATGTACGGCGCACACACCGGCGCCGTACATACAGGGAGAGGAGGGAGGAGGGGAGCGATCCCTCCTGCCTCCTCCCTGCACAGTGAGACCGCGGGGCGGGTGAGCGGCCGCTGCGGCCGCTGCACCCGCCTGTAGGAGCGGTCCCGCGGCGCAAGAGTAGGGCACCCGCGCTACTCTTGCACCGCGGTTTAATTTAAAGGACCCTCGCCGCCTGCAGGCGGCGGGAGGAATGCCAACTCCCCCGGGAGGGCGGGAGGGGACCCCAAATAGCGGGACCCCCCCGCCAAAAACGGGAGAGTTGGCATGTATGCCCTTTAGTGATAGGCAGCGCCAGGGACCCCCTTTAGTGATAGGCAGTCAGGGACCCCTTTAGTGATAGGCTGCGCCAGGGACCCCCTTTAGTGATAGGCAGCAGTGCCCGATAGTATATTAAAAAAAAACAAATCAATCACTTACCTGAGCCTCGGTCCTGCCGCGCCGAGCTGCCGCCGGCTCCTGCCGCCCTGCATAGGCGGCGCGGGGGAAGTGACGTCACCGCGCCGCCTACGTCAGCAGTAGGGGCCGGCGCCCGGCAGGCTGAAGGCCTAACACCTTCAGCCTGCCGGGGAGATCAGCGGAGCGCAGCGCTAGTGGCGCTGTGCTCCGCTGACACCGCGCAGCCCCGGGAGTCGGGGACATTAGTCCCCAGCTCCCGGGCCGGTCTCTGGGCGCTCGGGACGCAGGGCCCGGGCGTGCAGAGACCGGATGCGCGGCAGGGCCCCGGGGAGCGACGGCACTGCCTCCGGGACCCACCCGGGGCCCCGCTCTGCCGTGAGGAATAAGGGGGCCCGCTTGCCGCGGGCCCCCTTATTCCACCGGGCCACATACGGGAGTACCGGTTGTACCCCCTGTATGGCGGCCCTGGCCTGAAGTGTATGTAGTAAGAGACTCAGATTAAGCCTATACAAGTAGCTATGTCCTCAGCTCCCCCTGTACAGTTGGCATCTCCCAGGGAAGGAATCTAACCAGATTGTGAGTTCTTTCTGACCCAGTGAAAGTAAAACCTGTTTCATGTAAAACTGAGGTAAATCCTCTGATTTGCTAATGACATGTATTTGAGGAAAGTCATAATTTCATGTACTATAAATTTGTATGAGTTTTTTTGGTGGTGATATGTACTCTTTAAGGGGTGAAGTTTCTTAGATTGAGTTAATAATGGGGTGTCTAACATACAGGCCCCTTAAAGGGGTTGTCTCACTATATCGATTCGTCTTACCTCAGTCCTGTTTTCTTGGTTTCACTTTGAATTCAGGGGAATGTTTACTGCCTTCTACTAGGCTGCAGTAGAAGCCAAGTCTGTAGCTATAGCAACCAGTGCTGGAAGCCTATCAGGAGAGAATAAACAGGTCTGTAGCTATAGCGACCTGAGAAGCTGATGCAGTCCATACAAGAGGGGATATCTCAGAATAGGTAGGACACTGTTAATGGACACATATTGCAAAGTGACTTGTTTTTGCAAGATCTTTAACATAAAAAGCAATCCTTGTAGTGAGACAACCCCTTTAAAGCCTTGTCAGAACTGGACTGGTCCCTAAAAAGTCTTGTTTTGCAAATTTTCTTGAAAATGTGAAAAATTACTACTAAATTTGTATGATGTCATGATAAAATAAAAATACATTTAAAAATGATGCTAACATAAAGTAGACATATGGTAGATGCTAGTTATGAACTATTTTGTATAAAATAACTATCTGTCTTACATGCAGACAATTATGAACTGAATTTTTTTCACAAATAATTTTTTTCACAAATAAATAAAGATTGAATGGAGCAAATAGAACTAAATTTAACTATATTTAACTAACTGAAAGCACAATATATCATAAGGAAACAGCCTCTGATTCACAAGGATAGGTAAAAGTATCAAAAAGTTATTCCCACATAAAGAAACACATGTCAGATTTAAAAAATGGGGCCATGTCAGGAAGGTCAAAACGAGCTGCATCTGTAAAGGGTTAGGAGAAGCCCAGTGGCAGCCTGTGAAATGTAATGTCTGTTAGAGCTAATTAATGTACAAATTCAAGAGATCCTAACAGACTGTGAGAGGTAGGAATCAACAGCCACAGTCCTCCGGAATACACATGATGTTAATAATGTATGTATCCTGTTTAAGAGGATTATGTTCATTATATTTGGTTTCCATTAGTGACGGGAGTTTGGAGATGCTCACATGATGTTAATTATTAGGTTTTATATCTTTAAAGACCCTGTGAAAAATTCTCAACTTGCCTACTTTAACCACTTAGTGACTGGCTGAAAATATACAGTGGATATGAACTTGAGCACGTGTGTCAAAATCAAAGCCCATGGGCCAAATCATTTGACGTGACTTGGACTGGCCCACAGGGGAATAGGCAAAACCCCCGAAGCTTAGTAGACCTGCAGTTGTTTTCAAAGTGCCTATATATACTCAGAAGAGGCAAAAAAGCATTGAAAGAGAGGCAAAAAGCCAGAGAGAGTATAAGAGACATGTACAGTCATTTACAGGAGCTGTAGAGTGGGCCCCTAGAATAAACTCCACCAATGGTCCAAGAAACAGCTCAACTGGTGGTCCCGTAGAGTCCACTCCACCTGTGGGCCCTCGGCACCCCAATCCTACACTGGAGCCTAGACACAGCGAGCAGGGATGGACAAGCTCTAGATGCAGAAGGATCAGCTCTCATCTTTCCCTGGAGGACATAACTAGTGCTTGGCACAGGCAGCGGTGGCAGCACAGGGAGTGGGTGCCATCTTGGATTTAGAGCTCCAGAGCTGCATTCTCTGCATCTGAACCATGTCCTTCCCTTCTCACAGTGTATAAGTAACAGGCAAGGCCAGATTAGACCCACAGACTTTGAGTTTGACAGGTAGTACGAGCAAGCAGCATGCAAGTGATTGCCTATAGAGAAAGAAGGACAGATCTGAGTCCAACGTTACCTCAAGACAGTGGCTTTGTACCTAGAAGTTATAGTGGTGCCACATACTGAAATGTAAATATCAGTTTTAGGTACATAACAAAATAAAGTAAATCCAGCAGCTTACCCCGTACTCAGACACCATTACTCTTCCATAACTCCGGGCTCTTCCCTTCAAAAGACGCAGTGTCATGCACGTGGATATGGATACTACGCACGGAAAGAGCCTCCAGTCAAGGCTCTTAGGTAGGTTAGTAGTTAGTTTTTGAAAAACAGGTGGGACCCGTACCTACCACACTTTGATGACATATCCTGTCAATATGCCATCAAAGTGCAAGATGGGAACACCCCTATAAGATTTGACACCCTTCCCGAGGACACTTCCTGAGAGAATTTGGGTTCGGAGATTCGTACGCCCAACAGTACCAAATGAAATGGTTTGAGCTCAACTTTCTCAATTAGTTCTCCCAGTTACATACATTTCCAGTCTTCAAGGACACTTCCAGCCAGCAGTGCGGGGACAAGACAACTAGGGCAACCTTTGTCAAATTCCTACCTAAAACCCAGAACAAAAACCAATGAGGGGTGGGCAACAAAACTGCACTGGCTTATCATGTGAAAATGTCCTCCCCTCTAAAGTGCATTCTGTATACCAAATATCTTCCTCCTCATATCCCAGCTTCCTTGATCAACTTTAACCACTTAATTCTCCCCATTTCTAATCCCCCCCTCTTAAATTCCCTCCCATCACCCCTTCTACTACATTCCAGGGGCTTACTAGAGGATCAGAGTGTAAGAAGCACTGCTTCAACCAGAGAACAAGAGTTTCTCGGTAGTGTTTGACAACCAGATTTGGACAGGAGAGGGAAGAGATTGCGGGGGATGAGGACTGTAGAGCGTCCTTGGGTGATGGGTAGGTGTATCCTAAGAAGGTTGTGAACTTTTAATAGTGAAGCAAAGAAGGTTGTGGTGACAGTGGGGAATGCGACTAAATACAGTAAGAAACCAGGCAAAGTCGAAAGAAAACTAGATCAAGTACATTCTCATCTACACCTAGAGAGGAAGTCAAAGCCACTTGGCAAAATCCCTTTCTGAGACCGGCTCAGAAAGCGATGTTCAGATGTTATGTAGGCTCTGGATGTTTGCAGATACTATACAGGTCCTGGGCATGTTCAGATACTATGTAGGCTCTTGATGTTTGCAGATACTATACAGGTCCTGGGCATATTCAAATACTATGTAGGCTCTAGATGTTTGCAGATACTATACAGGTCATGGGCATGTTCAGATGTTATGTAGGCTGGCTCTGGATGTTTGCAGATACTATAGGCTCTGGGCATATTCAAACACTATGTAGGCTCTAGATGTTTGCAGATACTATACAGGTCATGGGCATGTTCAGATGTTATGTAGGCTGGCTCTGGATGTTTACAGATACTATAGGCTCTGGGCATGTTCAGATGTTATGTAGGCTCTGGATGTTTGCAAATACTATAGGCTCTGGGCATATTCAAACACTATGTAGGCTCTAGATGTGTGCAGATACTATACAGGTCATGGGCATGTTCAGATGTTATGTAGGCTGGCTCCGGATGTTTGCAGATATTATAGGCCCTGGGCATGTTCAGATACTATGTACAGTAGGCTCTGGATGTTTGCAGATACTATACATGTCCTGAGCATATTCAGATATTACGTAGGCTTTGAATGTTTGCAGATACTATACTGGTCCTGGGCATGTTCAGATATTATGTAGTCTCTGGATGTTTGCAGATACTATACAGATCCTGGGCATGTTCAGATACTATGTAGGCTCTGGATGTTTGCAGATATTATAGGCTCTGGGCATGTTCATATACTATGTAGGCTCTAGATGTTTGCAGATACTATAGGCTCTGGGCATATTCAAACACTATGTAAGCCCTAGATGTTTGCAGATACTGTAGGCTCTGATCATGTTCAGATGTTATGTAGGCTTTGGATGTTTGCAGATACTATAGGCTTTGGTCATGTTCAGATACTATGTAGGCTCTGGATGTTTGCAGATATTATAGGCTCTGGTCATGTTCAGATACTATGTAAGCTTTGGATGTTTGCAGATACTATAGGCTCTGGGCATGTTCAGATGTTATGTAAGCTTTGGATGTTTGCAGATACTATAGGCCCTGGGCATGTTCAGATACTATGTAGGCTCTGGATGTTTGCAGATACTATAGGCTCTGGGCATGTTCAGATACTATGTAGGCTCTGGATGTTTGCAGATACTATAGGCTCTGGGCATGTACAGATGTTATGTAAGCTTTGGATGTTTGCAGATACTATACAAGTCCTGAGCATATTCAGATATTACGCAGGCTTTGAATGTTTGCAGATGCTGTACTGGTCCTGGGCATGTTCAGATGTTATCTAGACTTTGGATATAAGCAGAAACTATACTGGTCCTGGGCATGTTCAGATATTATGTAGGTCCTGGATGTTTGCAGATACTTAGGTCCTGGACATGTTCAGATACTATGTAAGCTTTGGATGTTTGCAGATACTATACAGATCCTGGTCATGTTCAGATGTTATCTAACTTTGGATATAAGTAGAAACTAAACAGGTCCTGGGCATGTTAAAATACTATGTAGGCTTTGGATATAAGCAAATACTATACAGGTCCGGTGCATGTTCAGATGTTATGCAGGCTCTGAATGTCTGCAAATACTATAGGCTCTGGGCATGTTCGGATTTTATGTAGGCTCTGAATGTTTGCAGATACTATAGGCTCTGGGCATGTTCAGATGTTATGTAAGCTTTGGATGTTTGCAGATACTATATGGACTCTGGATACCATGTGTTCATAAAAGCATCAATTATGTATAAAAAGTACAAAGAAGCTCTGTATATCATCACAGTATGGAGCACATGAAGGAAAACATAAATATCTCACCCTCCAGTGCTCAGAGAATAAAAAGAAGCAGAAAGAGAATTCTATTCGGGTTGTAGGGAGACAATAACGCTTTACAAGAGCACGGATATGGGTATATTCCCTGTCCATCAAAAGGAAGGGGAACACTATGGTGTTTTTGGGGTTGTCTGCTTAAAGATTTGCCATTTTTATGCCCGTTTGCCCATTTTGGGCATATTGATGATAGACAGTAAGAAGTATGTGACACATTTCCATCAACTTTAGAAAAACTGTCTGAGGAACCTCTCTGATAAGGTCATTTTGACAATGTTGGTTGGCATGGACGACAATGATAACAGAAGTGAAGCCAACCCACAGTCACAGGCAATTCATACGGAGCATATATCAAACGTTGCATATCTTTCAGACACAGCCTATCACAGCCTATACCATATGGCTAAAGACATAAGGAGCACAGAAACTCAACAGGATACCAATGCTAGGACTGTTACGGGTGTCCCTGTGACCCCCGTGTCGGGTCGCAGGCACACCCGCACCGCCGCAGCGCCCCCAGCTGCGGCCGGCGCCGCAGCCCGGTACTCGGGAAGTGGACGTGCCCGCCGCTCTGTCGATCACTTACCTCACCATGCTCCGGTTCTCGGCCTGGCGCGCGCTCCTGCTGCCTAGGGGGCGGGCGCGGTACTCCTGGCAAATTTACCGGGACAGCGCACCGGTGATTGGTCGCACCGGCCGCTGACCCTATTTAAGCCCGGCCTCTTCCCTAGCACCTTGCCGAATCGATAGTGCCCTGTGCTTTGAGAGGAAGCGTTCCTGAGTATCTTGTTGGTCTACCGTTAGGGGTAGCGACTTGGTAGCAATCTGCCACAGCAAGTCCATCCTGCTTTGCAGCGGGCTTTGGTGAATACTGGGACCTACTTAGACTCCGCTCCCTGGCGTGTCTTACACCATCGCTTGTGGTGGTCCAGAGGATCCACTTCCACTGACCGTTACAGTTCGATTCAGCCATGGATCCCGCCAAGGTGCCTCTACCAAGCGTAGCAGATCGCGCAGCAAGCGCAGCAGCTCAACCAGCTGTCTACTAGGAGGCAGCAGCTCCCCGCCACTCAGCAGCAGCAGTCGGCTGCAGTGGCTCCTCCCATGGCAACCGTTCCGGGGATGTCCGCCGGCCCTAAACTCTGGTTGTCCATGCCGACGAAGTTTGATGGGGACCCTAAGGCCTGCAGGGGCTTCATCACTCAGTGCTCCCTCCACATGGAACTTATGGCTGGTCATTTCCTGTCTGAAAGGTCCAAGGTGGCCTTCGTGGTCAGTCTCCTCTCGGGGAAAGCCCTGGCCTGGGCGACCCCCCTCTGGGATCGAGGCGATCTGGTCACAGCTGATCTGGCGACATTCCTGCAGGAGTTCCGCAGTGTCGTCGAAGGGCCTGCCCGCGCTTCGTCTGCCGAGACCGCATTGCTGAATCTGCAGCAAGGGAACTCCTCCGTAGGCGACTATTCCATGCAATTCCTTACACTAGCATGGGAGTTGGCTTGAAACAATGCAGCAGTGTGCGCCACGTTCAAGAAGGGCCTCTCCAGCCAGATTAAGGATGCCCTCTCCACCCGGGACCCTCCGTCTTCATTAAGCGAGCTCATCCATCTGGCGACCCGGATTGACATCCGTCTCTCGGAGAGGCGGGAGGAGCTCCATCAAGAGCGTGTACCAGTCCAAACACGTCGTCTACCCTGTCTTGCTCTAGTGTTTTTTCGGCCTCCACTGCCTCCTTCGCAGCCTGCCATGGAGTAGGCTATGCAAGTGGACAGAGCCCATCTGACTCCACAAGAACTTACGCGACGACGTGAGGAGAACTTGTGCCTCTACTGCAGCAGCCCTGAACATCTCCTAAGGGGTTGTCTGCTCCGTCCGCAACGTCTGGGAAACGCACGTACCTAGGTTTCATGGGAGAGGCGTCCCTAAGTGTGAGCAATCCCTCTCCACGGCTCACGCTCCCAGTCCTGGTCACATCCAATTCCGGAGTCTCGTTCCAAGTGGCTGCCTTCTTGGATTCCGGATCTGCCGGGAACTTTATGGATGCTGCTTTGGTGCCCAAGTATCGTCTCTCAGTGGTCCGCTTAGACCAACCCTTGGTCATCTCGTCCGTCAGTGGTGAGCTATTGAGTGACTCCATCCTCTTCCGGATCGAACCGGTGGTCCTTCAAGTAGGAGCATTGCACAGGGAGAGGATTGCAATCTTCGTGCTAACCCGATCTTACTCGGCTGTTCTCCAGGGGCTTCCTTGGCTGCAGCGTCATGCCCCTATGCTCTTTAGAGAAGAATGACGTGCACTTGAATAATCTGGATGGGGGTGCTAAGTGGAAAGAGTACTTTCAACTCAAAAATCATAAAGGATAAGGATTCCACAGCACTCGTTTTGGTTTTATGCTCATTAATTTTGAAATTCTTTATAGGTGAAAATATATGCAGTTACAAAATATAGTTACAGAATATAGTTACAGAGGCCTTGTTTCCATACAAAATTATTAATCATATATTTAACATATGGCTGAAGGAACGTGGTGACCATATAGGAACGTTTCGGCCGTTACACAGCCTTTCTCAGCCGGATCACTAAAAAGAAAAAAACATATGTGTATAGACTATAGTGAAAAAATAGTACATGCAGAAGACCAAAAAATACCAGAGAAATGTCAGAAGCATGGGGAGTGAGTTAGAACCCAAAGGAACCGTTGGTGGGTGAGAAAATGATAAGAATGGGGATAAGTCTGAAAAAGAAAGAAAGAAAGAGAGACTAGAGGGAATAATCAAGAAAGGGAATAAGTAATAGACTTACCCATATAGAAAAATGTCTGAAAGTAGGGATGTATGGAGTATAGAATGTTTGTAGAAAAGAGGAGAAATTTTCTAGTGATAAAAGAAGGGTCAGGTGAGCTGTAAAATGAACACAGCACTAGAAGTAAAGAAAGGGGTTTTCCTGATAGGGATTCTTACGGCAGTGGGACCGCTGGGTAGATAAATCTATAGTGGAATGATGGATAAGGAAAAATGAAGCAGGAACTTATGGAAAAAAGAATTGTGGAGAATCGAGAACAAGCAGAATTACCTTGAGAGATGTGAGTAATCAGGAATAGGCGCTAGCAGCGGCCGATGCACGGAGACTCGCGGTCCTCACTGTGCGAGCGCGCGTCTCCGTGTCTTAAGCAGACGCCGGCGCATGCCCAGAAGAAGTGAAGCAGTGTGCGCGTGCGCGGAATACGAGAGCAACGGCGCTAGACGGCGCCGATGGGAAATAGAAGCTGAGTGTGTGAAAATAGAAGGAAACGTGAGAAGGGAAAGAGAAAAAAAGGGTAATGTGGAGAAACATAGGGCAGCGGCAGCAATGAATGAGTAAATGTATGGCATGGAACAGTCAAATATATATAGACAGTACATCAGTAAAGGACATAATATGAATATATACACTATAAAGATAGTGCATAGATGGCACAATGATTGAAAACAAATATCCATAAGTTCCATTATGAATAGAGAAAATAGTTATAACATAAAATCAATGCAATGGTGTATAGTATACATATATGGATAGGGCAAACTCTGCCCCTTGATGGCATAGTGTGGAACAGCATAGAACAATATTCATGTAATCTGGATAATATAAACAATGGACAACTTTACATAGTAAGGCAAGCAATTTGTATCAAAGAACAAATAATAGCAGTGTCTATGATATTAATTGTAGCAAAGCAACCAACAAATGGGATGACAATAATGGTATTGTAAACAAGTACAAAAGGATACCCACCAACGGTTCCTTTGGGTTCTAACTCACTCCCCATGCTTCTGACATTTCTCTGGTATTTTTTGGTCTTCTGCATGTACTATTTTTTCACTATAGTCTATACACATTTTTTATCACAATTTCCTTTCTGCTTTTTTTCCCACTTCCACATATCATTTACACGTTTTACATATGTTTTTTTCTTTTTAGTGATCCGGCTGAGAAAGGCTGTGTAACGGCCGAAACGTTCCTATATGGTCACCACGTTCCTTCAGCCATATGTTAAATATATGATTAATAATTTTGAATGGAAACAAGGCCTCTGTAACTATATTCTGTAACTATATTTTGTAACTGCATATATTTTCATCTATAAAGAATTTCAAAATTAATGAGCATAAAACCAAAACGAGTGCTGTGGAATCCTTATCCTTTATGCCCCTATGCTCGACTGGAAGACGGGTGAAGTTTTGCGTTGGGGTCGAGACTGCCAGTCTCACTGTCTATCAGCACCTCGCCGGGTGCGCCCCAGTCCTCCACAGTCTTCTCTCAAGCCACTATCTGGTCTGCCGCAACCGTATCAAGATTTTCAGGATGTCTTCTCTGAGAAGCAAGCAGAGTCACTTCCTCCGCATCGTCCTTATGATTGCCCTATAGACCTACTGCCCGGGACCAGTCCACCCCGGGGTAGGGTCTACCCACTCTCCGTACCCGAGACTCAGGCGATGTCGGCCTACATTAAGGAGAATTTACAAAAAGGCTTCATCCGTAAGTCTACTTCTCCGGCAGGTGCCAGTTTCTTCTTTGTACAGAAAAAAGATGGGTCCTTGCGACCATGCATCGACTACCACAGTCTCAACAAGATCACCATCAAAAACCGCTATTCTATACCGTTGATCACAGAACTCTTTGATCATCTCCGGGGATCTAAAGTTTTTACCAAGTTGGATTTGCGGGGGGCCTATAATCTCGTCCGGATCCGAGAAGGTGACGAGTGGAAGACGGCCTTCAATACTCATGATGGGCACTTCGAGTATTTAGTGATGCCCTTCGGCTTGTGCAACACTCCAGCTGTCTTCCAGGAATTCGTCAATTACATTTTCTGAGACCTCCTGTATATCTGCATAGTTGTCTACCTGGATGACATCTTGATTTTTTCACCCGATCTGGAGGCCCACCAGATGCACGTGCACCAGGGCATCACGTGCACCAGGTCTGTGCGCGAGAAACACCTCTATGCCAAACTGGAGAAGTGTTTGTTCCACCAGACCAACCTCCTGTTCCTCGAATACATAATCTCGGACAAGGGCCTGCAGATGGACCCCACTAAACTCTCTGCCGTTCTACAGTGGCCACGACCCGTCGGCCTCCGGGCCATACAACGCTTCTTGGGCTTTGCAAATTACTACAGGCAGTTTATCCCGCATTTTTCTACTTTGGTGGCACCGATTGTGGCTCTCACCAAGAAGCATGCCAACCCGAAACTGTGGCCACTGGCCGCCGAAGAGGCCTTTTCCAAATTGAAGGCAGCTTTCGCCTCTGCTCCTGTGTTGTCCCGGACCGATACCGAGAAACCCTTCCTTTTAGAAGTGGACGCCACCTCCGTAGGGGCTGGGGCGGTCCTCACCCAAAAGGGGCCCAAGGGCAAGACTCGGACCTGTGGGTTCTTCTCCAGGACATTTTCGCCTGCGGAGAGGTATTATACCATCGGGGATCGAGAGCTTCTGCCCATTAAGCTTGCTCTGGAAGAATGGCGCCACCTCCTGGAGGATGCTCGGTATCCCGTGAATATCTTCACTGACCACAAAAACCTTCTCTACCTCCAGACAGCGCAACGTCTAAACCCACGCCAAGCAAGGTGGTCTTTGTTCTTCACCCGGTTCATTTACGTGATCCATTTCCGACTGGCAGAGATGAACATCAAGGCCAATGCCCTTTCCCATGCCTCAGATATTAGTGGGGAAGAGGAGGCCGCTCCCCGGCACATCGTACCTCCAGAACATCTAGTATCCGAGGCACCTGTAAACCTCCAACATTTACCCCAGGTAAGACATTTGTACGCACTGCTCTTCGGTTGAGGGTTCTGAAATGGGGTCATTGCTCTCGCACAGTTGGACACCCTGGGGTACAAAGGTCTTGTTCCTTGATTTCCCAGTTTTACTGGTGGCCGGACCTCACCAAAAATGTGAAGGAGTTTGTGGAGGCCTGTACCACCTGTGCCCGCAACAAGTCACCTCGACTCAAACCGGCGAGATTACTCCAACCTTTGCCAGTACCTAAAAGCCCTTGGAGCCATATTGCGATGGACTTTATAACCGACCTATCGCTCTCTGAAGGAAATACAGTTATCTGGGTGGTCACTGACTGTTTTTCGAAAATGGCACATTTCGTTCCCTTGCCCGGTCTCCCTTCTGCTCCTCGACTCGCCAATCTCTTTTTTAAACATATCTTCCGCCTACATGGACTTCTCCTACATATTGTCTCGGATCAGGGAGTTCAATTCGTCTCGAGATTTTGGCGAGGCCTCTGTTCTCTATTACAAGTGGAACTGGATTTCTCTTCTGTGTACCACCCACAATCAAATGGGAAATTGGAGAGAGTGAACCAGGTCCTGGGTACCTATCTCCGCCACTTCGTATCCGCAAGACAAGATGATTGGTCCAGTCTATTGCCATGGGCGGAGTTTTCATATAAGTCCCTGGACTCTGATTCTGCTGGGGCATCCCCCTTCTTCATTGTCTTCGGTCGGCATCCCCGCCCACCCCTTCTGCTGCCCTCTGCCTCCTCCGATGTCCCTGCGGTGGATAATCTGGTCGGCGACCTATCTGCCGTTTGGAAGGAGATGCGCCAATCCCTACTCCAAGCCTCGGCCCATATGAAGGTCCAAGCGGACAAGAAAAGAAGACCCCCTCCTTCCTTTGTTCCGGGGGATAAGGTATGGCTATCTGCCAGATAGGCGTTGACGGCTAAACCTACTGCAACAAACTTGGACCAAGCACAGGTGTATAAATGCAGTCCAGAGGGTAATGGTGAGTGCTGACTTCTCTGTATATATATCTGCCAGGTATGTCAGCTTTAAAATCCCTAG
The DNA here is from genome assembly GCA_025379985.1 of Phyllomedusa bahiana. NCBI lineage: Eukaryota > Metazoa > Chordata > Amphibia > Anura > Hylidae > Phyllomedusa > Phyllomedusa bahiana. Next base: position 20,181 of record JAODAL010002102.1, on the reverse strand, counting down.
CTACAAGCTAGGTCCCCGTTTTCTAGGTCCTTTTGAAGTCCTGAGGCGCATCAATCCGGTGGCCTACAAACTCCGGCTCCCTCCAACTATGCGTATCCCAAACTCCTTCCACGTCTCCCTGCTGAAACCGGTCATCCATAACTGTTCTCTCGATCTGTGGTTCCCCCGTCTCCTGTGGCTGACTCCACCAATGTTTTTACCATCAAAGAAATTTTGGCCATGAAGACGGTTAGGGGGAGATGATTTTTTTGGTCGACTGGAAGGGGTTTGGGCCGGAGAAAAGGTCGTGGGAGGAGAACATCCTGGATTGGCGTCTCTTGTCTAAATCTATGCGGGCCAGAAAGAGGGGGAGGCCATGGGGGGGTACTGTTACGGGTGTCCCTGCGACCTCCGTGTCGGATCACAGGCATACCCGCACCTCTGCAGCGTCCCCAGCTGTGGCCGGCGCCGCAGCCCGGCAACTCGGGCTGCGGATGCGCCCGCAGCTCTGACGATCACTTACCTCACCACGCTCCTGTTCTCGTCCCGCCGCATGCGGTACTCCTGGCAAATTTAAAGGGACCGCACCGGTGATTGGTCTCACCGGGCGCTGACCCTATTTAAGCCCTGCCTCTTCCCTAGTACCTTGCCAAATCGATAGTGCCCTGTGCCTTGAGAGGAAGCGTTCCTGAGTATCTTGTTTGTCTACTGGTTACCGTACCTTCTGCCTTCGTCCCTCGACCACGAACAATTGCCGTCTGTCCTGACCTTCTGCCTGTCAACGACTACGAACCATTGCCGCCTGTCCTGATCTTCTGCATGTCCCCGACTACGAGCCTGCTTCACGATTCTGTACCGCGCAACACCTCGGCTGCCACCGCAAGCAAGTCACGTTAGGGGTAGTGACCTGGTAGCAATCTGCCGCAGCAAGTCCATCCCGCTTTTCAGCGGCCTCTGGTGAAAACCGGACCTACTTAGACTCCGCTCCCTGACGTGCCTTACACCATCACTTGTGGTGGTCCAGAGGATCCACTTCCACGGACCGTTACAAGGACATTATCAATATTTTGTGCGCTCTTGTCATTGGGCAGAAGACTGGATACAGACTCATCCTCCACATTGGAGTCACACAGCTGGACTCTGAATACATACTCCAAGTCTGCAGCTGTGGCTCAGAGTGACCATGCCACTCGAAAAAACTCACAAGTATTTACATTTCTGCTTTACACAAGTTACCAGATGATTTATGACTCTAGACTCTTTCCTGGTATTTTGAGTCTCAGGAATTGTCTTCCCTTCCTTTCCCCCCCCCACAATCGCGTTCCCTTTTTTTGCATTTCTGTAAGGTGACCAATAAAATTATCCACTGAATTTGCAAACGTTCTTATATGGAGGGCCAAGGATTTTAGCTTACGAGTAGACGATAGACATCTAAGTGGATGAGAGGATGGATGGAGATGAAAATAAATTATTTGAATCCAGAAAGAAGACACCAAAAAGCACCCAACTTTTCCTAACTTGGTCCCTAACCTGTCCCTAAAGCCAACCCTAACACTAGACACCCTTGGCCCTTTTGTATCCCTGAGAATATCCCAGTGTCCCTCAGTATGCTGGCCCTATACAAGCAGCTCAAAACTACCAAAGGGAACTCTGGAACAGAACACACTGCAGGAAAGACACAGATGACCAAAACTGAAGCAACAGAGAACTAGACAAACAGAGCTGTAATAACTGGAAACAGATAACTAACCAAAACAGAACTGAATGTAACAAGCTCAAAAGACACAGTCTCTCAGCTACCGGTATAGACAGAAACCAGTCACACAGTGAAACTCTGCTTTATAGAACGCTAGCAATCAACCATATTGCATAGTAGCAGCCGTATCTTATCCACCAAGCCGGAGAAGATGAAATTGCTGGAGAATTCCTATCGTTTGTAGCAATCATGTTCGGGAACAGGAGTTTGGATCACAATGGGGTTTGGCTATAGCTTAACAGAGGATGGAGTCTATGTCTATGATTGACATCAATTACATTAAAAGTGTCACAATTAACTGTATCCAGGACTGGGACATGGTAATCTGGTGCCCTAGGCTAATAAGGCATATAGCGACTTTCCTGTCCCCAGTCCATACCTCTTGTGCCCCCCTTTTCTGCCTGGTATGCAGTGGCACCCATATGGGGTTGACTACCTTTGCCTATTCGTTGTCCCAGCCCTGACTGATTCATGGCCATTATTTGAGGGCATTTGATTGGTAGCTCCAGGCTGGTACTTACCTTCTTAATTCCTATGTAAGCCATAGAGGTGTATTTAATTTTTTTACACACTGCTTCTGCGTGTTGGCCTAGTATCTATTAAATAATAACATGGTTGAATTTGTCATCATGAGTTATTTATCCAAGATTGTATTTATCTAATTTTAAGACCTTCTAAGGAACAGATATATTTTTTTTAATGTCTTGCTAATATAAAGCAATAGAAATCAAACAGGGTGTACTTTCTTTTTCCCATGACTATATATGCATGTACAGTTAGGTCCATATATATTTGGACACTGCCACAAATGTTTTTATACCCATTTACTGAAACATATTCAAGTTATAGTGATATAATGGACATGGACATAAAGTCCAGACTTTCATTTGAGGGTATCCTCATTAAAATTGGATGAAGGGTTTATGAGTTTCAGTTCCTAAACATGTGCTACCATGTTTTTAAAGGAGAAAAAGTAATTAGACAAATTAAATTGTAATGCGGCGGAGTAGTGGATCCACTGGACCGCCGCAAGCGATGGTACTGACCACACCAGGGAGTGGAGTCTAAGTAGGTCCCAGTTTTCACCAGAGCCCGCCGCAAAGCAGGATGAACTTGCTGCGGCGGGAGTCCACCAGGTTGCTACCCCCGATGTGGCTGGCTTGCAGAGGCGGCCGAGGTGCCACGCGGTACAAAAAACGGTAGACAAGGTCGGAGTCTAGGTCAGGCCAAGAGGTCGGGGCAGGCAGCGAAGGTTCGAAGTCGAGGACGTAAGCAGGCGGAACTGGTAAACGGAATAGGCAAACCGGAACAAGACAAGGCTTCCTCTCATAGGACAAGGGCGCTATGGATTCGGCAATGAGGTCCTGGAGGTGGACCCCTTATATAGGATCAGCGGCCGGCTTCCTCTCATAGGTAAAGGGCGCTATGGATTCGGCAATGAGGTCCCGGAGGTGGACCCCTTATATAGGATCAGCGGCCGGCAAAACCAATTACCGGCGCGTATGCCGGGGCGCAGGGGAACGAGTGCGCCCGCAGCCCGAGCTGCGGAGTCACTCGTTACATAAATAATTGTAAATAAAATGTTAATTTCAAATACTTGGTTATGAACTCTTTGAGGGCAATGATGGCCTGAAGTCTTGAACTCATGGATATCACCAGACACTGGTTGATCTTGGGTTCATCTGTCCAAGAAGGTCCTTTCAGAACTGCGCTGGCTTTTTTAGATGTTTTTAAGCAAAGTCCAATCTAGCCTCTTTATTCTTGAGGCTTATGAGTGGCTTGCACCGTGCAGTGAACCCTCTGTATTTACTTTCATGCAGTCTTCTCTTTGTGGTAGATTTGGATATTGATACGCCTATATCCTGGAGAGAGTTCAGAGACCTACAGTGTGCTCAGATCCAGCCAAATGCAGCCAAACTGATTGCTCTGCGTTTCATAAAACAGATTGACAAAGACCCAAAACATAAAGCCAAAGCAACCCAGGAGTTTATGAAAGCAAAGAAGTAGAATATTCTTGAATGGCCAAGTCAGTCACCTGATCTCAACCCAATTGAGCAGCATTTCACTTGTTAAAGACTAAACTTCAGACAGAAAGGCCTCAAACAAACAGCAACTGAAAACCGCTGCAGTAAAGGCCCATAGAGCATTAAAAAGGAGGAAATACAGCGTCTGATGATGTTCAAGACTTCAGGCCGTCATTAGAAATTAACATTTTATTTACAATTATTTAATTTGTCCAATTACTTTTGGTCCCTTTAAAAACAGGGCGGCCCATGATAAGGAGCTGAAACTCCTCAACCATTCATCCAATTTTAATGTCAATCCCCTCACATGAAAGCTGAAAGTCTGGAGTTTATGTCCATTATATAACTAGAACTTGAATATATTTCCATAAAAAGGAACAAAAAACAAAATATGTATCACTTTCCAAATATATATAGACCTAATTGTATATGCTTCATTTTCTGGGACCTGATTACCAACTATTTTGTGGATATTGGAATTATAAACCACATAGTAACTGGTTTAAACCAATATTACACCATGAATTGTTTGATATTTTGCATTACTTGTATGACCATAACATGTTTACAGTAGCAATAAAAGTAAGTGAATCCTTAAGACTGACCTGGATAATAAGTCTATAAGTTACTCTTATAGACAAACACAATCCAACTTAACTAATAACACACATACAGTTGAACATGTCACATCTTTTATACAGAACATTAAAGGGGTTTTGCTACGGTGTAATGTTGACGTGGGATCCTCCAAAATGGGTATTTAATCACTTTTCTAAATATATGTGATTACAAAAAGTGAAGCCTGTGAGAGCTACAGCATTGCTCAGTCCCCCTTAGTTTCCTGACAATTTACATTAGACACGACCAGGACACTGACAGGAGCTGATCTGGCTGCGCTTGTGTGTTTACACTTCTTATCTGATGACAGGGAACATGAATGAGCTTGCAAGGGGCTGGGGAGAAAAGTGCAGTGTATGAGGCTGTCTGCTGTATAGAGAATCCACTGTTGTAATGTTATTATTTGAGTAAACTTTAGAGACGCTTCCTGCTTCCTTACTCTCTGCTCACCCCCAATCCCTCTCACCCCTGCAGCCATTCATGACTCAGCATGCTTTGTTTATATTCTCCCCTGAGCAGATAAAAGGTAAGGAACTCACTTTGTGGCAAAACCCCCTTAAGTAAACATCCATAGTGAGAAAAAGTTAATGAACTTTTAGAATTACCTGGATTTCCACACTGATTACTGGTGGTCTGATTGTTAACTAAGTCAGACTTAGATAGATAGGATGTACTATTCATGTCTGTTATATAAGGCACTAAGTAAACATCCACAGTGTAGGGAGAAAAAGTAGATTAATCATTTAGAAAAAAACAGTATGTCTGCATTGATTAGTAATAAAATGTGGTCTGATGTTTAAAACATAGTTAGAGAGAAACACAATCTAAACGAATAACCTACAGACAGTTGCACTGTCCAGTGATCAGCTCTACATAAAATTAACAGGAGGAATTAATTTCCACTGCAGCGCCCCATGGGGGAAATAAAGCATTATACCATTGAGTGTATTGAAATCTATGGGCTGTCTAGGTAAAGCTACTCAAATGAGAGAAAAAACTTACTTATACCTCATCTCCATTCTAGTTCACATATACAAGTTAAAGGGGTTTTGCCACGATCTCATTTCCTACCTCCTGCATCCAGCTCTTCAGCTGTGTGTGCTCAGAAGGGGGCATGTGTGATTTGTTTGAATTGCATATCATGTGACCCTGCAGAATGACATCACCAGGTCTTTCCTCTCTGTTTATGTGTTCCCTGCAGGAACCAAACCTGTGGATTTTATTTCTCTTTATCAATGCACAAACCTCATTGAGGTTTCTTTTTTATTTATTTGCACTTTTTGACTAATTACTAAGGAGTACAGAGGACGGGAGTAGAATGACAGCTCCTGGGGTTTGAACACTCAGTAGCTCCCTGAGACAAGAGGTGATGTCTGAGCATGTGTGGCCAGGACTGAGAAGCTCACAGCCCTGGTCGTGTCCCCTGGAGATGAGCTGTAAACAATGGATCACTAAAGGAGCAGCTAAAACAAAAATGGTGCAGAATTTTTAATAATGATGAATGGTGACAATGTTTATTATTTAATTTACAAACTTCCCACATCAATTTTTCGTGGCAAAACCCCTTTAATATTGGCCCAATACACTGTTAATGAGTGAAAGAGAGTGCTTATAGGAATATATAGATTAAAAAAAGATGTGCATGTTCACGATGCAGATATACAACCAAATGTCTACACCCTGATACCTGGGGCCCTGACTCCCACACCCCACCCTCAGTACCATCCTTGCTATTGTGTGTGGCCTCTGGGACAATTTTAATGTGAAACTATCTTTGCTATTTGAGACCTGAAGCAAGAAAATAGTCAGAAACCTGATATATAACGTCATCTGTGTATTTCCTTGTCGTGCCAACAAACAATCTATTATCTGTCTGTCTATGTCATATCTATTTATCTATTTTCTATTTATCCTTTTACATATTTCTCTTTTTTCAATCACATATCTATCTCTCTATTTCATATTGATTTTCTCTCTATCAGTGTATCCTTTTAATATATTTCTATGTAATATTATCTATCTGTCTATATTCTATTTATTTTCTATTTATCTATCTATCCTTTTTATATATTTCCTATCTCCTATCTATCTCTCTTTTTCCTATCTATCTATCTATCTATCTATCTATCTATCTATCTATCTATCTCACTATCTCAAATCTATCTCATATCTATCTCATATCTATCTCTATCTATCTATCTATCTATCTAATCTATCTATCTATCTATCTATCTATCTATCTATCTCTCTTTTTCCTATCTATCTCTCTTTTATCTATCTATCTATCTATCTATCTATCTATCTATCTATCTCATATCTATCTAATATCTATCTATCTATCATCTATCTATCTATCTATCTATCTATCTATCTGTCTGTCTGTCTGTCTATCTATCTATAAAATATCTATCTCTCTATATCTCTCATATCTATTTCTTTTAAATGTGTTTTATTGGACATTTCCAAAGGTCAAATATAGGAATTGTCCACATTTTTTTCCTTTTTTCTTTTTAAACAAACTGACAACAACAGTTCACAAGAAAGTACAGTAATAATAAACACTAAGATCTGCAGCCTTCAACCAGCACTCCTTATGTCTTTTTCTCCCTCTCTCTCCTGGCTATGTCATGGCGTGTGTATCAGGCCCTGGTTAGCCTTGACTTAATCCAGGTTGTAAGTCTTCTAAAAACAAGACCTAAAACATATCAAGGTTGGGTACGTTTTTGCAACCGGAGACCCAAAAGTAGATAAACTTTGTGTTTGTGTAAGCATACCGCCACTATTTTTATGTCCATCCGTGAACCACGCGAGAGAAAGAGAAAAACCCTGTTTTTTAGACTAATTTCCGTCATGTAATGCTTGGAATGCCACATAAGCTCCAGCATCATCACAGTATGTGAAAGCAAGCGGGTGAGCAGCGCGTGACCCCCAGGTTCCCCCGTTTCAGCGCATCAGCACCAGGCTATATGGGTGGCTCTTCTATTAAGATCTGCTGCTGGTACCAGGTCGTTAAAGCGAAACATTCTCTTATTGCTTTCTGAATCCTAGCCGGCAGCAATGGGATGAAGCTGCTCCATACCTCAAATAATTTTTTAGTGTGTGATTCCTTTTTAAGCGAGGCCTCTACCCAGTCCATTTTCAGAATAAAAGATAATTTGTCTAGAAACATCTTGAAAGGTGGGCGGGAGTCTTGTATCCAGGTATTTAGAATTGTCTTTACCCCCGCTGCCGAGACCATATATAAGAGCTTCCTACTCCCCGGTGCACAGGGCGTCTCCCGGGTGTCTATGTGGCCAAATATGGCCCATAATGGAGTGTTGGGGACATAGTTTGTCAGATGCTCCCTAGTAAAGGACATCACCCTTAGCCAAAATTGCTGTATAATTGGTCATTTCCACAAGCAGTGGAACATATCCACTCCTGGGGCTTTGCATCGAAAACATCTATCATCCTCAAAAACCCCCATTTTGAATCCCCGGACCGGTGTTATATACGCCCTATGGTACAGTTGCAGAGACATCTCCAGATATCTGCTGGCTGGCAGAAACTTGCGGCTATTTTTAAGGGCCTGTTGGAGCGTGTGGAGATCGAAAGCTGGATCATCTCCCACCCACTTAGTGAGTCCAATATTAGTAGCCGCGAAATCTAGAGGTGTGTGTATATATCCATATATGTATGAAATGAGCCCCCTTGATGAGGTGGGATGTTGTAGGAATTTCTAAAACACCGGGTCCCATTCAGCTACAGTCATCTGTGGAAGGGCGGTATAGACACAGGCACTGAGGTGGGCAAAGAAAGAAATTCGTACCTCCGGGAATCGGAGTTTTAACTCCTCAAAGGAGAGAAGAGTGCGTTTTTTAAGGTCTACCAAGTGAGCTATACATACGATCCCGCCCTTCCTCCAGAGATCGAACTCTCAGTGGGGGTTCCGTCCCTGGAAGTCCGGGTTTCCCCAGAATGTACGTAGTAATGATGCCTGCGGATGTAGACCACGTAGTGCTCGCATCTTCTGCCATGCCCTCCATGTGGTATCTAATAATGGATTAGATTTTGCCAGGGTTGGGATCTGCCGATAGGGTGCATGCAGAAAGTCAGAGAGGGACAAGCTCCTCAAAAAGTTTTGGTCAGATGTTGTGTCCGCAAATACTTCAGTTCCCTGAAGCCAGTCCAACGCCACTCGCAGCAGAGATGCTACATTGTAATCTCTTATATTGGGGAGGTTAATTCCTCCGTTATCTCTGGGTTGCTGCAGCACCAGCCAGAGGATCCGGGGTCTTTTCCCTTTCCAGACAAATTAATGGTACAGTGCATTGATGTGGTTAATATTCTTATGCTGGACATAAATTGGGAGGGAGTGTATTAGGTATAAGAGTTTGGGAAATTCAATTAGTTTTAAGAGATTTCCACATCCTAGATAGGATAAGGGCAGACTTCTGCACTATTCCAGTCTCATTTCCGCCTCGAAAATATATTTGGTGATGTCATATTTGTATAGCAAGTCGGGGCTTCTAGTTATGTGTACCCCTAAGTAGGGCAGCTTCTTTTCGCACCAATGAAAGGGGTACATGTCTGCCCCAGGCTGGTTTCACCGGGCCAGTCAACATTAGCGCTTGTGTTTTGTCTACATTAATACTGTACCTAGTTAGTGAGCCAACTTCCGTCAGGGTCTGGAGGATCTGGGGGAGCGCGTGCCGTGGTTCTCTTATTACTAAAAGCACATCGTCCACGAACGCAGCTAACCCTGCCATGTGGGGGAGATGAGTTCCAGACCTATCTGGGGTTTGGGGTTGAAGGCAATAGAGTAAGGGGTCCAGTGATAAGTTAAACAGGAGGGGTGAGAGAAGGCATCCCTGTCTTGTACCTCTAAACATGTCTAGCGGGTCCGTCGGAGAATTATTGACCAGCAGAGTGGTGGAGGCGCCCTCCTGTATGTAATTTACAAAACTTTGAAAGTTAGGGCCAAATAACCTATTTGTGAGGGTAGCCGCAAGGAAGGGCCAAGAAACCGTATCAAACGCTTTTGAGGCATCCAAACTCAGAAGCATTGCTGGTCTGGCGCCTTTCTCCCCTGCTCTTATTGTTGCATTAATCACTGTTCTAATATTTTTGACCGCCTGTCTGCCCCGGACGAATCCTCTTTGGGAAGGGTGGACAATCAAGGGGAAAAAAGTCTGAATTCTGGTGGCCAGTATTTTAGCTAGGAATTTATAATCGCAATTGAGCAATGCTATTGGACGATAGTTTTTAGCTTCTAAGGGATCTTTATCTGGCTTGGGTATTAAGATCATACAGGAGTCTAAAAAGCGATCCGATGTCCCTTGTTCTTGGTAAAGGGTGTTATAGAAAGAAGTCCGGATTGGTGACACCTGCGGGGATAGCAGTTTATAGAATTCTGCGCTGTATCCATCAGGCCCTGGAGATTTGTTATTGAGGGAGGAGGCTATTACCGCCTTCACTTCCTGCTCTGTGATTGGGCTATCCAATAAGGAACTTTGATCCTCCGACAGACCCGGCAAGTTCTGTGACTTAATAAAGGAACAGATCTTATCCCAGTCCGCTGGGGGGGCCCTGTATTGATCTTCGAAGTAAGTGCAGAAGATATTTGCTATGTCTTCTAAGTTGGTATAGGTGATATTCGATGTTGGGTCTTTCAATGCTATTACCGGTTTGCGCTTTCTCTGTGATTTGACTAAATGAGCTAAGAGTTGCCCCGATTTATTGCCCCCCCCTAAAATACTTATTTTGAGTGTGTCTTAGCAGCCACCCCGCTTGACTTTGGATAAATGCATCGAATAGTTCCTTAGCTTCCCTATAAACCCTAGACGTAGAATCTGTGGAATGTTCCGCCATCTCTCTTTGCGCCTGCAAGAGTGTGGAGGGGAGAGTCTGAAATTTTTTATGCGCCTCCCGCCTTCTACTTGAATCATAATTAACTATATGGCCCCTAAGCACCGCCTTAGCAGCTGCCCAAAACAGAGGAGTGTCGTCTATATGAGACAAGTTGTCATCCATATAATTGGCCCACTGGGTCTGTAAGAAAGATTTGAAATCGTCTGAGGAGAGCAAATAGGCAGGGAATCTCCAGCATTTATTCCCCAAACGAGGGGTTCCACCCATCAAGGTCAGTGAGATGGGTGCGTGGTCAGATATGGAAATGGGGTAAAGGGTTGCATGCAGAGTGCTGCATGGATTTCCAGAGTGACATAGAGATCAGGAAATAATCGATTCTCGAGAACCTCCTGTGCACCGAGGAGTAGCAAGTGTATTCCCTTGAGTTAGCGTTTAGCGTTCTCCAGGGATCACACAAGATCTGGGACTCAATCAGGTGGAGAATATCCCTGGCAGCCAAGGGCTCAGAGCGGCTCTGAGTGGATCTGTCCAATGTTGTGTTTAGGACTGCATTGAAATCTCCCCCCTTGATAATATTTGTGTCACCTCTGTTTGTCAGGATGGTGTTGAGATTGGCAAAAAAGTTTGCATTAGGAGAGTTGGGGGCGTATATATTCAATATGGTGTATTGTGTTCCTGTTAGGGTAGTCCTTAGCAGAAGGAATCTACCGTTTTCATCAGCAAGCTTCTCCTCCACCACTTGTCCCAGGCCCTTACGAAACATAATCGCCAACCCCCTCGACTTAGAGGAAAAGCTCGCTGCATAACACGAGTCAAGCCATGGGGCCCTGAGACCATTTGATGTTCCCTTTTTCCATTGATTCTCCTGAATAAAAATGATGTCGGGTTTCAGTCTCTTTAGGTGTGTAACGACCTTTTTCCTCTTAATAGGCGTGTTGAGGCCAGCCACATTCCAGCTAGTTAGGGTAAAAGGGGCCATTGTAGGGGCATGTGCACTATTTTGGGGGTTGTGTCATGGTACATCAAAAATAGGATGTTTAGGCATATTGACAGACCTGTCCAATGGGTGTTTCGCCGTCCCAGCCAGCAGCTAAACATTCCCCAAGGTTGGCCTAACTCTTGCCCCCGTGGGGCCATGCGCTGACATCACTCTGCTTGCAAAACAAGATACATGTGTTAAGCATATTGCAAAAACAGTAACAGTTAACATAGCTAAATGCATGACTAAGGGCCTATGTGGGCGCCTCATTTCAACCGATCCACCTGTAGTGGAAAACTGAGACGTTTAACTTTAACGAAGCAGGAAAAGTCTGCTTCCGCAGAATCTGCCCAAACCTCCATTGAGGGTTTCCCCATTTTTCGTTGTCACCGCCTATGTCAAAATGTCGTCTGGTTTATGCCGGGTCATCAAACGCCAGTTGTCGCCCTTCCATCTGTACTCACTCATATCTATTTCTATATCTAGCTATCTATGATATATCATCTCTTTATATGTTATTACACAGTCAGTATGTTTTGAGGTTACCTATAATTTTACAAACTTCTGACATAACATATTAACTTGCCAGAAGTTTTGATTTGTGGGGGACAAGGATCTGAGACTGATGACTTTAATAATGAGACAGAGGTGATCTGCTGAGTGATTTGCTCCTTGGTTTCTGACGGGCTTGCTCTGCTGAGTGCTACACAGATTTATAGAAAGTCTATGAGACTTGATATGGTTACTGTGTGTACATTGCATGAAATGAAGGGGCACAGTGCTCAGCTATTTTAGCAATCATTGGGTGCCTCAGACCTTGGATCATCACCAATCAAAACCTCTGACCCATTACAATGACATATCAGGAGTTCGTAATCATAAGAGTAACCCTTTGTTATTTCCTGTGGTGTAAGGAATAGGATCTATAATATACAAAGCACTTTGGGGAACCAGGGTGACTGAAGTAACAGCTCTGTCAAGTTACATGACGCCCGTAGCTCCATAACATTACTTTTGCCTGGAGTTTAAGGCCGTGTTCACACGGCTTATTCACGGCGGATTTGTGAGCAGGATTGCTCGCTCGCAAATCCGCTGTGAATAAGGGGCTGGACAGGGGCGGGGCGTAGCGCGGCGGGGGCGCCGCTCCGGCCCCCACAGACTTTCATTATCTACGGCGCGTATCGCGCCGTAAATAATCTGATGTCACTTTCTCCCCCCACGGCGATTTGGCTTTTCAGGAGCGGACCAGACTTTCAAGTACTACCTGGCCCTAGTTTCCAGACCTGAACAATTGAGTTGTTGGTGGGAGCCCCTGGATGGTAGGTGTTGGCACTAGGACACCTCCTGCAGTGTGGGGGCTCCTGGATGGGTGGTGTTTGAGCTTATGAACCTACAGCAAGCTGTGGGGCCACTGGATGATGGTGTTGGCTCTATGGGACCCTCAGCACGCTGTGGGGACCCTCCCCGCATGGGTTGTGTTGGCTCTATGGACTTCCAGCAGCTGTTGAGCCCCTGGATGGTGGTGACTGGCTCTATGGACCCTCCAGCAGCTGGGGAGCCCCTGGATGGTGTGTTGGCTCTGATGGACCTCCGCAGCTTGTGGGAGCCCCTTGATGGTCGTGTTGGCTCTATGGTACCTCCAGCTGCTGTGGGGCCCCTGTATGGTGGTGTTGGCTCTATGCTCCTCCAGCTGCTGTGGGTCCCTGGATGGTGATGTTGGCTTATGAACCCTCCAGCCGCTGTGGGAGCCTGGATGGTCAGGTGTTGGCTCTATGGACCCTCCAGCAGCTTGTCGGGGCCCCTGGTGATGGTATTGGCTATATGGACCTCCGCTGTTGTGGGGCCCGTGGATGGTGCGTTGTTGGCTCTATGACCTCCCACAGCTGTGGGGTCTGGGTGGTGGTGTTGGATCTATGGACCTCTATCAGTGCTGTGGGAGCCCCTGGATGGTGGTGTTGGCTCTATGGACCCTCAGCAGTGTGGTAGGAGTCACTGTGGTGGTAATGGCTCTATTGGACCCCTCCAGCAGCTGTGGGAGTCCCTGGCTGGTGGTTGTTGCTATATAGACCCATCCAGCAAGCTGTGTGGCCCTGGATGGTTTGGTGTTTGGCTCTATGGACCCTCCAGGCGCTGTGGGGTCCCCTGGATGGTGGTGTAGGCTCTTGATGGACCTCCAAGCAGCTGTGGGAGCCCCCTGGATGGTGATGGTGTTGTCTATGACTCTCCAGCCAACCTGGTTGTGGGAGTCCTGGGATGGTGGTGTTGCCTCTATGGGAACTCAGCAGTTGTGGGGCCGGCTGGGATGGTGGATGTTGGCTCTATGGACCTCCAGCAGCTTTAGGATCCCTGGTTGGTAGGTGTTGGCTCTATGCACCTCCAGCAGCTGTGGGGCCCCTGGATGTGGTGTTGGCTCTGATGGACCCTCCAGCAGTGGTGGGATCCTGGATGGTGGTGTTGTTCTATGGTACCTCCAAGCAACTGTGGGATGCAGTCGGCTCCAGATACCTGTGACCACCTACCAGGACCTTATTGAGTCACTCCGAGCCTGTCTAGTTGCTTTCTGTTTCTGTACTCATGATAATGTGACTCAACTGTGTTGTAAAATTTGTTGTTGCACTATTCTTGTAATACTTTATAAACCAGACAAGATAAGGCGATGACTCCACTCCAAGGAGAAGAAATAAAGGCCTAGAGATAAGGATGAGCAGAAGGATTCTTTTGAGTTCTATAATCGCTTTCTTTGTTTTATTTTGGTTTGTAGCCAAGGATATTAGATAAGAAAAGTATAAAAGTATGGGAATACAGGACTCGGCTGAGTTATGTGGGACATTTCTACACATGAAAGGGTAGTATCGAGTGCAAGTTTTTTCTATTTTGTTTATGCTTTATTCTGTGCAACTTATCACACAAGAAAACTATCCTGTAGGTTCTGATTCCTTCCCACAGGGTGCAGAATAATACTAGGAATTAGTGGCTAAAGCTAGGTTTACCTATGCATTCCAGATGGAGCCTCCATCATCAATTCATCAAAATTAACAGAATAAGGATGAAACCGTGGTGGACCCCATTAAATGGATGTTCCCACCATAGACATTGATGGCATAGGGGTAGGATATTCCCCCATAGACATTGATGGCATAGGGGTAGGATATTCCCCCCATAGACATTGATGGCATATGGATAGGATATTCCCCCCATAGACATTGATGGCATATCGATAGGAAATTCCCACCATAGACATTGATGACTTATCCATAGGATATTCCCCCCATAGACATTGATGGGATATGGATAGGATATTCACCCCATAGCCATTGATGGAATATGGATAGGATATTCACCCCATAGCCATTGATGGAATATGGATAGGATATTCCCCCCATAGATATTGATGAGATATCGATAGGATATTCCCGCCATAGACATTGATGAGATATCGATAGGATATTCCCCCCATAGACATTGATGAGATATCGATAGGATATTCCCCCCATAGACATTGATGAGATAGCAATAGGATGGTCCCACCATAGACATTGATGGCATAGCAATAGGATATTCCCTCCACAGACATTGATGGTGCATTGATTAGATATTCCCCCCATATACATTGATGGAATATCGATAGGATATTCCCACCATAGATATTGAAGGAATATGGATAGGATATTCCCCCATAGATATTGATTACATATCGTTATTATATTCTCACCATAGACATTGACGGCATTTCAATAGGATATTCCCACCATAGACATTGATGGCATAGCAATAGGATGTTCCCACCATAGACATTGATGGCATATGAATAGGATGTTCCCCCCATAGACATTGATGGCATATGGATAGGATGTTCCCACCATAGACATTGATGGCATAGCGATAGGATATTCCCTCCATAGACATTGATGGTGCATTGATTAGATATTCCCCCCCATAGACATTGATGGAATATTGATAGGATATTCCCACCATAGATATTGAAGGAATATGGATAGGATATTCCCCCCATAGATATTGATTACATATGGTTAGGATATTCCCTCCACAGACATTGATGGCATATCCATAGGATATTCCCCCCAAAACATTGATGGTAATGGATAGGATGGATATTCCCCATAGACATGATGACATATGGATAAGGGTATTCCCACAATAGACATTGATGGCATATCGATAGGATATTCCTCCCATAGTCATTGATGGTCATTAGCAAAAGATATTCCCTCTACTAGACATTGATGGGCGCATGATTGGTATTCCCCTCATAGACATTGATGGGATATCGATAGGATACTCGCCCCATAGATATTGATTACATATCGATAGGATATTCTCACCATAGATATTGATGGGATATCGATAGGATATTCCTCCCAAAGACATTGATGGCATATGGATAGGATATTCCCCCCATAGATATTGATTACATATTGTTAGGATATTCCCACCCTAGACATTGATGGCATATGGATATGATATTCCCCCATAGACATTGATGGGATATGGATAGGATATTCCCACCATAGGACTTTGATGGCATATGGTTAGGATTTCCCCCCAAAGATATTGATGTCAATCGTAGGATATTCTCACCCATAAGGACATTAATGTCATATCGTTAGGTTATTTCCCCCATAGACATGATGGTATTGGATAGGATATTCAAACCATAGAACATTGATGTCTATGAAGGATATTCCCCCATAGACATTGATGACCAATGATAGGATTTCCCCCTTAGTCATTGATCGGCATATCGATAGGATAATCCCCCCATAGACATTGATGGCATAGCAATAAGATATTCCCTCCATAGACATTGATGGCGCATTGATTGGAAATTCCCCTCATAGACATTGATGGCATATGGATAGGATGTTCCCCCCATAGACATTGATGGCATATGGATAGGTTGTTACCCCATAGACATTGATGGCATATGGATAGGGATGTTCCCACATAGACATTGATGGCATATCGATAGGATATTCCCTCCATAGACAATTGATGGTGCATTGTTTGTGATATTCCCCCTGTAGAAATTGATGAATATTGTATAGATATTCCCACCATAGATATTGAAGGAATATGGATAGGATATTCCCCCCATAGATATTGATTACATATCGTTAGGATATTTCCACCATAGACATTGATTGGCATATCGATAGGAATGTATTCCCCAATAGACATTGATGGTATATGGTTAGGATATTCCCCCTAGACATTGATCGGCATATCGTTAGGATATCCCCCACATAGACATGATGGTATATGGCTAGGACAGTCCCCCATAGACATTGATGACATGATGGATATGATATTCCCCCCCATAGACATGGTTGGGCACTATCGCATAGGATATTCCCCCCATAGACATTGATGCCTAGCAATAAGATATTTCCCTCCATAGACATGATGGCTGATTGGATATTCCCCTCATAGACATTGATGGGATATCGATAGGATACTCGCCCCATAGATATTTGATTACATATCGATAGGATATTCTCACCATAGATATTGATGGGATATCGATAGGATATTCCTCCCAAAGACATTGATGGCATATGGATAGGATATTCCCCCCATAGATATTGATTACATATTGTTAGGATATTCCCACCCTAGACATTGATGACATATGGATATGATATTCCCCCATAGACATTGTTGGCATATAGATAGGATATTCCCCCCCTAGACAATAATGGCATAGCAATAAGAAATTACCTCCAAATACCTTGGTGGCGCATTGATTGGATATTCCCCTCATAGACAGTGATGGGATATCGATAGGATACTCGCCCCATAGATATTGATTACATCTCGATAGGATCTTCTCACCATAGATATTGATGGAATCGAATGGAATATTCCTCCAAAGTCATGAATGGCAATATGGGATTGGATATTTTTTCCCCCCCCCCACCCCCTAATTGATATTATTACATATGCTTAGGATTTCCAACCTAGACATTGATGGCCTATGGATATGATATTCCCACCATTGATATTGTGTCTTATCGATAGGATATTCTCACCATAGCCATTGATGTCATATCGTTAGGATATTTCCCCCATAGACATTGAGGGTATATGGATAGGATATTCATCCCATAGACATTGATGTCATATCGATAGGATATTCTCACCATAGACATTGATGTCATATCAATAGGATATTCTCACCATAGATATTGATGGCATATTGATAGAATATGCCAGCTCTGTCTGATAGGTGCAGGTCTTACCTATGGGACTGCACCTATTTTGAAAACAAGCCCCAAAACCTCTCTGTTTTGAACAGAGGAGAGGTGGCCGGGACTCTCCCAACAAAACCAATGAGAGTTGAGTACAGCTGAGGTTTCGGGGTTCATTCTCGAGATAGGTTTGACCTCCACCTATCAGATGTAAATGGCGTAATCTATTGATATGTTATCAATATCTATGGTAGGAATACCCCAGTAAAGTCAACCGGGTCTGATGGGTGCCATTGTTATCATTCATGCTATAGATCAGGCACTCTCCTCATTTTCAGGTTTTGGTTACTATGACAGAATAGAAAACCGGAAATACGAGTGCAGATGTGAATAGAATCTTAAAAATGTAATTTACTTTACTTTTCTCCAAAGTTGTGCTCAGTGCGGCTGTCAGCAGGGGACATCACAGAGAAAACATCTCCCAGGCTAAAGGGACTATATCAACTGTGCTCCACCCAGAGGCATGAAGGCACTACCAGGAATTCATTACTTAGTTTTTGAGATATTTTTAAAGGAATATATCATCACAAAATGACATATGATCTACAATAAAAAATTTAATTCCTAGCTGTTGTCACACTGTGGTCACTAGAGCACAAAAGAGGCTGACATTTCCTGTTTTCTACAGCTCCTCACCTTTGCTGTATAGACTGGATCAGAATAAGCAGAGTCATGTCAATTTGAGTGGAGGCCAGGCAAGTTAATGACAACTGTATTGTAATGCCCGAGACCTAGATTAAGCAGTATAGTAACACTGTACATACAGATAAGGTTTTATTTGAAGTATCCCTTTCACTACCATGTTGGTGGGAGGAGGATAGTAGACTGTTCTTCATCACTTCCTTAGAGATTAAATTATTCTATGGGGACTTTTAATAGCCTAAACTACCATTTACTGCCCCTGCCACAATACACAACAGACAATAACATTTTCTTTTTTCAAACATGGCCACACCTTGAATGTCTTTTAACAGAAAGTATGGGCAGAATTATCTGGCTTAACGAAGGTCTACTTGGTTCAACTTTTTGACATCAGCCCAGGTAGTAGCCTATTGAGTATCATTTCTCACTTGGTCAACCTAGAGACGGGCTTGGGTCTATTGAGGAGTTTCTGCTGTTCGTCTGTCTCGCTAAGCTTGCAGTCCTGCCTCAGTCTGCTGGGGAATTTTAGCAGCTCGCTGTTGCTGTGACGTATCTGGTCAACCTAAAGATGGGCTTGTATCTGCTGTGGAGTCTCTGCTGCTCTTCTGTCTCACTGAGACTTCAGTGACTCCTCAGTTTGCTGGGGAATGTTAGCAACTCACTGTTGGCTGTGGTCAGCCTGGAGATGGGCTTGGGTCTGCGGAAAGGTTTTGGCATCTCGGCCAGCAGCTATGTATTTTGCTACAGGAATCTTACATCCATGTAAGGGCTCCATTTTGATGTCATGAGGATAATAATAATAATCTTTATTATTCCGCAGAACTTAACAATTTAGTCGGTATAAGTACAGACAAAAAACAAACATTACACAGTAAAAAGCTACTTACATTTCAGACATGAGGTGCGTAGGCCCTGACCACAAGAACTTACAATCTATTAGGGTGTATGGGTGAGACGAAGGGTGAGATGTATTTGGTTTACATAACGGTCCAGCCATGTTACATAAATATGGGGTAGTTTACATTAAAAGTGGATGAACCTGCCACCCAGACAATACATCTATATACAGATATGTGTCTGTGAGTGCCCAAGTGCAGGGAGTGACAGATGTGTGTGTGACTGAAAGCAGGGGATAGCAATTAGGAATCTTTGTAGGTCTGCCTTATAAGATATATTCTCAAGGTGGCCCTAAAACTGAGAGGTTTTTGAGTTTGCCTTAACGTATGGGGTAGTATGTTCCAGAGTACCGGCGCAGCATGTGTGAAATCTTGGAGATGGGATAATTGAGGCGTGTAATCTCAGACTATCAGCAGAGCGGAGAGACCAGGTGGGTGGTAGACAGAGATGAGGGAGGAGATGTAGGGGGGTGCAGCACTGTGGAGAGCTTTATGGGTGAGAGTGATTAGTTTATGTTGTATCCTGTACTTAATGGGCAACCAGTGCAGTGACTGACATAGGGTAGAGGCATCAGTATAGCGGCTGGAAAGAAAGACAAGCCTGGCTGCTGCATTCAGGACAGATTGGAGACGGGAGAGTTTGCAGAGAGGGAGACCGATAAGTAAGGAGTTACAGTAATCAAGACAATAAAGAACAAGAGCAACAAAAAGAGTCTGAGTTGTTTCCACAGTGAGAAAAGGACGGATTCTGGAGATGTTCTTGAGGTGCATGTGACAGGATCGAGCAAGGGATTGGATATAGGGGGTGAAGGACAGATCAGAGTCAAGAATAACCCCAAGACAGTGGGCCTGCTGCCTAGGAGTTATGGTGATGCCACACACTGAGACAGAAACAGCAGCGGGGGGTCAGTTAATAGATAGTGTAAAGACAAGAAGTTCAGTTTTAGTGAGGTTTAGTTTGAGATAGAGAGAGGACATGATGTCAGAGACAGCGGCCAGACAGTCACTGGTGTTTTGTAGCAGGGCAGGAGTGATGTCACAGGAAAAGGTGTATAACTGATTGTCATCAGCATGCAATTTTTTTCGGATTCAACCCCACAAAGAGTTTTTTTGAGGGTTTCCCAGGAAATTATATGGTATGGACAATGGCACCATTATAAAAATTCAT